>OY992530.1:121527652-122127652 GCA_963921185.1 Dasysyrphus tricinctus
TAAACCGCATAATCAGTTCTGGTTTTAGGCAGGAAATGAAACCATTCATGCCGTGTTTCAACTCGTTTCATATCCAAAAAAGCAGGTGCCTGTCTGGTTGATTTGGAGAAGACTTTCGAAACCGTATGGTAAGAGGGTCTCTATGTAAGGCTGACCAGACTGGACATTAGTATGATATGCTCAATGGTAGAAACTTTGTTGTCAAACCTGGTAGTGTGACTTTTGCCGCAACCTTTAATTTTAAAAATGGTCTTTTGCAGGCAGCGGTCAACTCGCCGATTCTATTCAGCATTTACACCAGATCGCTGTTCTAGTTTAACTCAGGTAATTGCGTATGCCAACGATCTAATTAATCTGGTGATCGTAGGCCGTAGGGCCAAATGGACATCCACTGGCGAGTCATCTTGGCATTTGGATGGATCAGTATTTCTATTTTAACAGACATATAAATGCTGCACTCTTCAGGGCTAGGGGAGCTTTTGTCTTGACGAAACGGTTGTTTTATAGCAGCCGGTTTGACAGCAAGATGAAGGTGATTTGCTACATGGCCCTCATCCGGCCGATGATTGCCTATCGATGTCCAGTTTGGTTTAACGTTTCCCCATCTGTAATGAAGATAATCCGGATATTTGGGAGGCAGTGTCTTAGACGCTGCCTTTGATTAGGCAGAACACCACAGTTAGAATACAAATATTATTATTCCAACCTGGCTCTATGCAATGGCGCCAACACAAACAGAATAGATAATTTCTTGCTGAAAGTTATTCGAGGCCACATTGAAAGAGCTATGGCCTTGGCCAACGCCTTAATTTTAGGGGCTTATTACCCTAACAATGAATATTCCACCCGATGCATTCCTCTATTTAGATAGTCGAGGGCTGATCCAGGACAGAGCCGAGATTCCGTTAAACTACCACGTCGGCGGTAGAACTGGAGATAGGCGGCTCCCTTACAGTCAAGACGTCTTCGGAAAAGACGGAGCTGAGCACCTTCGGTTCAGTAGGACTGTGTCCAATCGGGACCTATAAGAGATAGGGTAAAGCAGGAGAACCAGTTCTGGTGGTTGAAACAGGAACATGAAGTTTCTTCAGATATCTAAAAGTTGACTTTGCTATTTTCTGTCATGGCCAACTTACATAGGTTAAGGAGTAAGCTTTAAGCAGGGACAGCCAAGATGGAGAAAGAACCGAAAAGGCTTACTGGGGTAGGTAAAAATAAAATTTATAGCAGTTTTAAATAGTGATTACCTATTTAGTTTTGTGAAGTTTGTTCGTTTTATATATTGTGATGCTTTTTATTCGAGGTTGAGGTAGGCTCGTCGTAGTCCAGGGTTTTCCCGATGAAAAGCAGATAAAATTCGGGTTGAGAAGGAAAGAACTCGGGCTTAACACCAGCTTTATAATATTTTATCTTTATTAATAAGAAGAAGAGGTATTGTAGAGCTACAGCAGTAGACTCTGCCCACAAAATCCACTTAGAAGAAGCGAACCGGGGGTTAAACGGTAGGAATCTGATTCCAGCCCAAGGATAGTCCAAGGGAGAACAGCGGGTATGGCCGTGAACCAATTCCAAAGAGCAGGCAGGGAGAACAACGGTTGGAATCTGATTCCAGCCCAAAGATAGTCCAAGGGAGAACAGCGGGTATAGCCCTGAACCAACTCCAAAGAGCAGGCAGGGAGAACAACGGCAGGAATCTGATTCTAGCCCAAGGAAAGTCCAAGGGAGAACAGCGGGTATAGCCCTGAATCAACTCCAAAGAGCAGGCAGAGAGAACAACGGTTGGAATCTGATTCCAGCCCAAGGATAGTCCAAGGGAGAACAGCGGGTATAGCACTGAACCAACTCCAAAGAGCAAGCAGGGAGAACAACGGTAGGAATCTTATTCCAGCCCAAGGCTAGTCCAAGGGAGATAAACGGGTTTTTAACGGCGGATGCCAAAAATTTTTCTTTAAATGATACACGGATGCACCAAGTAAAGGACGTAAGCTTATCAAAGTTGCTATAAACGATGAACAGCTGGAAACTTAACTCTCCTTAAAATCGAAATTATTAATTAATAATGGGGAATTAATTCGAGGTAACAATTTTCGGCTTTTCCGGATTTTTGTACCTCCTCATCATGATTTTTGTGCCACAAGACAGTGTGAACTGTAAGGAGGTCAAATGTAAAATCGTATGGCGTCGGCAGCACCGAATGCAATGTGCAGTTGTTGTTACTTATCAGAGTGCATAAAATGGTATTCTGTGTGCTGGGGCTGTTGATCATTCGATGGGTGGTGGCGGGCGTATGTTATGCTGATATAGGGTGCTGGTAGTTGATGTTGATGGCTGATAACTGGTATATGGCGGTTTAATGGTGATGTAGGGTGCTGATAGCTGATGTTGCTGGCGGTGGGTGTTGTATTTATAAATGGACGGTGACGGATCGGTGATTAATTGTTGAACGCTTGGTGTGGGGGGGGGGGGGGAGAAGTGTAACACTTCGTTACAAAATAAATAAGAACGTTGAGGATAACAAAAACCAACTTGAATTTAAGTAAAACCACAAGGTAGGAAAAAATCAAAGCTTCCCCATAATTTGCTCGCTAATAAGGGCCTTCTTTAGTACAAATTGACCGGATTATAAGCATATTTTCGAATAAGGTAGTTTAAAGCGAAGGCTTATAACTAATTATTGATTTTCTCAAAGTTGAATGAAGGTATTTGGAAGATTCAAAAATAATTTTGAAGTAAAATGTTCATACTTCAGAATGGCTATAAACATTAATTCGAAAAAAAATTGCCTCGAGAAATAACATAGCCCCAAATTTTCATCAAAAACACACTTAATTTTTAATTTTTAGATTCTCAAAAACGTGAGTGCTAGAGCAGTTTCAAGGCCAGATTCAAGCATTCAAGCGCATCATAGACCATCAGAAAAGTATATCTTGTTTCATATAAAAAACAAAAATTCAAATTTTGCTAAGCAAAGTAGAAAACAAGTTAGTGTTTCGAGTGGGTTTTCGAAAGCAGTAAAAATACGTGAGTATTCAACTAACGCTGGAGTACAAATGGGTTGTCGCAGATAAAAACCTTCACTTAAACAGAGATTTGTTGAAAATGGTTTAAACTTTCAATTGCACTAACTGCTTAAACTTTCAATTATTGTACTAGTGTACTCCAATGCTGGTGTACCCCAGGGCTCCGTTTTGTCTCCGACTCTCTTTCTCATTTACATTAATGATCTTATGTCTGAAACTTCTAATCCATTAAATTCTTTTGCTGATGACAGCACCCTTAGCTTTTCACATTCGTTTCTTGATTCACATCCTTGTCATGAAAAAACACGTTGAAAACTTCCAATATCAAATCAATCCTTGTCTCATTTAATTCTGATCTTGACAGCATTGGTCAGTGGGTAATTAAAAGCTGTTTGATTTCTCTAAAGCAGAACCCACCCCCAATGCCGCTATCCATGTGTGGAACTTGCATCGAAGAAACTGAACAGCTTCCAGTTCTGGGTATGTGCATCTCAGATCACCTTCTGTGGACTGTACACATATTCAATTTTCAATGTCGCCAAAAACGCTGCGAAGTCTTTAAGTTTTCTTCGAAGATGCAAGAAATTTGTTTTCCCTTCTGATCTGGCTGTAATCTACAAAGCCTTCATTCGTCCAAAGCTTGAATATAATTCTCATATTTGGGTAGGTGCTCCAATAACCCATTTAAGCCTTTTGGATAGAATCCAAAAAATAGCTATTAAAATGATAGGTGACTGTAATATAACATTCGCATCGTTTAAACAACGCCGTAATATTTCATGTCTCTCCTTATTCTATCGCTATTTTTGTAAACAGTGTTCTAGTGAAATAGCCAGCTGCATTCCTCCCCTAAAATAATTCCACCGTAATACTCGCACTTACAGGAAGGCGCATCAGTTTACTCTTGAGCCCAATTTGGGACGTTGTGTAAATTACAGAGATTCTTTTTTCAGCCGAACAACACGAATGTGGAATGCGTAATCCGATTCTATTTTTCCCTTCCTATTTGATATTCAGAACTTCAAAACCAATGTGTATCGGTATCTATTTTCAAATCCTTCCCTAATTTCCTAACGCGCAAACTGTGTTCAATCATTTTAAGGGTAGTCACAACTCCTTTAGTGCGCGTATATTATTAAAAAAAAATTTAACCATTTCGATAGGAAATTTTATTTTTAACAAAAAGATTTAAGAGAAAAATTTTCAAATTCAGCTAAGTTTCCAAGTTACCTACACCAAATATTGACAAGTGGCCAGTGTGGAATGTTATCATCCTCTTTGTTACGCAAGGGTGAATTTAGTAGCATTTTCGGTTTTGAGCATGATTATGCCCCAAAACAAACATTGAATAATAAAAACTCTTGAACGTTATAATTGTAAGATGTTACACAAGTGACATGTATTACTAAGTAGACGTGTGCGTTTGTGTGGCAATTATATACTTTGTTTTTAGTGGTTAATGCTATTGCCAAGGACTTTAAGTGTCATAAAATAATACACAAACATTCTTATTTTCAAAAAAAATAAAATTAAAAACACTTAAATCAAGTTTAAACCAAGTTTTAATTAAATTATAAATCTGTTTCTTCGAAAAAAAAAAACTCAAAAGTCAAAAGTGCTTTGCTGGTTTCGGTATCTTCTCTCATAACTGCAATATATTGTCAGCGGTACTATATTTCCCCTATTACACCCACACATCTTCCACTTGCTGAAATGCCACCAAAACGAAATAGGGAACAGTTCTCACCTTCTAAATCTGAACAAAATCTGCAAAAAATTACGTCTCCGGCATCAAAAGTTCATAAGAGCATCAACTTGGATGACGGTGCAGGGGATATCATGACGAAACTGGAAGCCGCTCTCAATAAACAAAGTGAGCACATAACCACTTTTCTCACGAAAATTGCGGAATCTGAACAGAGAATCACAAATAAAATTGACACTGATATTGCGGCACTGAGATCAACGATTGATGACGTAAACAACCGTTTGCTTCTAGTTGAATCTAGGCATAATGAAATCACTGCACTTAAAAATGAAAACATTGAACTCAGGGAAAAATTGAAGGAACATGCCGAGGCAATTAAAACTATCATCTCACAAATTGCTGCAGATAGAGAAAAACAAGATCTTAAAGAAACCATGTGTGATGCATTAATTCATGGTGTTCCACTTTTACCGACAGAAAACCTCAATAATGTCTTCAATTCACTCTGCTTCAATATAAATATCAAAACACCTATGATTAAGAATATTTTCCGTCTTAAATCAAAAATAAACACTTTAACTCCGCCGATAATTATTAAATTTTTTTCACCGCACGGAAGACAACTAAATAAGCTCTCCTTCTTCGCAACCTTGGCTTTGATGACTGCGACTCTAATAATACACAAATTTTCATTCATGAATGCTTGACCGTTACAAATCGTACTCTCTTGCATCAGGCACTAAAAATTAAACGAGAGAATAAACTGTTCTCTGTGTTTACTATGCGTGGTGTTGTCCATGTCAAAAAAACCAGTAATGAGGAAGCTGTACTTATAAAAACCACTGAGGACTTAGCTGTTTTTGCCACCCCGCGAATATCAACAATAACAACAGCAGCTGATGATAATGTCAATGGCTCCGATTGCCCTACTCAAGGGTCTTAAGAACTTTGTATTTAATTCAAATTTTCCATTTATTTACTTAATTCTTTTCTTTTTTGAAATTTATATTTTTCTAAACAATTGCATTAAGATTTTTCGTTATCTCACATTATTTCAAATAATCTTTGTATTTATTTCTTATTTTCTTTTTATTTACTTTATTCTTTTCTTTTTTAAAATTTATTTTAAAATTTACGTTTTTACGCGAGTCTCCACCTTTTAGTGAAATCGAGTACCTTTTCATTGAAATCACTTGTAAAGGGAATAAAATCTTGTTAGGTTCAGTATATAGACCGAATCGGTATATCAACTCAACACCTTTAAATGCCGTAATAGATGAGCTTACATTTATATCGCCGTTTGTTATTATAGTTGGAGACTTAAATAGTAATATCTTAGAAGAAACGTCCCTTTTGGACTATATGAAAACGCTTAACCTTATGCCAGTAAATACATCTACTCCTACTCATTTTACAAAGGATAGTTGTACACTTATAGATACATTTTTCGTAAGTTACACCCACAAGGCTCTTAACTATAATCAACTTTCTGCCTCAGGTTTTTCCCGTCATGACCTTATACATTTGACTTACCAATGTGAGCCAATTTCAGTTTGCACCGAAATATCCTTCAGAGACTTCAAACGTATCAACAAGGTCTTGCTTGAAGTAGATTTACGATCGATAGAATGGTATCGTGTCTATGAAATGCCATCTGCCGATGATCAAGTGGATTTTATTCAATCTTCCTTGAATAGTATTTTTAATTGTCATGTTCCACTTGTTGTCAAAAAATCTAAAACAACATATCAGCCTTGGCTTACCAACGTAGTGAAAGCTTTGATATGTAAGAGTAACCTTGCCTATAAGCGCTGGAAGCATTTTCGGTTAGATGTGTTGCTCCAAGCATATCGAGTTCTTCGAAATAAGGTAACATATGAAATACGTGAAGCTAAGAAACGTTTTTATGCTTCAAAACTTGAACCCTCATTAGCAAAAAATAAACTTTGGAAAAATCTTAAGGAGATTGGTGTGGGAAAACAGCTAAACAGCGATTTTCCAAACATAAACTGCGATGAGCTTAATAAAACATTTGCCTCCCTTCCTTCTACTGATAACCACCTTGAGCTCCCACAAGTAGGAAACTCGTTTCTTAATATCAATTCTGCTAATTGTTTTTATTTTGAAGCAGTCGAAGATGTTGATGTTTTGGAGAGTTTTTTATCCATTAAGTCTAATGCTATTGGTTTTGATGAAATGCATCCAGTATTCATAAAAGCTATTCTTCCAATTATATTGAAATATATAACGCATTTATTTAACACGATTTTAATGACAGGTATCTTTCCCAGTGCCTGGAAACGAGCAAAAATAATTCCTGTGCCTAAAAACAAAAACGAATATAGACCTATTGCCATCTTACCATATTTATCAAAAGTCCTGGAAAGGATTATGAGAAACCAAATACAAAGGTTTCTAAATAGTAATGACTTACTTTGCCCAAATCAGTCAGGTTTTCGGTCTAAGCACAGTTGTACGACCGCATTAGTCAACGTGGTGGAAGGAATAAGGCAATCTGTTGATAGTAATCAAGTGACGTACCTTACCCTGTTGGACTTTTCTAAAGCATTTGACACGGTAAACCATGATATCTTGTGTAAAAAACTCATAACACAGTTCAGATTTTCCTCATCCTCCACAAATCTTATATCTTCTTATCTTAAAAATAGATTTCAAGCAGTTGTTTTAAAGAGTTCCGTCTCTAACTTCCTTCCGTTGAGCAGAGGTGTTCCGCAGGGATCGATATTGGGCCCATTGTTTTTTTCTATGTACATTAATGACCTTCCTTCGTGCTCACTAAACTGTGAAATTGATATGTATGCAGATGACGTTCAGCTCCGGAAAAATTGCTTGTTGGGACTTGTGGAGAATGGGGCTTGGGAAGTGAATGAGGATCTTGATAGAATTTATCGCTGGTCACGATTAAATGACCTTTTCTTGAACCCATTGAAGTCCAAATGTATCATAATATCACAAAACATAGTAGACACTTCGTATTTTCCTAAAGTATACTTGAACAATACACACATAGGATTTGTTGACTCAGCGAAAAACCTTGGCTTAATTTTTAACAAAACACTTACCTGGAATGACCACATACACAGCTAAAGTTGGAAGATTATATGGATGTCTTCGTATGCTATGGGCTACACAGAAAATAACACCTATTAATACACGAAAAATTCTGGCCAAGACTTTACTCATACCAATTATATTATATGGTTGTGAACTTTTCGCTAATTGTGATTATGAGCACAAACGTAAGTTAAATGTTGCTTATAATAGTATAGCACGTTATATCTATGGAAGAAGAAGGTTCGACCATATTTCTCCCTTCTCCAAGTCAATATATGGGCTTACTTTTGAAAATCTCCTTAAACAAAGGACATTGACCTTGCTTCATGAAATATTGCAAACACGTCAACCTTCATACTTATATAACAAGATTTGTTTCCCACGTTCCAGTAGAAGTTGTGACCTCGTACCTATACGATATACATATTTAGTTTCTGAGCGTCAGTTCTTTATATATGCGATCAAACTATGGAATTCCCTTCCCCGATCTATTAGATTGGTGAGCTCCAAGACCCTGTTCAAAGTTAGCCTCAGGCAATATTTAGAGACACTTCCTTGATGATGATTTGTTTGTTTTGTAAATATTTATTTCTTTTCTTTTTTCTTCTTTTTTTAATAATAATGATAACAATTTACATACAACTAACATACATATGTATATAAATTTAATGAAATATTGGAAATATTTATATGAAATGTTGTTACTTTAGTTAACCTTTTTTTTGTCTCTTGGTAATATAACATGTACAATCTACATAATATTTAATCACTGTAACTTACACAGATTAAGAAGATTCTGTATCTTACTGTGTAAGGCTTGTTTCACACATATACGGTTTCATTCGGTTCGGTTTGTATTCGGTTCGTTTTCGGTCGGACCTGATAAGTGTGAACCGACGAAAACGGCAGGAATAAAAACCTAATAGAAACCGAATAGCACCGAACGTCCCCTCGACACGAATCGGTTTCATTCGGTTTCAAGGGCACACAAACTTATCGTAGCGTTCACACATATTCGGTTCTATAAGGTTTTTTTTGTTCGTTTTTATTTGGAATTGACAACTAGTATGCTGAAGTATGTTGATATTTTTGGAATTAAAAATTGATATTTGAATACAAACCTTATAGGAACCGTATTTGTGTAAAAATAAAAAACTGAAACCGAAAACGAACCGAATACAGACCGAACCGAATAAAACCGTATATGTGTGAAACAAGCCTAAGGATATTTCAAATAAACAAATGAAAATGAAATGAAATGAAAAATTAAAAACTATTTGGTTTCCTAAATAAAGATACAACACACTGCCCTTCATAACCTTACTTAGTCCGGCTATGAGTGTGTCAGAGAGCATAATGCTATATGCAAAGCATTGAGATCGAGACCATTGTTATAGGCATTGTTTGGAGAATTGAGCGCAAACTTGGTCGTTGTGCTAGCAAACAATCACGAAAGAAGGCCGCCACGTCGCCACCGCTCCAACGAAGAGGATTGCAAATGGCCAGGATTTGCTGTTTTTCAATAACGGCGAAAAGTCTGCAATCTTTCAGTTGCCATAGGAAAATAACATGAGACTGAGCTGAATGAATAGATGCATTATCCTAGTTTTATATTTCTATTTTTTTTTTATTCTATTGTGTGTGTTCACGTTGAAAACGATGATGATGGTGATAATGATGACGATGATGATGACGATGACGATGGACGTTCGAGTCGTGAATTAAAGTTTGTTAAGCTTGCATGAGTCTATTCTTTTCTTTCGAATGGCAAGAAGGATTAGCACAAAAAGATTGCTTGTCTTGTTGAAGATTGGATTGTTTGCTACAAAGTTGTTAGTTTTAAATATTATTTATTTTTTTGTTTAACTCTTGGCAAAATTGTAATTAAAGGAAAATCCTGTCATCCTTATTAAGTTGTTTATTTTAAATTTATATGGTTCTTTCCGTAGGAATTAATTTTATTTAAAAAAAAGAACTGTTGTTGGCTGCAGAAAGTTCATGAAGAAATGACTTGCAATTCTCCCTGTATGCGTGGTTGTTAGTTGGCAGGAAAAGAGGACACCTACATTTGGAAAATTTTCTACTGAATCCAATACTCCAGGGTGAGAGCCAATTTCAAAGAGTGGCGTAACAGTCTAACAAAATAACCAACACCTATGATGTTTAATTTTCTTACCCACCAATGTTACCTATGCTCGTTGGTCTTTCTAGGATCGTCCTGAAAGAAGACTTGAAACTTCAGAGGAAAGGGTCTTTAAAACTTTATGCAAAATTTTCAAGTGAAACGACACTTATTATAGACATACACTCCTCGTCAACTGAATACGCACAAACATTTTTGAATATATTTTATCCATTTTTTCCAAACAGTGATGGTTATTTTGCCATCTGTTGATGGTAAAAATTTTCGTAACATATAAATAACAGAATTTCAAAGTTTTATCCAAAAACAACCGTGAGTTTTTCCTTCAACCACTTCCAAAGTGTAACTTATGCAAAGTAGAAGTTTTTTTTTTGAGTCAACTGAAGTACAAAAATTAAAATTGGTATTGGAATGGAATGAAACAAGTTTTTGTTTAAGTTTAGTAGTGGGTACTTCCACCTTTATTTTTAATTACTTCGTAAATTCGATCCGGCATGGAATCGTATAGCTTTGTAATGTAATTTAACGAAATTTCGCTCCACGCTAATTTGATTGCAGAAATTAAGGTTTCTTTGTCTTCGAACTGACGACCACCCTCATAAACTTTGCGTACTAACCATCCCCAGACATTTTCTATGATGTTTAGATCAGGTGAGTACGGCGGCCATTGAAGCAACTGCACTTGTTGCTCCTCTATCCATGTTTTTATTATGCGCGCTGAGTGAATAGGCGCATTATCATGTTGGTAGGTCCAGTTTATGGGTCCAAAGATGTTAGAAAATTTAGGAAAATTTCTTTCCAAAATTACTTTATACCCAGCTGCTGTCATTCTTGATGTTACAACCTCGAGCTCAACTGTTCCATAATAACTGACTGCTCCCCATATCATGACACCACCTTCACGACTATGATGGCGCTTTAAAAATATTTTTTTTTTTCTTAAGTCGTGAAAATAGAAGTTGAACCCATCAGTGCCATCGAAATTAAACTTTTTTTCATCTGAAAAAACCACGTGATATCATTCTTTTTTCCAACTCATGTGAAGTCTTGAAAAATCTAATCGCAACATTTTCCGTCTCTCGTCAAGTGGTGGTTTTTTCTTAAGTTTCATTCGTTTAAGATGGCTTGAGTTGTTGATTACTCTTAACACTGTTGAGCAACTTGCGTTTACGCCGACTTTTTGTTTTATTTTTGCCACAGAATCAGAAGAATTTGATGCATATCTTAAAATTCTTCGTCTCTCAGCTGCTGTTGTTGCTGTTTTCTTACCTCCCTTCATGTTTTTGCCGTATGCATCTTTATTTTTCAAGTAAGAATAAACTACATTAAAACTTCGGCCAACTTTATCAGCTATTGCACGTCCAGTTAGGCCTTGGTCTCTAAGTAAATCGATTTTAGCTTTTTCAACACTGTTAAGACACGTAGATCTACCCATTTTTCTTAAAATTTGAAATCAAGAATTAAATTTTACTGAAAACACTAAAATCGTTAATTTAAACTGTCAAGCACTCCAAAAAACTTATAAGCAACGAAGAAAATGGCGTTGTACCTATTCAGTTGACTAAAAAAAAAACTCCTACTTTGCATATAAAACACTTTGCAAGTGGTTGAAGAAAAACTCACGGTTGTTTTTGGATAATTCTTTCGGAATTATCTGCTTAACATCTTAAGGGAATAGTTAGCATCAACAGATGGCATAATAACCATCACTGTTTGGAAAAAATGGATAAAGTATATTAAAAAATGTTTGTGCGTATTCAGTTGACGAGGAGTGTATATGTAACAAAATTATATCGAGCTTAATTATTATTATTTGTTGACGGTGGTATCTGGAAGCTGGTAGTCTGTTTAATGCTTTGTATTGTGTGCCTTACCCCTTGTCCTTATGGTCATTCTAGTTTCAAGTCCTGGGTGCTCTTGTATCGAAAACTGGCTTCCTGTCCTTATAAACAAAGCTTGGAATTGTCGTTGGGTAATAGGCACTAATCAACAGGTTTTACGCCCGTGTTAATACCTATCAACAGGCAAACACGTGGGCTGCTTATCCAACAGGAACTACGTCCCTGGTGGCACTTATTAACAGGAACTTTGCCCATGGTGGCACTCAATCGGCAGATACAACACATTTGGTGGCACTAATTGGCAGGAACTACGCCCCTGGTGCTACTATTCAGCATGTACAACACCCTTGGAGGAACTATTCAGCAAGTGCAACGCCCATCGTGACACTTCCCCCCTCAAGGCATTACAATATACTTGGTGGCAGTATTCAGCAAGTACAATGCATTTCGTGGCACTATTCAGCAAGTGCAACACCGTTAGTTGCACTATATTCAGCAGGAACTACTCCCCTGGTGGAAATAGTCAGCAGAAACTAGGTCCCTGGTGTCACTCAATGGACAGGTAGGTACTACGCTCTTGGTATCACTAATCGGCGAGAACTTACGCCCTTGGTGGAACTATTCTGGAAGTACAACATCTTAAGTACCACTATTCAGGAAGTGCAACGCTTTTGTGTCACTATAGTCAGCAGGAACTACGCTGTGCCCAGTGGCACTTATTAGCATAATGTACCTATTAAGTTCCTGGTGGCATTCAATCAGTAAGTGCGGACTTTCGCTCTGGTAGGTCAGCTGGTTCTTAAGCCCTTGGTTGCAGTTAACCTTATAAGGTACTGCACTTCTGGTGGCACTCAATTAGCTAGTACTACGCCCCCGGTGGCATTCAATTAGCAAGTTTTACGCTCTAGGCCCCTGGTGGCCCTCGACACGGCACGGCGGCAGCGCGTGCCTCAACTCTGGTAGATCAGCTGGTACCGAAGCTTCTGCTGGAAATAAGGACACTTGTCTTCATACTTAGAAGCCTTAAGCGGCCCATACACACCACAATTTTGTGTGAAAAATCAAAATTCGTGGTGTATGTGTGGCGGAGTGCCAGACGCAAGTGCCGTGTGCATGGACCGCTTAATAGCTGGAAAATCTCTTCTAACCTTGGGAGGGGAGGGAGGAACTTCGAAAAAAGCCAAAAGCTAAGTGATCAAAACGATTTGACTCGTCTAAGGTTGGAGTTGAACGTACTTGGAATTTGGTTGAAAGGGTACATTTTTGTTCATCCAAGCAAGGACCTCATGTTCGTGAAATTAGCATCGCCATTTTGGATTTTCGAAAAAAAACTTCACGCATCGCAAAAGTGTTTTCTGGCCGTAAAAGTTGCCAATATGCGATTTTTTTTATCTCTACGGAATATGGCAGCACAAACTGAGCACAAAATAGCACAACTTCAATTTTTTACAAAATTGCAAAATTTAAAAATTTGTATCCGTAAAATTTGCAAATTTACGAGTTTTTAAAAAAATATTTACGGCACAAGGCAGTACAAATTGGGCACAGCACAATATTTTTTTTTGAGAAAATCGAAAATGGCGGTGCTAACTTCTAGCTTCGCAAAACTTTTCCTTGCCGTTTAAGTTACAAATATGCAAATTGTTGTTTTATCTCTTTGGTATATGGCAGCATAAACTGACTACAAAACAGCACAACTTTCTGTTCTTGAAATTATGAAATTTCGCAAAAATTTCATTCTTAAAATTTCGCAAAAATTTCATTCTTAAAATTTGCAAGTTTGCGAACTATTCAAAAAATATTTGTGGCATATGTAAGTTAAGCATAATACAGCACAACTTTTTTGTTTTTGAAAATCAAAAATGGGGGTGCTAAGTTCACGCTACAGACCTTCGCAAAGTTTTGTTTTGGCCTTAGCTTTTGCAATTATGCGAGTTTTTTTTCTTTTTGGTTCTTAGTAGCATTTTCTGAGTTTAAGACAGCATACATTTTTTTAAGGAAATTTTGAAATTTCTCAAAATTTGCAAATTTGCGAATTTTTAAAATATATTTACGGAACAAGCCAGCACATGTTGAGCACAATACAGCACAACGTTTTTCTTTTCGAAAATGGCAAGGAACAATTCGTAACACACCTCCAGGGGTAGGTAGGCATTACTTGTTTTTCTTATTAATGCTTTTTAGGGATAAAATCTCCATCAGAAATGTGTCTGTTGGTCCCGTTTTAAACTCCCATCAACATTTTCTAAAGTAAACTTAAAAGTTATACAAATTTTGAAAAAAATTATTGCATATTGTAATTTTCACCTAAAACCAACTTATCCTCTTTTTTTGCAGGCTATCTCGATGTGAAGACTTTTTCAGATTACACTCCACCGGAACATCCCAAATCCCAATATCAACTTCTGGAGAGCATCCCACAAGAATATCTTCCCCATCAACCGCCATATGCCAAAGAAATATCCGATCCCAATTTGACGGTTAATGATAAAATCAGTTTGCTCGAAGTTCTGTCAGACCATGACGATGTCAAAGATGCAATTCTTAGAAATCTCGAGAACGAACTTGATAGTTCTATCATTATACATGATCTCACAAATCATGATCGTATGCCAATACCATCAACCAGATTATCTCGTAACCGACCGCATAAGAAGGGAATTCAAAAACGAAGCTATTTGATGTACGATGATTTGACACTACGAGACACTGATGAACAATATGATGATATGGATGAAAAACAACCTTTGGATGCGCCTCAATTCGATGAAGAGAGAAATTCTAAATCAGGAAAATGTCAATCATGTTCGGGAAATAAGTGTCCTTCAAAACGAGATGGGGAAAGTTGTACGTGTGACAGGCAGGGTCGCCATTGTGAATGCAGCCATCAGAGTTCTGAAAAGAAAATCCGATCTGTCTCGGATGCTTGGTACTTTGCTTGGCTCATCAAAATATATGTTTCCAAAAAAAGAATTAACTTTACTTGCATCTAGGTATTCAGTATTCAATATGAGTGCGCCCTTGCAGTTCCTCACTACACGCGTCGGGATATATCGAAAGCGTCATGGAACTTGGTGGAAGACTGCCCCATCAATAACGTGAGTAGAATAAATACAAATTTGATCTAATTTTATGTTTCTTTTTTGTGAATTTCGTATGCAAATGAAAATTGAAAACTTTTTAATTTTTCTTTTCGCTTTGTCGGATTTTCCCGGCTTACTTACTTATCCGGGTTCCAATCGGGACCCCGTTGTAGCTTTAGATATGATGGCTTTCTATCTTCTATCTAGCTCATAGGTACAGTTTGCAGTTTTACCTGCCCTCCTTGCACACAGGACCAAATATCCATCGAAGAATTTCTCTTTTAAAAGAGCCCAGTATCAGCTCTTTCTTTCAAATTAAGTTGCTCTCCCTTGGATTAGCCTTCCGCAGGAATTACATTCCGACCATTTTCTCCCGGCTTGCTTCTTCAGAGTAGGTTATCAGGTCCAATTCAACTTGCTCTCCTCGGATTTGCCTTTGGACAGGAATCTGATTCCTATTATTTTCGTCCGGCTTGCTCCTTCAGAAATTGCTCTATGGTGCGCCTCGACATTAAATTCGTCGGTATATTCCTGAATTATCCTGAGAGTGAATATTTTTCCTATGGTCGATCTGCTAAGCTGGAAGCCACACTAGGACTTGCCGATTATAGAGTTGCTGAATGGCTTTGAACTCTCATACAGTACGTTGAATAGGATCTTGCATGTGACGTTTATCAGGGATATGCCTCCATAATTTTGCAGCACATAGGATCGCCTCTTTGGTAGATGGGACATATGGAGCTGATAGACCAGTCACCAGCCATGCTTCCTTCTACCCAAACATGATTGATGAATGCACCCTTTCAACACATCCCTTCCGTGCTTGAAGAGATCAACTGGTAAACCATTAGGTCCAGTGACTTTGCTATTCTTAAGTTTCTATATAACTAAGTATGGCTTTTCTATACTGGGTGGTGGAACTGATTCTTCATTGACTAGATGTGGTTTCTCTTCTTGTCCTATTTCTCGATCTACCTGATGCCCATTTAGCTTCTGCTGAAAATATTGCTTGAATGCATCTACTATTCCCTGTGCTTTGGTGACTAGGTTACTTTCGCTGTTTCGAAGAGCAGGCGATCTGGTTTTAAAACCAGCTGCCAGTTTCTAGGCTTTTTATAAAACTTCCGGATGTTGTTCCGATCGCAAGACTCTTTGATCTCTTTGAGCTGGGAGGCTGTGTATGCCCTCTTCTTTCTACACAGGGAATTTTTCTCCTCTCTTCTCCTTGCTTGATACTCTTCTCTCACTGCACTTGTTTTACGTTGCAGCATATTCGCATGTGCATCTTCTTGCTGAAACAAGGAAATAGTTAGAGTCAAGGGTTGCCACTCGAAAAGTATACGCACGTCTAAGTTGTTAGAGGTGTGTCTTCCGTCAATTATCACATTCTTTTAAGAACGATGTTGAAGAAGTTGCATTGACAGCGCGTCACTATGTTTAAAACCTTTTTTGAAATAAAAGGTATCGATGAGGTCTTTGCCGACTTTAATGGAGCAGCGTGAAATCTGCACCTAAGGCCTGGCCTAAAGCCATACTGATATGGACCTATCAGGTTGTTGACGAATGGCTTCAGGCGTTCACAAAGTATGGCAGAGAAGATCTTGTAGGCGATATTTTGAAGACTAATGCCTCTGTAGTCAGTTTGCATTGTGCAGTCATACAGTGAACAACGTACAGCGGAAGATTTTAAAAAAATAATCCACCCCGAAACAAAAAGGATCAGATACAGGTATACCTGCGGGCTACCTGTGTTTATTGCCAGACAATAATAAAAAAGGGATTTCCCTATCACGTAATCACCCTGATTAATGTGCAAAACAAAAGTTTTATTAAAATAAGTGTAGTGTGTGTTAAATCAGTGTAATAAAATAATTTAAAGTAAAAAGGTTAATCCAATAATGGGTGAACCACTTAATCCGGAGTCAGCATTCGCAGCCCTCGAAGCATTGCTGAAACGGATAGTCAACGACCTCGGTCCCGAATATGGACCAAGGCTAAGTATGACATTTATGAATATTGTCAGACCTGGTGAGGTCAGCAAAGATACCAATATGGAAACTGAAGCTTTGGACAGCGACGAAGGTTCCTTAGCCACCATCGATATGGATAAATCAGCCAGCGAAGAAGAAAGCAGTGAAACAACCAGCTCCGAAGAAGACGGAAGCCATTCACCGCTACCCGGGCAGAAGAGACCCCGTAAAACAAGCAAGTCAAAGGATATCCCCACCAAACGACCGCAATTTGAAGAAGAAACTGCAATTATTTCATCAATTTCAACTGAATCAACCATATCAAGTGCCCCAAAGAACTCTGCATCAACAACCGCCGCTGTAAAATCAACTACACCAGTTCCCCCATCAGTTCCAGCAGCCACCAAAACACCAGCTTCAACATCAACTACTGCCAAACCCACTCAAAGCCATCGGATGAATACCACATCCAAAGATACCACCGAAAACCCAACCAAGGGCCCAGGAATGCCACCAATTTTCTGCTACTCTGGCAACGTAGCTGAAATAAGAAGACACTGCAAGGACAAAAAACTAAGTGTTACATTTAAAAACCGCAACACAAAGTCGACGATCATCAATGCTGGAAACAGGGAATCCTTTGATACCATCAATAACTTCCTGAAAACCAGGAAGATCCAGTTTAATTCCTTTACCCCAAGAGAAGACAGGAAGAACCTCCTACTATTGAAAGGAATCCACCACACTTATGCAGCCATTGAAGTTGAAGACGAACTAAGAATCGAAGGGCTTCCAGTCGTCAAAGTGTCACAATTCAAGGCAAAGAAGGCTCAAGGAAAAACGTACAACAACTTTGTTGTCGAACTATCCAGTACCTGTGACATCAACGAAGTTTACACCAAGACGCTAATAATGAACCAGAGGGTTCACTGGGAGCGTTTGAAGTCCAAGGACATTGTGCAGTGCCGAAACTGCCAACGTTTTGGACACTTTGCCACCAATTGCGGACGTCAGTACGTCTGCGTAAAGTGCAAAGAGGAACACAAGCCAGGACAGTGTAAGCGGACAGAAAATACAGGAATTGACGTGTGGTACGCCAACTGCAAAAAGGAAGGTCATCCAGCCAGCTTTAAAGGCTGTCCAACGCTAAAGGCACGGCTTACTGAAAGGAACAAGGCGTTGGCTGAGAAACAAGCTCATAAAGAATTTGTTTCAAAGTCGGCATGCTTGGCAACCCGCCCTGCAGTCAGCTTTGCAGCAATGGTCAAAGGTGGCCCAGCACCCAAGCCAGCAACATCCAAGAATCTGAGTCAGCAGCAACAACAGCATCAGCAAACAAAGGCCCCAGTCAAGAACATTCCAGCAAGGACAGCCTCAGCCAAGCCATTCAAACCAACAACAGACTCCACACCAATGAACCTCAACAATGAAGTCCAGCGCATCTTTGGATCTAATCTCTTGTCCGTTATGGAGAAAGCCCGTAATGCCATACAACCAAACTATGGTCAACTGAGCGAGGGAGAAAAGTCCGTGGCATTGGCCACTTTCATCTTCCAGTTATGCAATTAAAGATGCTCCGCATACTGACGTATAATGTGAATTCATTATACAGCCTGGAGAAGAGGACGTCATTTAACTTGTTCATTAAGAGGAACAACCCGGATATCGCCCTAATCAGCGAGACCAACGTTACTAAATGCAACAACATCGACATCATTGGCTTCAAAACCTTCCGTAAGGATAAGGGCGAAGGCTTAAGAGGGACGGCAATCTATGTAAGGAAGAACATCTGCCCCAACACCAGCAAAACCATCATCACAGGTCTCCTTACCAGCGAAGCCACCGCCGTCACCATACAACTGGGAAGAGAAACTCTCACTATCATCAGTGTCTACTTCAAATGCAAATCCAGCATGAGAAATATCCACAAGGATCTTCACGTTCTCAACAGCATCTTAAGGAGAACCACATATGGACTCATCGGTGGTGATTTCAACGCAAGGCATCACCTTTGGCTGGATACCGCTATCACCAACGAAGGCAAGGCTATTGCTGACTGGCTGGATACCAACAGCGATCAACATTCATTGGTGGTTATTTCCCAACCCCAACCAACCTTCCCCAGGACACCATCAACATTAGACTTTTTTCTATCATCATCTAATTTTATTCATATTCTTCCAGAAATCAGCAACTTCACCTGTACAATAGTACCCAGTGACTCGGACCATGAAGCTGTTCAACTAAGCATCAAACTCCACCAAGCCATCTTCCTAGCGACAGAACCAGTGGAGCATTTCATCAACTACAGAAGACTGGATACAGACAGGCTACAAAGAGACGTAGAAGACAACATAAGACTTCCACCGCAAAACAGGAACCTGCAGAATATTGAAATTGACAAAGCCATCGATTGTCTGGAATTAGCTGTAGCAAACGCACTGGATAACCAAAAGCAGCCCAAGACGTCAAAGGATAGATATCAGCATCTTCCCCAATATATCCAAAACCTATATGCACATAGGCAACGACTCAGAAAACGTCTGCAAAGGATCCACCAACGAGAGCTAAACACAACCAACAGTAACTACCAGACAGTGTGGAGTGAGCTTCAGTGCGTCAACATTATGTTCCGGAATGCTATTCAATATCACAACAACAACCAATTCCAGAAGAGACTGCAGTCAATCAAACCTGGACCTGATGCCTTTAAGAACATCAACAGACTGATTGGTCAAAAATCACCAATGCCTGAGACGATCATCACCAACAGTGGAGAAGCAACAACTATAGAGGATAAAGTTGAAGCCTTCGCTTCCCAATTTGAAGGAAACTTCACGGCTAGCCCATCTGAAGATCCAATCTTCCTTGGCGAAATTGAGGCATCCATCCAGCAGACAATGATGCCCAACTTGGATAGAGCAACGTTTAGTGACAGCAATCCTGCGAGTGATCCAGTCGACAACCCGAACTTGAGCACTCCAGAGGAGATAAATGCGATTATTAGCAACTCAAAACCAAAGAAGTCAGCTGGGCCAGATGGGGTATCCAACTTCATCCTAAAGAAACTTCCACAAACAGTAATGGTTTTCTTGGCCATCATCCTCAACAACTGCATCAACAACAGTTATTTCCCCCAGAAATGGAAAACTGCAAAAATCGTGGCGATTCCAAAGAAAGGTGCAAGGAACATGGTTACCAACTACAGGCCGATATCCCTCCTCAATAACCTAAGTAAGATCTTGGAAGAGCTAATACTCAGGAAGCTCAAGAAGTTCTGCGAAGAGAACAACATCATTCCAGACATGCAGTTCGGTTTTCGGGAAAAGCATTCCACTCTGCATCCGCTCCTGAAGTTCCATCATGACATCAGCACAGCTTTGAACAACCATCGAGTTACCGCCGGATGCTTTCTGGATGTCGAAAGAGCATTCAACAGTGTATGGATTGAAGCCCTTATACATAAACTCAACTTACTAGGCTTTCCTTCAGCACTAATACAAATTATTTTCTCTTTTCTTTCTTCCAGGAACTTTTTCGTACAACTGGAAAATTGCAAATCGACAGTGAAGAGCATCAGGGCAGGAGTTGCCCAAGGGTCGAAGCTTGGACCACTTCTATACAACATCATGACCTCTGACCAACCAACCTCAAGTGAATACGAGAACCTTCTCTTCGCTGATGACTCGCTCACATATTACTCATCATTATCGCCATTAACAGCTGTCCGAGAAGTCGAGGTCCACATCCGCAAACTCTTCGAGTTTTACACCAAATGGGGTATCCGGATCAACTCATCCAAATCGGAGCTTGTCTGCTTCAGACGACCAGGAGGCAGACGAGGCCGCTTAGCTGGAAACTGCAGAAGCATCACCCTAGCACTCCCAGACGGAACCAGATTACCAGCCAAGCGCAGCGCCAAGTACCTGGGCATAAACTTCAACGAGCTGCTGAGATCAGGGGCGTAGTGAGGTGAGGGTGTGGGGGGGTGTACCACCCCCCCACGCTTTTCAAGAGTCGGCAAATTCAGGAAGCTAGATTTAATAATTCAAGCAATAAAAAAAAAATAGTAATAAAACCAGAAATTTTACAATAGATAGATAGATAGATAGATCTTTATTGTAGCTAAATTCTTATAATCTTTTCATTAAAAACCTAGATTGCACAATTTACAGAGATATGGTGTATATATCCTACCTTACTACTGAAAATAATTACAATTTGTATTCAATAATATCACAGATAATACATTAATTTAGAAGGAAAAGGTACTAAAAACCTTCTTTTAACTAGACATATTTTTTAATTTTCCATTGGAAGAGAGAAGTGGGGCGCGGAAAGCTCTCCTAAGATGTTGTTTACATGTTAAATGCATCAATTTAAGATATATCACAGTAATAAATATAAGTATATAATTTATAAATATAAACAAGATATAAGAAATAAATAAATAATTGAGAACATAATTAATAAAACAAATAAATAAATTAATACAACAAACACATAAATAAATAAATAAATTAACAAAAAAAAAATAAAAATAAATACAAATAAATACATTAACAAATAAAAACAATAAACAAACAAAAATAAATAAATAAAGGAATAGTTAAATAATTAAATAAATAAACAAATAAATAAATAAATAAATAAATAAATAAAATAAAAATAAAAAATAAATAAATATGTAAATAAATAAGTAAATAAATAAATAAATCAATAATTAAATAAATAAATAAATAAACAAATAAATAAATGAATAAATAAATAAATAAATAGTCAAATAAATTAATGAACAATAAATAACTGATCAAACAAACATAAGATATTAATAAAGTTGAGCGTACAACACCTTAAGTAGCCAGGTTTGAAATTAAATTATTATCCGAATTGTTGCACGATAAAATGTAGCGGTCATATAGTTTTGATATTCTTATTGGAACCTTATCGATGTTGGATATTATGTGAAGTTCTTCTGTAGAAAAATGCCAGGGAAGATTAAGCATAATTTTTAAAATCTTATTTTGCATTATTTGTAATTTTTTTATATGGCTTTTAGCGCATTTCCCCCAGACAGGAGAGCCATAAAACATAATACTTTGGAAAAAAGACTTAAAAATTAGTAATTTGTTTTCTGTACTCATTTTAGACTTTCTATTAATAAACGGATAAAGTGTTTTTATAACAATATTTAGTTTATTAAGCGTTTCCTGTATATGTATGTTAAATGTCAATGTTTTATCCAGGTGTACCCCAAGATATTTTGCACTTGATTTCCAATCTGTTGGTATACCATTTATTTGAAAGCTATTGTTAGGGAGTAAACAAGGCTTTCTTTTTCTGGTAAAAAAGAGAGCCTGCGTCTTTGAGGCATTTATCTTTATTTTCCACTTCTTAAAGTATATTTGAACTGTATTCAGAGCAGATTGCAAATTGGTTTCAATGCTAAAACCAATTGAATCTGATGAATAAATGCATGTGTCATCTGCAAATATAGCAGTTTCACAGTTTTGGATTTTGGGGAAATCATAAGTGTATATGTTATATAAGAATGGTCCTAATACCGATCCTTGAGGTACACCTGCAGTGATATTATTCGCACCAGTATAATAGTTGTTTACACAGACTTTAAAGCTACGGTTTGAGAGAAAGGACATTATAATTTTGGTGATATACAAGGGAACGTTCAAGGATACTAGTTTATGATATAGTCCCTCGTGCCAAACATTGTCAAAAGCTTTCTCGACATCTAGAAGAATCATTCCTGTGCTCTGTCCTACAGCTAAATTATTTTGAACATGCCTAGTTATTCTATCAATTTGGTTGATAGTGCTATGATGCCTTCTGAATCCAAATTGTTCAGGTGGCAAAATTTCATTTTGTTCAACATGCGAAACTAATTTGTTCCTTATTAATTTTTCTAGGCATTTGCTTAGCGAACTCAACAAGCTTATTGGTCTGTAGCTGCAAGGGTCACTAGCATTTTTCCCTGGCTTATGGACAGGGATAATTTTAGCCACTTTCCATTCATTTGGAAAATATCCTACCTTGAAACAATCATTAAATATTGTTTTGAGATATTTAACGGCTATTCTGGGAAGATTTTTAAGAAATAGGTTCTTTACTCCATCAAATCCCGGAGACTTCGTAGTTTTAAGGCATTTTAAAATGTCTACAATGTCGGCAAGAGATACCATATCATCTGTGACAGCGAGAGGACTTGCATTAAGTAAAGTCATAGATTGGTGTACAATACGTTCGATATCATTATTTGTCGAACTGCTGCCAGCTGCTGAATTGGTAGCACTAAATGTTCGGGCTAGTGCGATCGCTTTTTCCTCATTAGATATTAAAGTTGAATTACTAATCTTAAAGGAGGGGATGTGAACATTTTTCTTTTTAATTACTTTAATTATATTCCAAAAAGGCCTGCTGCCCTTACTCAAACCCTGCAATTTATTGTTCCAGTTCTGGTTCCTAAAAAGAAAAATCGAAGATTTAATGAAGTCGTTCATTCTGTTCATTTCAGATAGGTAGTATTGGGCTCTTGTCCTAATCCATAAGTTTCGATACCCATTCCTTGTTTTAATCGCTTCAACTATGTACGTAGGAAGTGCATTACCGTTTTTCCTATTTCGATTTTTTTTAGGAACGGATTGCGCAACACTCTCAAGAATTGATGATGTGAAAACGCTTATATTTCCATCTATTTGCTCGGAAACTATAGCATTTGGATTTGTTTCTGGTATATTTTTAAGCTTCGTTCGCATGCATTTTTTAAACTTTTTCCAATCAGCATTTTCAAAATCATAGTAAAGATTGCATTTTTTAGAGGAGCAGAGCTTATATTCATTAAAACTGGGAGATGATCTGAGCTTAGATCATTTAAAACAGTAGGTGGGGTGAATATATCAGGCGTGTTAGTAAGGAATAAATCTATAGTGGAAGGACTGGATCTATTGTTAGGGGGAATACAAGTAGGTTGAGGTGGATATAAAATGTTAAATGGGTGTCTGGAATCTAAGTCTGATAATATATTACCCCATGCATTGGCTCTGACACATCCCCAGCTCCTATGTTTACAATTGAAGTCTCCTCCAATCAAAAATATATCGTTTAATGTAACTAATTTTCGTAAATCATTCCGGAAATCATACCTTTTACTTGGTGTAGCAGAACCGCCCGGAAAGTAAATTGAAAATATTTTAATAGAATGCCCATTTTCAAATGGCACCTCAATGCCAATGTTTTCGATAAGTTTTGTTTTAATCATAGGGATTAATTTATGCTTTATCGTTTTCTTAACTACCACGGCAACACCACCCCCACTTCTCTCTTCTCTGTCTAAACGATAACATTTGTAGTCTTTATTAGAGATATTTACATTTTCATCTAACCAAGTTTCACTTATTAAACTAACATCAATATTATGCTTGCTTAAGAAAGCAAAATATTCTAATGTTTTACCTCGAATGCTTCTAGCATTCCAACAATTTATCTTAAAACTAGCATTCATCATTATTTACCTGAATAAAGATACTTAACGGCTAATTGTGCAATCGTATTAAACTGATCTGCTTTAGTATTGCATCGACTAAGTAAAGTGATCATCTCTGCTGTGAGGGCGTTGATTTCATCCATCGAGAAAAGATCGTTGTTCCCACTGTTCCCAGTAAAACCGGTTTGGTGCGAGTGCGAGTGCGAGATGTTTGTCCACACATTGGAGTTTGGATTGTTGTTGTCTCTCAAGTTATCGTTTAAAGCTGTAACCAGTGTTGCCATTAAATTTTTTAAAAAAATCTGCAAAAATTACGAAAAAAATCTGCAATGCAGATTTCTAAAGGAAAAATGTATTCATACAAAAAAATATTTTTAATTAGATACCAATGACAAAAAAAATAACAAAAATTAATTCAAATAAAAATAACATTGTTTCTTTTATAATTTACATGCTTAAGGCATTTCATATATTACTTTAAAGTCTGTGCAGTTATAATGATTTGATTTTATGGAATAGAACTTTTTTTAAAGATGACAGCATTCAGCAAAGTTATTGAAGATTTTTTTAAAGAGAACAAAAAATATTAAAGAAAGCACGAGTGCAGATATAATCTGCGTTGCAGATTTTTGAATTTCAAAAGTCTACAGATGAGATGAAAATCTGCAAAATGCAGATAAATCTGCACTAATGGCAACGCTGGCTGTAACATCAGTTGAGATTTGAACTTTGGACTTTTTGTATGGCGTGAGTGCAGGAAAGTCGGCTTTATTTGGAATGTATGCAGAAGCAGATGTAGTATGCTCCTGGTACACAGCTCGAGTCGACATCGTTGTGTGTGATCTATTTCGAATAGATAATTTTTCCCGAATTTTACAAAAGCTTTGGCGGCTGATGCAAATCGGGTCATTGGCCTTATGCACTTCGTTGCAATTTGCACATTTAATTTTTATTGAATTACAATTTTTGGTTTCTAGGTTTTCTGCACAGTTGGCGCAGTGGGTTTTGATATGACAGTTCTTCTCTCCATGCCCATACATTTGGCAGTTATAACATTGTGTGAGTTTGTTTCTCTGTCTTCCGGCAAAGTCCCATTTCACTTGAGTTTTAAATATGGATTTGAATTGCTTCTTGAGATCATTTAACTTTACTGAGCCACACTCGAGATAGATGAGATAGAAGATATCTATAAAACTATCATACTTCTTCTTAATTATTTTTACGTCAAGGCATTTTAAACCGAGCGATAATAGTTCATTTTTAAGAATTTCAATTTTAAGTTCATGTAAGCCATAGAGCATTACTTTAAAGGACCGAACAGAAGGCAAATCATGTGTAAAGTATTGCCAGTTTTTTGACCTAAGGGCATCGCAAAGTTTGGTATGGGTTTCAATGCTTTCACAATTTACTTTAATGCCAATAGACATTTTCTTTACACTGTAGTCTTGCAATTTGAGTTCAAGAAATAATGAATGGATATTTTCGCTCGTTTTTTGTAAAACACAGACCGATGGTATTTTTGATTTTTTATTTGACACAGTTGGTTGTTCAACAGTTTCATCCTGATCAATTTCAATATCGGTATCTGGATGAGTTTGCAGGGGTATCCATCGGTTCTGCTCTACAGAGCTTATCTTTTGGTTTTTGTTGATAGAAGACATGGTGTCTTCACCAGATGGGGATCGAGATCTCTTACTAATTTTGATTTCTTTTAAAGGTACCGCACAGAAAAGAATAAACGTCTAACGCGTTCAAAGTGTCGATTGGTACTGAATTTTACAATATTTTTCGGAAAAATTTAAAAAAAAGTAAGTTTGTATTTTCATTATATTGAGGTTTTTAAGCTTTTAAATGTATGCAAATCGACATTTTTGCCGATTGCAGATTTTGGAAATATGCCGAATAATTGAAGAGTCGGCAAATCAACGAAGCTTCATTTGCAAACAATTATGAATAAAACGAGCCTAAGAATTTTTGCCGATTGCGGATGTCGGAAATTTTACTGATTGCGGATTTCGCAAATATGCCGACAAATTCAAGAGTCGGCAAATCAACGAAGCTTAATTTGAAAAAAATTAATACAACGAGCATTTTTGCCGATTGCGAATTTCGCAAATATGCCGACTAATTCCAGAGTCGGCAGATCAACGAAGCTTAATTTGAAAAAAAAAAAAAATAAAAAAAAGAGCATTTTTGCCGATTGCGAATTTCGCAAATATGCCGACTAATTCAAGAGTCGGCAAATCAACGAATCTTAATTTGAAAAAAATTAATAAAACAAGCATTTTTGCTGATTGCGAATTTCGGAAATATGCCGACTAATTTAAGAGTCGGCAAATCAACGAAGCTTAATTTGAAAAAAATCTAATAAAACGAGCATTTTTGCCGATTGCGAAAACGGAAAAAATATCGACTGCCAAAGAACGTAAATATTTAAGTTCTCTTGGGCCATACCAGCCGAAACTTTATATTTATCCAACCAATGCAGAGATACCGTCTTACAACCAATCTCGATTCAACCCATCATGGTATTCCGAGTACTCATTTTTGGAATACGGTCCTTCTAAAGATGCAGCATTTTGCTTTGTTTGCATTCTATTTTCAGAAGGAATTGATAGACATTTCGCTAATCCGGAATGGGTTCGTGGTCACGACGAATCACTAGAGCACAGCGATGGCAATTTTTGACAAATTGTTCATTTGATTTCACGACATTGCCCGTTAATGAAAAAATGGTTGGATGAATCATCAAAAAGACCACGTCATGGGACGTACCTTAGTCCGGATGCCCAAAATGAATTCATTGATCTCTTGGGAACTAGAACTCGAAAAGCCATTGTAAATGAAATCAATAAAGCTGGTATTTTTTCTGTAATGGTTGACACAACTCCAGACTCATCACATCAAGATTGACTTGCTATTAATGTTCGATACGTAGTGAAAGCAAACGAGAGACTTATTCCTATTCAACGTCTTCTGAAAATGGACGTCGTCCTAACGAAAAAAACGGGAGAAGAATTGGCCCAAAAAATAATAGTGACCCTTCAGTCAGTAGGAATTTCCATTAAAAACATTGCTTTTCAATCTTATGACTTCGCCTAAAACATGTCCGGAAAGTACAACGGTACGCAGCAAAAACTATCGGCAAAATGCGGTAAGATAATCCTTTACATTCCATGCCAAGCGCATCGTTCGTTGAAACAGCATCTCTTACATCAGCTGAAGGCGGTTTCATTGAAAAATCTCGCATTTCGAAATCTCAAAAGTGTATGTGGCGAAGTGAAAATTTGCGCTAAAATCAATCAGCCCTATCAGGAGTTTCGCCCGAATGTCATTCCACTCGGAAAAAATCCCTTTTTTGCTTTTCCCTTATTTTGAGCTTCACCCGAAAAATGCTAAATCTATAGTCGGCAAATTTTTAAAATAAGTCGGCAAATTCCTAAAATAAGTCGGCATTTTAATGAAAGTCACCCCCCCATGGCTCGAACCCTCGCTACGCCACTGGCTGAGATTCAACCCACATTCACGTACTGTCCTTAAAAAAGCAAACTTTTCCTTCCATCGCCTCTACCCGCTGATGAAAAAAAAAATTGGGCTAAGCCAGCAGACCAGTCATCAGTTACAGCTTCCCAGTTTGGTTCACTATCTCGAAAACAGCCATGAAGGAACTACAAATATTCGAAAGGAAAATTCTGAGGATATGCACTGGGCTTCATTTCGATTGTCAGCGGCGCAAACATTTCAAGAACGAGCAACTCTCCTCTGAAGCCAAGGTAGTCCCCCTGGACAAGTACTTATTGCTATCTGCAGATAAACTGGTTATAAACATCAACAACCACCCTAATCAACTGATGAGAAGGATGATAAACCAACAACGACATCCGGAACCAAGGTACCTAGGCGCCAAGGAAATTCTGGATATAACTACAACAACCAACGATGAAGCAGGACACTTCTACTCTGACCCTGGGTCAGCACATTACCGTGGCTAAACGCCAACTCTATCCCCCATCCTATATAAATGCACTGCCACTGGACAACCGGGACTGAACAACCCGAGGACGACAAAGTCAAACCGACGACTTTTATATTAAGTTTTCACATATTATAAATCTTATTTGTATTCAAAATTTTACCAATGTATACCGTTAGGCCCCTTATGTGCCAAAAAATTTTATTATTTATCAATGTATCTAATAGTTATAAATTATTTTTAAGCCAATTGTAAATAGAAAAAAAAAAAAAGAAAAAAAAAAAAAATGCCTCTGTAGTTGGTGCAGTCCAGAGGATAGCCTTTCTTGATGATCGGGCAAACAATGCTGAGGTTCCATTCATCGAGCATGCTTTGCTCCGACAATTATTTAGCAGATGAGCTGGTGCATACTTCAAACCGATTAATCGCCAGCTGCCTTGAACTGGTAATAATAATATCGATTACAATAATTGGAAGTGAGTAAGACAAGAGCCTTTACTGTCGTAAGCCCAGAAAATTCTTATTTCCAAACTTAGATCTATTAGTACTTAGAGGTATTAAATGAGAATTTTCTGAATGCCACAAAATACCCCAATTAAACATAATTTAAAAGTAAAAATATTTTGATACATCAGGAAATCATCAAGACTTCTCTGTATAAGGGAAATATTTCACTTACCAGCTCTGAGCACAGAAAACAATCAAGATTCAATTTCTTATGAAAAGAAATTTGGCTTTTGGGTTTTGTACTGCTAATTCGACTCACTTGTTTTCTATCATTCAATCATCTGTAAGCATAACAAAGCACACATAATTTATTCCTAACAACCATTCAGTTTCCTAGGAAATCTCATTTTCGTCTCATATTGCTCCTTTTGCATTCACAAAAGAACCATAGATTGAGATTATGATGTTTGTATACATTCCTTGTCCTTTTTGCTTTAATTATACCTAAAGCTACATACATATCTTGATGTTCACAAGTTCTCCGTTTTTGTTCTTTATTTTCCATGCAAAAGTCTAACGAGTTTATCGGGGATCTATGCCAGCGAGAATCTCTCGATTTTGTTCTCGTCCCATGTCGACATATTTCAACTTAAACGCCCACTCACTTTGCAAAATCACAAGCTTCTCATACCCCATGTCGATTCGGATGATGCTGCTGCTACTGCTGGAACTGATGATGATGATGGAGTCAAAGCCAAACATCGAAATCTGTATGAGTCTATAAATCCTAGAGATGTCCTTGCCATCGATAGTACCAAGTTCGATTTCAATAAAATTCACGATGACTCTGACACAAACAACAAAGAGGACGACCAAAGCAATGACGATGCTGCTGCTGCTGCCAAGAGAACTCTTTGTCATGCTACAAGTGCATCAGAACGCCAACGTAAGCGACGCAGCAGCAACAGCCATTCCACTGGTGAATCAGATGCAGTTCTAAGTGTTGGCGATTTGGGATACTTTCCTGGCAACATGAATATTCTGGAACAATGCCCATCCGATCCAAATCATCTTTGTTTAAATATGCTTGACGAAGAGGCTCCAGGTTTGTGTTTTCTGTGTGTCCTCTTTGACATTTTGACTTTTTTACTAGGCATAATTTTTATGTTTTTGATCCTTTCTCCCTTCCGTAGCTTTTACAATCAAAATCAAACAACCCTTTTTGGAGAACGCTCTTTTATACAACGGCGAGTACAATGTTCGGATTGCTTCCGTCATAAGCGATGCGACAACAAAAGGTGCCCTTCAAGTTGCTGTCGTCCTTGTTAACGAGAATTCCGTTGCTCATGAATTTATCATTTGCATATGCAATTGCCCAATGACCTGTGGAGCAAAGACGACGGTTAAAAAGGATTTGGCACCCCATATTGGCGAAACTGTATCCTTCCTCCTGCCATTGGTAGAGAACAAGGATAGGAAACTTTATTGCGACGGTAAGTAGTATACATATTGCAGTCAAACATCACACCTCACCTATATATAGGAATGGCACACAACAATAATTGGCTATCCCACCCCTCCTCCTCACAATGAAGAACACTCACAACTCAAAAAGGGATACACAGAATTATTATGGTAATGCTACTCTTAATCCTCGAAGATGGAGTTTTACGTTGAAATTCCTTTTTAAGCCTCAAGGATAGTAAGGCGACCTGCTGTGCCTGCATCCTCCATTTTGAATTTTTATTCAAATTTTTAAAATACCTTTATACAGAAAGTGTTAAACACAGTTTTGTATAGTGGAGTTTTGAAAATGTTCTAAATACCGAGTGTTTTTGTATATGAGTTGCGGGATTAGAAAAGCAGGATTATTATGTAGATAAAGTTTTTAACAACCATTGATGAGGGGCTAATGAGAGTTGAAAATGTGCTTATTATAAAGTCAGCATGGGAAAATGTATATACTTTTTTTATAATGTGCCACTAAGGATACTACTTGTACTGCAACAAGGTAAACTCATATACTACTTAAGCCCTGTATATGAATATGAATAAAACCAGAAGTTTTAAGATAAAGTTATTGTATACGGGTTGGCTTATTAGAGGTAAGTTTTTCGATTAAATTCTATGAAAATGAAAACTGTCATGGTATTAGTGGAGTTATGTTTGGTTTTAAATTGTTCCTACGATTTTCTTAATGTCGTATCTTTTTTTAAATTGTTATCTTTTTGGTCCATATTAAATACAAGAAACAGGATTAAGTTGTAGAAAAAGAGTGTAGATACCATAGGCGCCCACAGGATTTTGTCCAGGGGGGGCAGACACCAACTGAATTTTGAGATATCAAATTTTCGAAAAAAATTGAACACTCAATAGGCCTGAAAATAGAGGTAGAACCGATGCAATTGAGTAGTGTTCTGGTTAGAATTAAAAACATTCTTCTCAATATCTCTTCGATATATTGCCCTCCACGTTGCAAAATCGATAAGAGTGAATTTACGACATTGATAAAGTCGCTAAGCCCAAACTTAATTGTTGGTGGCGACTTTAATGCAAAGCACACCTTTTGGGCTTCAAGATGCATATCTCAAAAGGGTCGATTGCCATATGAGGCAGGAATGGAAAATAATTGCGATTTCCATTCGACCGGAAAGCCAACTTACTGGCCAACTGATCCGTCAAAAATACCTGACTTAATCGATTTGTTTATGGTAAAAGGAATACCCTCTAACCGTATTGAAATCTCAGAAGGCCATGATCTCTTCTCAGATCATTCTGCTGTCATACTCACTATGAGCGAAAGCCTTGTCAAAATTGAAAAACCACCCAGGTTAACAAACGGTAAAACCAACTGGGAAGCATTTAAGAAAGATATCGAGGACAACGTTGAATTGAGGGTATCATTACAAACGCCTCTTGAGCTTGAAGACGCAGTAGATACCTTTGTTCATATGATACAAAAGGCAGCGTGGAATAACACACCTTATCAAAGGGTTACGCCGCGCTATAAAGATATAAAATATCCGCAGGAAATAAAAGACTTAATAAAAGATAAACGAAAAGCACGTAAGAAATGGCAGCGAACCCGTGCTCCTCAACACAAAGCTCATTTAAATCGCTTATGTAATATGCTAAAAACAGCGATATCAGATTTCAAAAACCGTGAAGTAGAAAATTACCTTGAAAGCTTGTCAGCTGGGAAAGAAAACTTTGGAAAGCTATAAAAACAACGAAAAAACCAAAGCTTCCAGTACCCCCGATTAAGAAAAGCCAAAACGAATGGGCTAAAAGTGACAAAGAGAAAGCGGCGGCATTCGCCGATTACCTGGAAGAAACATTTAAACCTTCTGCTGGGCAAGCACTCAATGGAAATATTAATATGAGTTTTAGCTCAAGTAAGAACTACAGAACCAGAAATGGTACGCTCGCTGAATTGAACAGAGAAATAAAGAAGCTAAAGTCTAATAAAGCTCCGGGGTATGACTTAATAACAGCGGAAATATTAAAAATGCTTCCTCGCAAAGGATTAATTAACCTCCTTTATATAATAAATGCCGCTCTAAGGCTAGAATATGTTCCAAGCCAATGGAAAGTTGCGGAAGTCATAATGGTTTTGAAACCTGGCAAACCATCTCATGAAAAGAATTCTTACAGACCGATTTCGCTTCTTCCAATAATATCGAAAGTTTTTGAAAGAATACTATTTCTGCGCCTGCAGCCTATAATAGAAGAGAAACGATTAATACCTGAACATCAGTTCGGATTAAGAACCAAGCATTCAACAATTGATCAAGTGCATAGAATAACTGACGTAATTGAGAGAGCTCTTGAAGAAAAGAAAATTTGTTCGACGGTCTTTTTGGATGTGTCGCAAGCGTTTGACAAGGTGTGGCACGAAGGCCTCAAATTCAAATTACGACAAGTTCTGCCTGTAGGACTTTATAAAATTCTTAACGAATATCTAGAAAACAGACTTTTTCGTGTAAGACACGGAAATGAATATTCTAATTTCAAAGAAATAGTGGCTGGGGTACCACAAGGTAGTGTTCTAGGTCCAGTTCTGTACCTTCTATTTACACGTGATATACCTCAAACAGAAGACACTATCGTAGCAACGTTTGCTGATGATACTGCAATACTAGCAGTAGGCCAAACGATTAACGACTCTACGATTAAATTACAAAATGCTCTTAATAATGTTAATGAGTGGACAAAAACATGGCGAATAGCGCTCAATGAACAAAAGTCAGTCCACGTGGACCTTACGTATACAAAATAAATAGATTGCCCGTCTTTCTAAATACCGGTCGTGTTCCATTTGCGAATGAGGCAAAATATTTGGGAATGACTCTAGACGCGAAATTAAAATGGAAGTCGCACGTAAAAAACAAATACGAAGAATTAAAAAGTAAATTAAGAGATATGAACTGGCTACTCGATAAATATTCTAAGCCTAGTATTGATAATAAGTTGATTTTATACAGGCAGGTACTTAAACCTGTCTGGACTTACGGTATACAACTCTGTACCTGCGATACAAATTTAAATAACTTACAAACGTTTGAAAATAAATTGCTTAGGTCATTTGTAAATGCACCATGGTATATAAGAAACGAAGATCTTCACAGGGATCTCGGGATTCCAACGGTTCGAGACGAAATAAAGAGTTTCGCGCGAAAACATAGAAATCGGCTATTAGATCACGCTAATCCAACGATTATTGACATTCTTGACGAGTCGAACTTAGTACGCCATCTGCAAAGAACGGAAAACCGCTTTAAAATCGCGGAATAAGCAGGAACTTTCACCGGAAAGTTACCTGGAACACGTTACTTAACTTCGTTAAAAATAAATTGCTAGATAAGTTTCAACTTAGTTGCAATCGGGATGTGGAGGTGGTTTTAGTGTAGTAAGAATCTCACACTTCTATGAGCACGCGTTTTTCGGTCCTCATAGAGCCTGATGCAGGTTTTGCACCTACCCACGGAAAAAAAAAAAAATTTTTTTTTTTTTTTAATATTTTGATATGCAATATTATTTGAACTTTTTGAAATTTTTGTATAAATAATTTAATCCTAACCGGCTTAGCCAGTAATGATAAAATTAATTCAAAATAACGTTAGATGGGAGTTGATAATTATCCATCGCAAAATTATTTTATATTTAAAAGTGGACCGTACTTTTTTTGGCAACCAGACAATTTTTCATATTTTTTTTCTAGGGTTTTTAACATAATTTTTTTTTTTTTTTTTTTTATTATTTCATCTACAAGCCACTTGCTTAACAGATATGGCATAATAACAATGATTTGTCAATAAAAATAAAAAAATAGGAAATAATTAGAATACAAGTCTTAGTAATAATTCATTTTTAAATTTTTCACGAGATAAATGCAAATCAAAAATGGCACAAACTTCATTGAACGAGGAAATCGCTCGTGATATTGGTTCATTCTGTCCATAATTTGTTCTATGTACTTGTTCAAAAAGGAGATATCTTCCTCTTAACTGTCTTGTTGGTATATAAAAGGAAATAACAGAAAGCAATAACGGACTCTAAATATGGTTGCATATTATATCTCTCACAAACATTACATCATGAGTACTTCTTCTAGATGCTAATGATCTTATACCAAGCGATTGGCGCCTAGCTTTATAGTCAGACCCAAAATTCCAACGCATTTTATAAAAAATAAATTTAGTAAATCGCCTTTGAACTTGTTCAATTCTATCATAATGAACTCTATAACATGGGTTCCAAATTACATCTGCATACTCAATTGTCGACCTAACCAGTGAGGTGTAAAGGTTTAGTAAGACATAAGGATCCATAAAATCTTTACTATTTCTTTTAATGAATCCAACTAAGGTGTTTGACTTAGCAACAATATAGTCGATATGTTTTTTTGGGGAAAACGTGCAATCAAAAATAACACCTAGATCTTTAATGTCATTAACTTTAAGCAGAGGATTAGAATTAATGTTATATGGAAAGTAAAGAGCTAATGCTGATTTAGAAAATATTATTGTTTTACATTTTCCAATATTTAGTTTTAAACTATTAAGAGAGCACCAATTTGAAATACGGTCCAAATCATATTGAACTCTTACACAATCTCCAATGCTTTTGATTTGAAAAAAACAATTTTAGATCATCTGCATACAGGAGATAACAACAATTTTGGATTACGTTCACTATATCATTAATATATAGTAAAAATAGTAATGGACCAAGGTGACTCCCTTGAGGAACTCTAGAAGTACAATTTATACTTCTTGAAACTTTATTGTCAATAAATACTCGATGAGTTCTATTCTTTAAATACGAAGAAATCCATTTAAGCATTTCAGAATGGAAGCCAAAGTATTCAAGTTTCTTTAACAAAATACTGTGATCGACCGAATCAAAAGCTTTACTAAAGTCAGTATACACCGCATCCACTTGACATTTATCCTCAAGTGCGTTTAAAACATAAGATGAGAATACCGCCAAGTTAGTCACCGTAGATCGACCAGGTACAAAGCCATGTTGTGACTCCGACAAGCATTCCTTTGTCAGAAACTCAATTTTTGTTTTAACCAAACTTTCAAAGAGCTTGGGAATGGCTGAGAGTTTACAAATTCCTCGATAATTTTCAACTAAGTTTTTAGAACCAGCTTTGAAAACAGGAACAAGAAACGATTCCTTCCACTCAGGTAAAAATAAACCCTCAGAAAGTGAATCGCTACAATTTTTCAAAATGATTGCTGGTATGCCGTCAACACCACATTTAAAGTTAACTTTGTATTATTTTTAAAAATATTTTGAAGAATTTTAAGAATTCGTTATAAACCAATTTTCAAAAAATTATTTTTGAATATATTGAGTTCTCAAAAAATTTTTTTTAATATTTTTCAAAACCAAAAAAAAAACTTATCAAGACCTTCTCTACCGGTTTCGAGAACATCAAAAGTCATTAAATTTTTTCTTTCGAGATACTATTATTTTTTTTTTTAATTTGTGGGGTAGTTTTTAATAATATTGAAATTTTGAAAAAAATTGTATGGCATAGATACGTAACGCTAAGACTAATTTTGGTTCTAAGAAAACTAAGTGTAAAATTTGTATAGAAGAAGCAGCTACATATGTATTTTTTTGAAAATAAGGAATCAAAATTGAATTGGATTTCGAGAAAATTATTAAACAATTCGGAAATTCTATACAAAAAATTCGAATTTCTTGTTTAAAATTGTTGAGATTTGACACACGAATAAATAATATTTATTGAAAAGAAAAATTATACAATTGAATAGTTTGTCATAGATATAAAAGTATAATCTGTTTTTAGCAAGTAGAAGTTAACAAAAGTATTTATGTAGCATTTAACACTCCCACTCATAAAAACATTTGGAAATCAAATTTAAACATTCTTTAAAATATTACAAAATTAATATAATGAAAATCTGTTTTATGGTTAGTATTAAGAATTCTAAATTTAACTCGAATACATTTAAAGAACAAAACTATGTATGTATGTAATAATTCAAACTACTCTTCTAAGCCAAGTCGAAGAATGTTTGATTTGAACTTCATTGTTGTTAATGGTTTGGTAAAAACGTCTGCCAGTTGATCTTCACTTTTGACATATTTGACACAATATCGCCTTGCAAATCCCGTTCTCGTGTGAAGTGCATAGCTTTATTAATATGCTTTGTGCGATGATGATATTCTGGATTTTTGACTAGTCGTATTGTGCTTTGATTGTCGCAAAATATTGTTGTTCCACCATCTTGCTCAAATCCCAGTTCTATAAGTAGTCCACGAATCCAAATTGCCTCTTTTGTACCTTCACATAATGCAACATATTCTGATTCGGTTGTTGATAAGGTAACATGCGATTGTCGTTTACTTCTCCATGTAACTATACCATTTCCAATCATGAAAGTGTATCCAGTGATCGATCGACTGGTTTCAACATCTCTTGCGTGGTCAGCATCCGTATAACCAATTAAATTCCAGTTGTCTGAGCCATATGTTATTCTTAATTTGCGCGTCTGATTCAGATATTGAAATATTCTTTTGATTGCCCTCACATGTACTTGGCTGGGATTCTCCATAAATCGACAAACTTCTCCCACTGAATATGCAATGTCTGGTCTTGAAACCGTAGCAGCAAACATTAGTGACCCGCATGCCTGACGGTAAGGGAACGAAATTTCACAGTCGCTGTCATTCGCCTTTACCAAAAAAGTACCAACATCAGCCGGTGTAGTCACAGATTTTGAGTTTTCCATGTTGAATCTATGAAGAACTCGCTCAATGTATGATGCTTGTCCGATGCTTATAGTTTTCAAAGTACGGTTCCGTTCAATTTCAAGTCCTACGTAATAGTGCCCATCACCAAGCGTAATTTGAAATTGTATTTGCAGCTTTTTAATCAGGTCATCAATTGCACTCTTGCTGCAAGACATAACTAATACATCATCAACATACAACAACAAAATTACCTTTTCAGAAGAGTCGCAAGTAAAGAATACACAAGGATCGGATTGTGATTGTTTCATATTACATTCAGTGCCGAACTGCATCCCGTCAACAGCACACGTCTTGTGAGAGTTTCGCACAAGTACAAGTCCCCTCGTTATCGTGAAATCTGTTCTTTTGTCCATTTGTTCCTATTACTTGTTTTATAAAAAATTAATTAAATGCCATTAAATCCACCTACAATTAAATAGTATACAAAATTATCATCATTAAGAAAACCCAAATAATAGCTGCCAATGCCAAAACACACCTTACTGAATCATAGCGTACCACTGGGGAAAATGTTTCAGTGTAATCGATGCCTGCACTCTGTGAATATCCTTTCGCCACTAACCGCGCCTTGTATTTTGGTTCTTCATTTGGTGTCATCTTCAGCTTGAATATCCATTTGCAACCGACTACGTTCATGCAATGCTTTGGTTTTTCAACAACATCCCATGTCTGGATCTCGTGCAACGATCGTAGTTCTTCTGCAATGGCCTTCTTCCATTCAAGAGATTGATCCGAGTTCATTGCTTCTTCATATGAAGATGGTTCAATAAACATTGCTAAGCAACCAAGTTCAGCATCATATGGAACAGTTTTCTTGGGATTTTTACGTAGGCTTCTTTCCTTGTCTTGTCCATTTTTGATATCATCAGCCTGTGTTTCTTTTGATTCTGCATTTTTCCTTTTTATGACATCACTGGATAAATCATTATTGTGATTGCTGCATTCATCTTCATAATCCTCATCGGTGAAAGAAAAGTACTCCTTGCTACTAAAATTTTCATTAAATTTAACGTCACAACTGATTAAAATCTTCTTGGAATCTGGATCATAGAGTCGATAGTTTTTATTTGAAGATTCGTAACCAATTAGATGAACTCTTTTTGACTTCGGATCCCATTTCTTTCTATTGACGTTCTTCGGAATATGAGCAAATCCGACTGTACCAAACACTTTTAGATGATCTAACTGAGGCTTTTCTCCAAACCAATGTTCGTAAGATGTCTGATTGATATCTTTTGTAGCAGTTGTCCGATTAAGAATGTAAACAGCAGTTCTTATAGCTTCTGGCCAAAGTGACTTCCCTAAGCCGCTTGAAATCAGCATGGTCCGTGCAGATTCTTGAACTGTTCTATTGTCTCTTTCAATTAAACCATTCTGCTCAGGAGTGTATAGGGCAATACGTTCGATAGTGATCCCAACTTTTGCCAGCATTGATAAAACCTCTTCATTAATAAATTCGGTGCCATTATCACAGCGTATTCTCTTTACATTGCAGTTCCAAGCATTTTTACATAGGGCCAAGAACTCTTCTAGGAATATAGGCACTTCAGACTTCTGTTGTAGAAAGTAGACAAATCTGAACCGTGTTGCTTCATCTTTCAAGAGCATAAAGTAACGAACTCCACCTATTCCAACAGCTTCCATCGGTCCACACAAATCAACGTGAATGCATTCACCCTTCACTAAAATACGCTTCATTTTACTAAGAGGGTGTGATACTCGGTGCATCTTTCCAAGTTGGCATTCCTCGCAAAAGAAATCATTTTGGTTAGTTAGTTTAACACCACTTACCAAACCTTTTGAGCACAAGGACTTGATGCTTGCAACATTGACATGTCCTAAGCGTCGATGCCACTGCTGTAGAGAACATTCTGAAGCTTTAGCACTTGTTGAGATACATGCATGTTCCGCTTGAACATTTCTGAACGCCATTCTGACTAAACCATTGCCGTCTGTGTAACCAGTAGCAGAAACACGTTTATCAGTCTCATTGACAACGATGCATCCTTTCTTAGTGAACTTTGTTTCAAAGCCTTTCTTTGCTAGTTGGACGATAGAAAACAGATTCACTTTTGCTTTTGGAACATAGCGCACGTCTTCAATGATTCTTGTCACCCATTTTCCATCAAGCCAAGCTTCTATTTCAATCGAACCAATTCCTTCGATGTCTAAGGTTTCATCATTCGCAATTTTTACACCTTTGAACGCTCCTTCAGATGAAAATGTAGTAAACCAATCCTTTCGAAAGGTCGTATGTCGAGTCGCTGCTGAATCCGCTAACCATAAGTCAGAATAGTCAGCAGATAGAATGTCGTCTGCTATAGCGTAAGCAACAAGTTTACCACCTCTATTTTTGCTTGAATTGCTGCTACATCTGTTGTCATTTTTATTATCTGGACAGTTTCGTTTCCAATGGCCCACCTGGCCACAAAGATGACAAGCTGACTTATCTTTTCGATCGCTTTTATGTAGCATCTTCTTCTTGAATGTCTGTTTGGCACTAAACGCTGCTTCGTGTGTCCTTAAGTCTCTGCGCTGTGTTGTATCTCTTTCTGCCTTTTGTATTTGATCTTCTTCCAGCTGTAATTTTGACAATAGAGTTTCCATAGTACTACACTCCTTGATGTTATACCAAACGGTACGGAAATTTTGGAATCTTGGAGCCAAGCTGCTAATTATACGACACATTTTTAAATTATCGGATAATTTCTCTCCTTGGTCCTCTAACTCCGATGCAATTTGGCGTACTTTTGAAACATGTGATGTAACAGATTCATCTTCGGTCATCCTAAGACTGAAATAATCTTCGTAAAGCATCATTACTCGGACGTCACTCTTCTTTTGATGAATACTTTCGAGCATTCCCATCAGCTCCTTTGACGACTTGCAGTCCAAAACGTACGATGCTTGCTCTTGATCAATCGATGCAAATAATATTGCCATCGCCTTACCATCACGTTGCAACCATCTACTTTTGATTTCTGCAGTTTCGTTACTATTCGGCTTCGCAATTGTCCCATTTACAATGCCATACAAATCATGGCCTCGGAGAACTGCATCCATTTGAAATTTCCAACACCTGAAATTTGAAGAATTCAAACGATGTGAAATTATAGAGTTCTCAACTGCTTTTGTTTCCATTTCTGCGTCCGTCCTTAAGCTTTTTATTCAATCAGAAAAAAAAAATTTAAATAAAACTTCGGATAACTGGGCTCATAACCTGTTGAGAGTTGACACACGAATAAATAATATTTATTGAAAAGAAAAATTATACAATTGAATAGTTTGTCATAGATATAAAAGTATAATCTGTTTTTAGCAAGTAGAAGTTAACAAAAGTATTTATGTAGCATTTAACAAAAATGATCCGAGATTTCCATATGAAGGAAATTTGATAAAAAAGGATGCCATCTAATTGGTCAGTAATTGGTCAGAAAAGGTCCCTATGACCTTGAAATTTTTAAAAATTTATAAAAAATATCTATACCTACCTGACCAATTACTGAAACTAGCTGACCTTTTATATAGATCTAGAGATCTTTAAGATGGTACACATTTTTTGCAAGTTTCCCTAAAATGAGATGCCAAGAATCGTTTTGACCTTGAAATTTTTTTTTAAAACTCATGAAATATTCATAAAAAAAATCTATGCGTGACCAATTACTGAAATAAACTGACCTTTTACAACCGTGAAGTGGCCTTTCAAATTGCATACTTTTTACTTGCGATTATAGGTACTATAAGGCATGTTTTGGATTCGTACAAAAAAAAATTTTGAGATAACAATCAAACATGATATTACGATGATAGAGAACACCAAAAAATTGGGTGGCACAATTCTGTCTGTCTGTCTGTTCCTCTACAGCCTAAACGGCTTGATCGATTTTCTTCAAACTTGGTACATAGTGGTTTTTGGTGATTCTGCCGACACGTTTTTTTTTCATTTTTTTCTTAGAACCAAAAATAACGGTACCTGCCATACATTTTTTTTGGCAAATTTACATAATCGTATTTTTCTCAAAAATGGCTCGACAACTTTTCTTAAAAAAAATTCAATAAATTTATTTTAGTAGTCTTTTTTTGGGTGGAAAACCATTTTTCAAAAATGGTTATTAATGGTACCTCCCAAGGAACCATTTTTTTAATTTTTGATTTTCTTCAAAATGGTATGACCGATTTCAATTATTTTTTTTTACACAGAAGCTTTCAAAAAATGTTAATAGTTTTGTGTACCAATTTTTTTGAAAAAATATTTTTTGGATTTTTAAAAATATTTAAAATTTTTTTTTGGAAAATCAAATATTTCGAAAACGGCATCATAGATTTTTTTGAAACTCGATATTTAAGACTATTTTAGTACCTTCTAAAATATTTTTAGAAAAAAATGTACATTTATGAAAAAATAACGGTACCTTCCATACAAAAGTGAAAAAACCGCAAAGGAAAATATTTTTTTGCTTGAAAACGACTCCTACGGTTTTGATTAAACTTTTTTCATATACTAAAATTAGTACGATCTACCATCAAAAATTATAAAATTTTACACATAGCAACTATTAGTAGTACCTGTCATAGAACGTGTTTTTTTAGTTTGAGTTTTCTCGTTATCAGCTTAACGGATTTGAATTATTTTTTTTTATACAAATTTCAGATAAGATTAAATAATATTGCATATCAAAATTTTCAAAAAAAAAAGTTTTTGGATTTTTAAAAAAAGTTTCAAACTTTTTTTTTGAAAATTCGATATCTCAAAAACGGGTTGACAGTTTTTTTTTCAAATTTTGTTTTCATATACAAATAAATATATAGTTTAAATCTGCATACCAAAATTTGTTCTTAAAAATGTTTTTAGAATTTTATATATAAAAAATTAATTTGAAAAAAAACCGCTCCAACGATTTTAAATTTTTTTTCCCATACTGTCAAAAGAGTTGTTTTAGCTAATTTAAATGTCGTATTTCATGCTTCTCTACATTTTTCTCTCATAATTTCCATGTTTGTATATACAATTTTCTTAAACTCGCAGTGTCTTGAACATAAGAGCAAGTACGGGCGACCCAGTCGTGCATTTTATTTTTTATATGACCCAAATGAGGTGCCAAAAGCTTTTTTGTGACCTTGAAACGAACTTCAAAAATTCATAGAAAAAAAATCTATGGCTGACCAATTACTGAAAATAGTTGACCTTTTATCACGATCTAGAAATCTATCGGATGGTAGGCATATCTTTTTTGCAAATTTCCCATAAATGAGGTGTCAAAAATCGCGGGTGACCTTGAGCGACCTTGAGAAAGTTTGAGCCTTTATTACAAGTTTTCTAGGGCTGACCAATTTCTGGGACCACTTGACCTTTTCTGTCCAATTACTGACCAATTTTTTATCAAATTTCCCTCATATGAGGTGCCAAAGGTCCAGAGCCCCAAGATTTTCTTAAGAATTAAGGTACATCATTTTTGGAAAATCTTAAAGTTTTATTTATTTCCAAAAATTAAATACCTATTTTTAAGATTATGGCATTTCTCTACGCCTTGACGATGAGTTTATTGGGCAAGCTCGTCGCCATGGCAGGTGTAACTTAGTGAAAACTTGCAATCTTAGGCTCTATTGATTGTGTCGTCACACAAGAAATGAGATACATAGCTATGTAGGTACATTGTAAAGGGTTCGCCAAATAACTTTTTTTTTTTTGAAAATGCTATAAAACTGGAACAAACTGAATATTTTCTCAAATTTCTTTTTTTATTTAAAAGTACAATTCTTCCGGTTAATAATGGAAAATAATTTCATTCAAATGGCTGCTTCGCTAAGTGGGCCTACGATTGACTTAGAGAAGATGCCGATTTTGCCAAAAAAATCATCTTTTCAGATGAAGCTCATTTTGATCTTGGCAGGTATGTAAACAAGCAAAATTGTCGCATTTGGGGCACAGAAAACCCGCACGCCATTGAAAAGCCGATACACCCAAAACGAATCACTGTTTGGTCCGGATTTTGGTCCAGAGGCATAATTGGGCCATTTTTTTTCGAGTGCCTGTTACAGTCAATGGCGATCGTTATCGGGCCATGTTGAACGAATTTTCGTTCACAAAAATTGAAGAGGAGGATATTGGCAACATTTGGTTTCAACAATACGGCCGGCGCTACGTGCCACACAGCCGAAGCTACACTCCAAGTAGTAGTAGCATTTTCAAAAAAAAAAAGTTATTTGGTGGACCCTTTACAATGAACATACCTAGTTCCTGCTAATAGAAAAGAGAATGCAATTGAAGGAAATATTAGTTTTTATCACTATATGAAGAATGTATTATTCAATCACATAACTATTACCGATTTTCGAAATGCTGACTATGATGCAATGGTTGATTATTTGATGTCTTTCTCGTGGCCTAGTATTCCTTTTTCTTCAAGGAAATCACTTGGAAATCAGTTACTCTACTTTTCCAAGTGTTCTTAAAGGTGCAATGGATTTATATGTAACTAAAAAACGTCTTATTGTTAATTCTAATCCAGCCTGGTACAACAAGAGGTTGAATTATCTTAAGAATAAAAAAAATAAAGCATACAAATTATATAAACCTGATAAAGAAAATCTCGAACTGCGCATAAATTACTTCCATTGGCAACGTGAGTTTGATTTTTTTAACAAATGTATAGAAACTACCTGTTATCGATTGAGAGTTATCTTTAAATCAAATAGTAAGCTCTAAACGTAATTCAAATGGAATACCAAGTTCCATGAAGTACCTCGACTCAGCGACTAGTGAGGTGCCTTAAATCTGCAATTTATTCGCAAGCTATTTTCAATCGGTGTACTCCTTCCTCCATCAAGGAGATGCCTAGTATTGGTAGAGTTGTTGATATCGGTTGGATTGTTCTTAGCTCAATGGAGATAGAAGAGGTTTTATTAAGATTGGATGATAGCAAAAGTGAGGGGTCTGATGGGATTCCTGCTATTCTTTTGAACAAGTGCGCAAGTGGATAGCTGAACCACTTTCGATCATTTTTAATCATTCTCTTGCCAAAGGGCTGTTTTTGGATGGTTGGAAAATTTCTTTTTTATCTCCCATTTTTAAATCGGGGTCAAGGCAAGAAATTACAAATTATAGGCCTATATGCAAAATTTCAGCTGTACCCAGTGGCGTATTTAAAGATTTGGCGCCCCAGTCCAATAAGATTTGGCGCATCATCAAAAAGTCATAAGATAACAAACTGAATTTTAATATTTTTGACGGCACAAAAATTAGTTGAAACATTCATCAATAGCACTGATATAATTGACCGATTCTGCTTAGTCATTAAATTAATGAAATGCAAATTTCAATTTCAAAATTATTTGATTTTGCCAAAATAAGGGACGTGCTTAGCTGCCCGATTGTTCTACCCTTATCCTGTCTGTTTTTGAATACAGTCGACTCCGCTTAACTGGAACACGATAATTTCAGAAAATTTGTATCAGTTAAGCGGAGTTTTCAACTAAGCGAACTTCGGATAACTGAAATTTGTTTCAAATAAGCGGAATTCCGTCAAAATATAACAAATGTCATCGAACAAAAAATATATTACATTTATTTTGGGCTATTTTCCACAACATTGGTGAATATTTTTTAAGGTTACGTATCCTCCAGGGACGGATTGACAAGAAATGAGTTTTTGACATTCCAAAATCCGAGGGGTGTGCTCAATTCAAGATTTAGTGGCAGCGTTCAATGGTAGTTTCACTTATGCGAAGTTGAATAAGTGCATAATTACCATTTGAGACGAAAATATTTGTTTCAATTATGCGAAGTTTTCATATAACCGGAGTTCAGTTATGCGGAGTAGTTTGTGTGAAAAATGCTCAAAAAGGCTCCGTTATAAATTTCTTGTTTCAGATAAGCGAGGTAGAATTCAGATCGTTGATATCGATAATTCCTTCTCAAACAACATTTTTGTACCGTCTGGAGTTCCACAAGGAAGTCATTTAGGACCATTACTATTTCTGCTATTTGTCAATGACATACCAGAAATATTTAATGATTCGGCTTGCCTTCTTTTTGCGGACGACCTTAATCTCTTTCGTAAAATGAGTTGTGAGTCGCCGACTATTTGGCGAGACTTGAATAATGGTGCCAACGGAATTATCTTTTTCTTAACATTTCTAAATGTCAAGTTACCGTTAACCAATAAAGATTCGGATAAAAAAGATGACATCACATACTACCAAATGCAAAAATTTTAAACTTTTCCGGTTACGCAAAAAGAAATTGCCAAGGAAACAACAAAAGATGATGTGTTGAAAGTGGTACATTTTTCATTGGCAAGAAAGAAGCTCCAGCATCCGGATTTTCAAGGTAAAGTTGAACAATTTTCATCGTTTAATGGTATATAATCCATAAAAATAGCCAAGTTGTGATACCTCCAAGCTTGAGGAAGCTCATCCTTACCGCATGTGGCCCGTGTAGGTACTGTGAAGATGAAGGCACTTGCAAGAAGCTACTTTTGGTGGCCGCGCATCGATTCAGATAGGTATAGAGAATTTAGATCGCGAATGCTTTGCATGTTAAAGTGTTATGAATCAGTCCACAAAGAAGGAACAACACCCATGAGAGTACCCAAATTGCATCGCTATTGTACTCTACACATGGACTTCGCGGGACCATTTATGAGTATTTCTTGATCGTGGTGGATGCTCATTTGAAGTGGCCGGATATTATTCCTGTGACGTGTATGACAGCTTCGAAAACAATAGTCGTGTTACGTGAAATATTTTCTCGTTATGGGTTACCACAGCAAATGGAATCTCAAGTTCTCCGCGTAAAGTTTCGTGCAGAGTATGAAAATGACACTTCGCAAGATGGTAAAAGTCAAAAATGCGTGAGTTATGCCTGAAAACAAAAATAAAACGTTAAAAACAAAATGGCGGTCAAATGACTCTAGGTGCAATTGTGAAAAATGTGGTCGTGTCCCAATACCCTTTCGAATATCGAAGCCAAACTGCATGTTTAAACTATTTCCCAGAGCACCATATAATGAAAACTACCCCGTACTAGTCAGCAGCACGCAAATTCCTCACTGCGTAAGGTTTCCTTTCTTTGGGAGCTTGACAATCATTGCCTTTTTCCACTTCACAGGAAAACTCTCTATTTCCCAAGTTCTATGAATGAGTGGGTGCAGGAGCTCATTCGATGTTGTTGGCACTGCCCGTAAGAGCTCTGCGGGAGTACCGTCCAATCTAACCGCTTTGTTGTTCTTCATTGCCCTGATTGCGGTTAAGATTTGCATCTCTACTGGGGGATACAGTGCGAGTTCAGGAATCAGTTACTACGGACGGGTCATTGGGTGTTGGGTTGACTTCACTGAAAACACTGTGCTCCCTCCACCCAATGGCATTCAAGTCTCCCATTCCCAATATAATGTCTCTACGTTATGTACTATCATAAGCTGCACTCAGCTGGTTATAAAAGGCCTCCTTCTCCTCGACAGAAGAGAGCTCCGTTGGGGCGTAGCACTGAATGATTGTGATGTGACGTACTCTTGTTTAGAACCTTGCTTTCATGATCCTATCATCTAATGTCTCCCAGGAAATTAAACCATTACTTCCAGGAGCCTTTTCGGAGTAGAGTAGTACAGTGTTTCGAGTTGGAGACTTATAGTTCTCCAAGCCCAACCATCTAACTTCACATATCCCTAAGATTTCCATCTTATATCGCATGAACTCTGTCTCCAATTAGAGGAATCCGGCATTTGGAGGACCTTCACTTCCGTTGTCTAGAAGCGTCTTCACATTCCAGAAACCAATCTTTGTCCATGTACAATATCCAAAAGTTGTCAACGTATTACGTGTTAAGATTTCTTATCCTAGACGTAGTGTTGGTTTCGTTAGTGGAATTGATTTCAGTGCCTTTCGCACTTGTAGTTTTAGCCTATTTACGTATGTATATATAGGGATATGCAGATTGTTGCCTGGGGACCAACACTAGGGGTAAAACAAGCACTTCTACGTGACTGATCGTTGCGCTACTGGCCCAGACCAAGTTCTGAAAAATCAATAGTTTCCCGATCAGGCATCCAGGTCGCCCGAAATGTGAAAATTTCAATAGAAAGTTAAAAATCATCCAGAAAAACACATTAAATCTCCTGTAGTTTATTTAAATTTGACGCAGTTTAGAGCCGAATTTTTCGTGCCTTCTGTTTTCACCATATTTAAGAAATTGTTTTTTACGTACATTCGAAACAGATCCAATCGAACACAAGGAATATTGTGTTTTTGAACAATTCATTAAAACATTTTGAGTTGGTATTTAGGTTACACTAAGTAATTCATTTTCAAAACCGAGAAACTTACTGAAACTGATTTTGAAATCTTGTCTGTTTTTCCCCAAAGCACGAAAATATCAGTAGATAACTAAAAACTTTGATGAACACTGTTGATCTGAACCAAATTCTTTTCATTTTCCTAAATTTCACAGTTTTAGTCATAAATTCCAAAGAGAGGCATCATCATACAGGTTGTAGGCCAAAAAGTTCATATCACAATTCATAAATTTATGTGACTTATATTTTCTCCATTTTCCCGCAACCTGCAACAATTTTTTGTGACATATGACTTCCTCCTCGATCTAAGTGCATTTTATTACGTTCAAAGCTGTCATATCCGGTGCAGTGCACATTGTCTGTGACACTCGCATCACCCCTGAAGAATCTGCTTCCAACCATATACACAATATACACTTCACAGGCACACTTAACATTCTTGCACCTTGTGTATACGAACTACAGTACATATACTACATTGCTCTTATACGATACGTATACCGTTTTACCCGACACTCCATCTTTTTTGTTTTTTTCTTCTTCACCATCCGTTATCCTTTCAGTTGAAGTAAAGTCACCCGATCAAAAAGTAATTTCAAAACGAAAATTTATAGTTGAACCTACAGCCCGTTGCCTGTGTATCTGGGATTGCGACTGCCACTGCATCCAGGACCTTGTGTCGCACGATGACTACGACGTTTGTCATAAGCTCAGTGACTACGAAGAACAGGCAGCCGGATTTATCGAGGGCGGAGTGCCTGGCCAGGACTTGACAGGATGGCGGTGGTTTTGGTGGCGATTGAACTATTATGCCTTCAGCTTGCTGCTCTGCATGTTGTTTCTAGGTTGAGTATACAATTTCGAATATCATCGATCTGGGAAGAGAGCTCATGAAGTGTTTTCGCTATCGTGGTTGTCGTTGTCCTTTGGCGTGGTAGCAATGCCCATTAAATTGCATTGCTCCCGGTATATCGACTTGACATCACTTCATTCTCCACCCCCCGACCACCTCTCATATTTGAAGGAGAAAAATCAATTTTCTAAAGACGTTCCTTATTTTTTTGGCAGGACTCCTTAAAGCCGTTCTGGGAGCATTGTGTCTGCGGCGCTTTGATAGATGTGGCTATGATTACGTGCAACCGCTACGGAAATACGACTACGCAAGCAGGTGAAGATGGTTATATAGGGAAGGGTTGTGGTATGCACACCATAAACTGGGTCATTATGCATTGTGACTTCACAAGGACTTTAAGCTTATCCTTTTTTTTTGTATATTTTCATGGTTTATAGATGCCGTCGATTTCTTATCAACATTGTGTTCTTTGTAGTACTGCCATTTATTTGTTGTTGCAAGTGTTTCACTCCTAGCGAGGACGACTTATTGATGGCAAGCTACGAATACTCCCTCATCCAGCATGGTTTATATGAAGATAGCAATGGTGACGCTGACGGAGACAATAACGGCGGTGATGGAATATGGAAGAAGCCTTCAGGGCTGTACTACGACAACAATGGTGATGGTCAAAATGCCAACGACAACAATGGTGACGATGATGAGGAAACCATTCTGCGACTCAGTCAAGTATGGATGTCTAGTGTATCGCTCATAATAATGAAGGAAATTGAATGAATTTTTTTTATTATTTTTTTTCTCCCCAAAAATCGATTTCACTTCAGAGTTTCGAAAGTGGAAGAGGAAGGGGTTTAGGATTGGAAGGCAGTCAATCAGGAGTATCGATGAGTGAATATCTACTAAGTACTTGTGAATATGATGATGACGAGGAGGAACGTGACAGGAACTTTGTATTGCAAGCGCTGACTCAGAGTCGGGAATCCATCAAACTGCTGGTGAGTATAGAAAGAGAGTTTGTTGTTGTTGTGTTTTAAGTGGGTATTTTTTGTGATAATTGTTTTATGATGCCTGTCAATGGCTGGAACATTTCAGGAATTGGTTTTATAACCATCATTAAATGGTTTTATTTATGTCGCGATTCTTGAAGAATACATATGTATGTACATACGTTAAAATATTTGTTTGTTTGATGCAAGAGCAGCAATGCCATTACACTTGGAAACAGACTTTTGTTTTATTCTCAGCAAAATTTTCTTTCTCTTTTTGATGCTTACAAACTATCATCAAATATTTTTCCTTTCTACAAAATGTAATAATTCTTCTGGTTATGGTATTAAAATGTTAATTTCAAACCCCAAAATATTTAAATTCTTGAACCAATGGTAACTTATAATTTTTCAGCAGCATTGGGGTAAAAGTCTTAAGTGTTTTGTTTTCATAATTTAATCCAAACTTTCCCATTCATTTGATAGGAAATCCAGAGTCCACCCAAGGTAATGCTGATCTTCGTAAGCCTAATTCTTAAAGTTGTTAAAGTCATGGCATATACGCTAATGATATCGTGATTACCTCAGTGAGAAATAGTAAGTAACACAATTTTGAAAAACCAAGTTTCGAAAAGACAAAGTGTCGAAAAGATAAAGTTTCGAAACACAAAGTTTCGAAAACCGAAGTTACGAAAGGCGAAAGTTTTGAAAAGTCAAAGTTTCGGAAGAGAAATTGTCGAAGAACAAAGTTTCGAAAAAAAAATTTCGAAATCCTCGGAACTTCGTTGTTACTTGAGAGATTTCAACAAAATTGACAAAGGTGATAGCTGGAACAGAATAAGAAAAGAAAAATATTTTCAAAGCAGGGTGTTCCAAAAATATGTCAACATATTGCAACTTCGTTGTTCCTTGAGTGACTTCAACGAAATTGACACAGGTGACAAGGAACAACGAAGTTGCAATATGTTGACATATTTTTGGAACACCCTGCTTTGAAAATATTTTTTTCTTTTTTATTCTGTATCAGCTATCACCTATGTCAATTTTGTTGAAATCACTCAAGGAACAACGAAGTTTCGAGAATATCAGAACTTTTTTTTCGAAACTTTATTCTTCGATACTTTCTCTTCCGAAACTTCTTTTTTCGAAACTTTGTGCAACTTCGTTGTTCCTTGAGTGACTTCAACGAAATTGACACAGGTGACAAGGAACAACGAGGTTGCAATATGTTGACATATTTTTGGAACGTTATGACTCTTCCTGTACTTGAGAGCACTAACGATTTCATAGGACGAATATTCTTTCGCACTCAAGATCTTGATATACACCAAACCGCTGGTCCGGATAGTATCCCTCTCATTGTTTCTGAAGAGGTATTCTTCTGCGTCAGCTTTTCCCTCTGTCTACAACGGTCTACAGGTCTTTTCCGAGTTAACAGAATTTGTCCATCCTGTCCTTAAAGAGGCGAATCTTTTCTCCAAGGTCTGGAAAGTGCTGATAAATTATCAGCTTAAGAAATATCTCCAAGAATGAAAGCTTCTTATTGATCGGCAGTATGACTTTCGTAGCAATAGGTCAACTGGTGATCTGATGGTATATCTCACCGAGCAATAGAACAAATCTTTACATCGTTTTGGAGAAAGTGAGATTATTGCGTTTGATATTTCAAAAGCGTTTGATAGAGTTTTGCATCGAGCCCTGTTATCGAAAATGCGTGCGTTTGGTATTGATGAATCTCTTTTTTGTTGGATTAGAAATAACCTTAAGAACCGTTTAATACAAGTTGTGTTTCAAGTCTGATATTCATATAAATGCTGGTGCGCCCCAGGGCTCCGTTTTGTTTCCGACTCTCTTCCTTACTTTTATAAGTGATCTTCTGTCTGAGATTTCTAATCCATTAAATTGCTTTGCAGACGACAGTACTCTCAGCTTTTCATATTCGTTTCAAGATTCACTTCCTTGTTCATCGAATGTGGAACTTGAACTTGGGCATATGATGAGCTCATTAAATTCTGATCTCAACAGCATTGTAAAAAACCAAGTAGAATTTACAGCTTCAAAAAAAACGAAATCCATCCTCTATGCTGCTATCCATGAGTGGCACTTTCATCGAAGAAACTGAACAGCTTTCAGTTCTCGGTATGTGCATCATAAACCACCTTCTGTGGAATGATCACATATTGGACGTCGTCAAAATTCTGCGAAATTTTTAGGATTACTTCAAAGATGCCAGAAATGTTTCTCCCCTTCTGATCTGGTTATTATCTATTTATAAAGCCTTCATTCGTACAAAGCTTGAGTACAACTCCCATATCGGGGCAGTTGCTCCTTGAACCCATTTAAGTCTCTTGGATAGAATTCAAAATAGAGCGTTGAAAATGATAAGTGATATAACGGATAAATTTGCATCTCTCGAACACCGCCGCAATGTTTCGAGCCTTTCATTATGTTATCAGTATTTATACAAACAGTGTGTTCTAGTGAAATAGCCGGCCAAATTTCTCCCCTCAAGCAGTTCCACCGCAATACTCGTACTTCTAGGAATGCCCATCAGTTTACCCTTGAGTCCAATATCGGACGTACTGCCAAGTATAGAGTTTATTTTATTAGCCGCACTACCCGAATGTGAAATTCTCTACCTGCCTCTGTATTTCCCTCTCATTTTGATATTCAGAGCTACAAACCAATGTGTATCGGTGTCTTTTCATGAATCCTTTCCTATTTTCCTAACGCTCGTACTGTGTTAAATCATTTTAAAGGTATTCAAAACCTCTTTAGTGCGCGCTAATTATGAAAAAAAGAAGAAATTGTACAGAATCATTACACTCGTTCTTAAATTTCTGAAACTACTCTTAAAATATTTTTAATAACGTCTGATTCCTTAAATAAATATATATTAATGGAAACAAAATTTCAAAAATTATCTATTAAAATTGTTTTCTTAAAAATTAATTTTTTATATAAGAAGTGTCTTACCCCCTGTTTCACAGTGGAAGTTTAAAGTCCACTTTGAGATTAAACTTTAGTTCAGCAGAGCAATTGAACTCAGTTCAAGGGTTAAACGAGACTGTGAAACTGGCCATTAAATGTTTTTCAAAATAACTTGCGCTCTGTTTTGATCACCATTTTTCATTGAATAAAAAAGTAATAGTCAGTGGTTGAGTAATGTTTTTTTTTTTGCTAATATTATTTGCGTTGACCTTCTGTCATCTGAATCTAAAGTTTAACTTTAATTACGAAATAAAAAGTTATTTGTTATTTGGTAGCTTGGTGAATATCTTGTATACTTTTAAATGTGTCTGGCAGGCATAAGGTCCCCATGTTGGTGTCTAGCAGCTTGAGAAATATCTTGAAACAGTTGCCCAAAGAAAATTATATAAAATTTAGCTCTGATACTATAATTTAAATTTGACGACTTTTTTTGACACCTTTAAACGTGTCTGACTGGCATTGGGTCGCCATGCAGGTGTCTGGCAAGTGTCAAAATAAGTTTATCATAACTTTCCTTGAAACATACAAACAAATCAGCTCTGATAAAATAACGTAATTTTGCATCATTTTAAGCACTTTTAGCACTCAATACCTCCGAAACGCACCCGGGTTCAAGGTTCGTAGTATTCATTCGTTAATACCTACCATAGTGTGCATTCACAGAAAAAAAATTCAGCTATGATAAAATGACGTAGGTCTGGCGGCCCTAGGATCTTGGTCTATTATTTTAATCAATAATAGTGACAAAAATTATTTAGAGCAAATTTGATATTCATAATTTACATATGCAGAAACGAGGATCACTAAGGCGTATACTTACTTTTTCACAATTGGTACCTAGTCATAAATCTAAGCATACAGAAGCCTCAGGAGCTTTAATTAATAAAAACAAACAAAAGATCAACTACTAAAGTACGTATTTCACAAATACAGTGGGTTTGGTCGAGTTAAGAACAAAAAACGTCTCGTGGTGGTATTGAAGTTACACCCTTAGAAAAATATCCTTGTTACGTATTTAATAGTGTTTACTTTAAGTAGAAATTATTCACTACAAATATTTATTTATGGAGAATAGCGTTTAACTAGATCACTCAAGAATTTAAGCTTTAAAACATGTTTTCGGAAAAAATAGTTTGTGAATGTCGTTTTTCACTGTATTCAACAAAGAAAAGTTGTTTTTTTTTTGTAGTTCTTTAACTGTTTGTAGCAAACGATATAGGTAGTGAGCTGTGATTGAAAATGTATGTAAGGTTGAATAATTTGCGAAGTCGGTGGTTATAATCAGAATTTATAAATTCAAGTCTTTGAATTTTATCATCTTTCTGTTCACACTGTCTTATATCAGTAAAGATTATAACATTAGGCACTATTTTTGAAATTTTTTGTAATATATCAGAAAAGACTTCATGTCTAATGGTGTAGGCCTCAGATTGACTCTGAAATTTTGAAAGTTTTTTTAACTTAAAATACAAAAATATACATAATACTGGTCGCAACTGCCAAAAAAAGTCTGTCCGACCATTGGTTTCCTGTAGAGGACAGTCTTACCTTTCGTTTGATACTCCGTTTATAGAAGTTGCTTATATTATTGGTTCATTTAGCGGAAATGCAACCTGAAAAGTGCATTTTCTAACCATTGCAACCAGATAAAGCTTGTCCGACCAGTAGTTTTGTGAATGTTTTGACTAAAGTTATCGGTTGGCATTCAATTTTTGTGTGGTTGCGATGAGATAGGTGATTTTATGGTCAGTTTTCGGACTATTAGCAATATTGATATGCTGCAAGTCTGGATATGTATAAGGCTTCTATACAGCTTACATGAAAAAAAAATTCTTATAGAAGTCATGACTTCAATAACTGCTTCTTTAAAATTGTTTGAAAGCTATACGGAAAATAAAACGAGACTAGCATCTGCTATCTGTAAATGAATTTATAGAAGGAACATGAAGCTATGACTGTATAAGGATTGTTTGAGGTTATTTTATAGCAGTCGCTGTCAGTCAGTCTCCAATAAAGGTTTCTGTTACAATTTTCTAGAAGTTTTATCGAATTTTTAGCTGTGACATTTCAAATCATAGACACGAACCTTAAAAGAAAATGTAAACTTATATTACAGAGGCTCAAATTTGTAAAAGACATTTTATAGAAGCTTTTAAAAAATGATAAAAATATTAAATTGAGAAACAAAAATGAGTGAAATGTATTTTTTTAGTTTTGAGGAACATTTTGTACACACGACACAAAATCTATGGGTCTTGTGAACAAAAAAAAAGCTAAAGCTAAAACATGGATTTTTAAGTCAAAGATAGGTCTTGTGTGATTAAAAACAAGCTTTAGCAAGAAACTAAAAGGTGTCTGCTTTAAAGCTAGTTTAAAATAGCTAAAGCTAGATTCTTCTAGCTTTAGCTTGTTTTTCCAACTTATGCTCCAAATGGTGTGATCAATAATAGCTTAAGCTTGAATAATTTAGCTAAAGCTACAAAAATATCAAGATTTCTGGACCCCTGACTATAAAGCTTTGACTAGTTCTTTTTACATGAAAATAATGGGTCTTGTGAATAAACAAATAGCTTAAGCTAAAACTTCAATAATTAAAAATCTCCTTGCATTGCTTTTTGGTCCAAAAAAAATAGTTTTAGCTTAAGCTTCTAAGCCAAAACATGTGAATAAACAAACGGAAGCTAGAAATATTAAGCTTAAGCTAGAATTTTCTAGCTAAAGCTATTTAGCGTAATCTTTTTTTTATTCACATGAAACCAAGCTTAAGCTAGAACTGTCTAGCTTTAGCTACTAGTAATAGCTATGACTAGCTAGCTTTAGCTTGCTCCAAAAATAGCTTAAGCTTTTTTTTATTCACAAGCCACTATATGTGGTTTATATCGTATTAAGGACAGATTGCATCTTATTATAATATTTGACGGTGTTGAGAAATTTATCCATTTTCAGAGAAAGAGGAAAATGAATGTGTGTGGTATATGTTTGTGTGATCATTCACCATCAGCCACTTTAAAAGAAAAAAAAATATTCGGCCTTGTGAATAAAAAAAAAGCTTAAGTTATTTTTGGAGCAAGCTTAAGCTAGCTAGTCATTGCTATTGCTAGTAGCTAAAGCTAGACTGTTCTAACTTTAACTTTGTTTCATGTGAGTAAAAAAAAAGATTACGCTAAATAGCTTTAGCTAGAAAATTCTAGCTTAAGCTTACTATTTCTAGCTTTCGTTTGTTTATTCACATGTTTTGGCGTAGAAGCTTAAGCTAAAACTATTTTTTTTTGACCGAAAAGCAACGCAAGGAGATTTTTAAAGATCCAAGTTCTAGCTTAAGCTATTTTTTTATTCACAAGACCCATTGTTTTCATGTAAAAAGAACTAGTCAAAGATTTTTAGTCAGGGGTCCAGGAATCTTGATATTTTTGTAGCTTTAGCTAAATTATTTTACATAGCTTAAGCTATAATTAATCACACAATTTGGAGCTTAAGCTGGGAAAACAAGATAAAGCTAGAAGAATCTAGCTTTAACTATTTTAAACTAGCTATTACTAGAAAAAATCTTTAAGTTTCTAGCTAAAACTTGTTTTTAATCACACAAGAGCAAGCTTTGACTTAAAAATCCAAGTTTTAGCTTTATCTTTTTTTTATTCACAAGACCCATTTTATTATATTATTTTCTTCCCTAAAGCAAATCTTAGAAATGGTCAACAAATCTACAGCTTGTTTCCCCGTCTGAACGCGTATCGAAGCTAGGGTTGGTTTTAGGAATATTTTGAAGTTCTAAAAACGAAAAAGCTCATTAAGTTTTTGCATCTTCCAAATTATATCTAAGATGGCCGAGTGGGTAGAGTGCTGGACTGTCACTCTTCACTCAGGAGTTCCGAGTGTGATCGCTAGAAAGGTTACAAAAATGTTTGTGTTTTAAAATTATTTTCAATACATTAATTACCAAATAATCGTTTGTGAACCACAGTTTCAGATTAAAATTGGATTAAATGCAATAAAAATCACTTCAAAAGAATTAAAATTAATTTTTCAAAAGAATTTAAATTAATTCTTAAAGACCTACAACGACTTACTTTAGAACTTCTATAATGTTCTCCTTTTTATGTTTAAGGAAATTTTACAAATGTTTTACAGAAATAATAAAGCCTATTCAGTTAGGTGGTCGAAAAGAAGCTGAAATGTTAGTTGGGTACAGTGAATGGTTTTATGTACTTGAAGTTGTCTTTCAAGCTAAAAGCTAAAGAGTGTGAAAATTGATTTTTTAAGCATTTTCGCTTCTATTTATGCTTATTTCAACTACAGAATGATATTTTGTACTTCGATACAATATTTTTCCGTATTTTAATCAAAATCAGAATGTAAATACATAAGTCTTAATAAACATTTTTGAATATCTTTTAAATTACAGATTTTTCGTTCATTACCCTTAAAATAATATAACTATAGCCTTTCCTCGAAACTCTGTCAGAGAGTACAGTCATATTATATTAAAATGGATTTTTATCCACGTACGCATTAACATATTTTGTTTATAAATATATAAAACATGCTTAAATCTCATCATTTTTGTGTGAATCAATTTAAGTAGTGTATTTTCCCACATAAACTTAAATAACGCGCCCAGAAATATTATGTTTCAGGAAATGTATGGTTTCCGTTGGTGGTAATGGACCAAGCTACATGCCCCTGTTGAAATATTATTGAGAATTTATGCAATTATTTGATTTAATTTTCCAATCGAATTATTTTTCAATTGGAGTGCTTTTATTGATTTTCCATGATGTCCATAGTGAACTACGTTATACCTACGTGTTGAGGAAGCAACAATAATGTCAATGTGGCACGCATCCCCATATCCATAAATATGATTGTTATTATGGGATTGTAAAATTGTGTCTTTTTTTTATGTAAGATCAGAAAACATGAAGCTAATTTATACATTATTTTATCCTCCCTACATGGATAAAATGAAAATGTGATTTAAATTTTTTTTTTTTGACCTTTATTGTGACATTTTATTAGTAAAAATGAGGTTCGTTCTGGTACAACAGTTGGGTTTATTAGTTAGATGCTGTTGTACCCTTCTAAAACGCATAGTTTGCAGTTGATGGATACCAGTTCAAATAAAAAAAATTGACTAAAGGTCACAAAAAATTGAATATGAATTTCATTCAGTAGTTAACAAAAATTGAGAATTAAAAATTCTCTTTTATCTCATTGCTGTGAGAAATCTTTTCACTTTTAGGTGAGAAAAACTTCTTTTTTCAAGTGAAATTTTTTCTCACTTCGTAAATGATTACTTCTATGACAATTCTCCGTTGAAATATCGTCCATAATATTGTTTTCCTGCGAAAAAATCATAGTCGATCACACCCGTAACGTTAACCTCAACTTCTGTGTCTGTAACCGCCTACTCCCGGCAGATGAGGCTTGGTGTTCCTGGTCGTCTTGAACCTGGGACCGGGACTCGAAGATTGTCTTGATTCCTTGTCCATTCACTTCGTGTGACTGAGCAAGCGTAGTGGACGTCCAGCACTCGGCACGCTATAGTAGAACTGATAAAATTAGCGTTTTTTTTTTATAGCGTTTGTCTTTCCAGTAAGGAGTTTTGAACCCATTTGTTTGGCCAAACCGCAGTACCAGCGGTTCGCTAGGGTAATTCTTCGTCGGATTTCCACTAAAGTGTCGTTCGTGGAATTGATGTTTGTTCCAAGGAAGGTGAACTACTTGACTACCTGAAAATTACTGCTACCAACATTGACGTTTTGTCTTAGGAAATAGACAGATGAGGCATTGTTTGTTGATAGCATATACTTTGTTTTGTCCTCATTCACTTCAAGAAAAACGCTTTTTGCCTATTCATCAATAGCTGTGAATGCTTCAAGTACAGCTTTCTTGGTGTAGCCTATGATGCCGATGTCGTCCGCAAGGCCAAGCAGTTGCGAAGACCTGTTGAAGATAGTGCCTTCCATGTTAACACCACATTTGCGCACTATCTGCTCCAGAAAAGGGTTGAAGAAATCACAGGATAGCGCATCTCCTTTACTGAACCTTGTACACTCCTGGAATAGCACGGAGAAGCTGTTACCCATTTGCACGTTGCATCGCGTATTTTGTAACGTCATACTGCATAGCTGGATAAGTTTTTTCTGGATTCGAGTTCCGACATTGCCAATATAAGCTCTTGGTGACTAATGCTATCATATCCGACTTTAAAGTCGTTGAAAAGATGGTGGATCTCGACTTGAAGTTCGTTGGTCCTTTCCAGGAATTGCCTCAACGCGAAGATTTGGTCCATCGTCAATCTGCCTGGCCTATAGCCACACAGGTACGTGCCGATCAAAGTGTTGCAGAGACGCTTACATAGCACGTTGGATAAGATCTCGTTGGCAACATTAAGCAGGGATATGCCTCTGTAGTTCTTGCAGGACATAGGATCGCCTTTTTTTGTAGATTGGGCATATGGAGCTATTTGACCAGTCGTCGGGCATACTTTCCTCCTCCCACACTTGATTGATGAGCTGGTGCATGCACCTTACCACGATATCTCCTCCATACTTGAAGAGTTCCGCAGGTAGGCCATCCGATCCGGTGGGTTTGTTGTTCTTAAGCTTGTGGATGGCTTTTTTAACCTTTTCAGTACTGGGCGTTAGGACTGGATCTTCATTGACTGGTTTCATGCTTCTTTGTTCTCGTGTTGCTTCCTAAATATAATGCAGTTGCTGAAAATGCTACTTAAACACGTCAACAATTCCCTGTGCTTCGATGAAAAGGTTCCTTTGGCTGTTTTAAAGAGCTTGCGTGCCGGTCCTATAACCAGATGCCAGCTGCTTTGCTTAGAAAAAAATCATTTCCTAAAAACAATAAAAGCGCAACGACAACAAGATGAAAAGTGGCAATTCCAGCACTTTTTTTTGTGAAACAAAACACAAGAAAGCCAAATGAAGCCCCACGTTGGGTGCCAAATGTTGTGAAAATACTGAACGCAAATTCTAATTTTATGATGACGGAACTTCAATCCGCGAACGCAATGTATATCCAAACAATCGAATCAATTAATAGAAACAGTTAAAGCAACCGAGCACGATATCTACGTGCGCCTTGACAAGAAATCAAGAGTAGAACGACGAGCTGTCAAACGATGGATGCGTTTAATAACTTCCACAACCGACAACACGTAAAGTGCTGTGAACCAGTAGCTCAGCAATAGGGTGGGTTCAGTAACAATATGAATGTTATTAATCATTGGATTAATAAAATTAATTAAAGGAATGAATAAAATGTTAAATATAAGTACAGGGTGTACTTGTACTTTAATTGGCACCAGTTTTCGAAATGAAAATTAATGAATTTCAAAACAATTTTTTTAAGAGTTTTTGAAACGAACAGGAGAAAGTAAAAATAACAAACAAAAGAATTAAAATAAAACACAAGAGCTATATGCCCAGATGGGGACTTCAATTATTTTTATTTGGGAAACCTTTGAGCCGAAACGCAAGGATTAAACCCAAAACTGTTCAATATACATACAAATATGTAGGCAGGTATAGAACACAAAATTTAAAGAGCTTATGGTGAAATGTAAAGCCAAAAGCAAAGAAAAATAAATTGCAAAACTGGATCACACGTACTTGCTCTTATGTTTAAGTTGTGTGGGACTTAAGAACTTTAAAAAATATTCAAGAAATTATAGAAAAAGTATAAAAAGCATTTAAATCGTTCTTTTAATTGTATAAACAGTCTGGTAAATAGCTTAGAAATCAAAAAAAAAGTATGCCATTTGATTACTTGAAAAAATACGAATATACGTAAAAAAAATTTAAAATCGTTCGAGTCGTTTTCTTAAAAATTAATTTTTTATATATAAATTTTTTGTAACATTTTTCAAAAAAAAATTTGGTATGTCAATATATAGTATATATTAATATACATTTAAAACTGAAATTTCAAAACAATTCATCAACCCGTTTTTGAAATATTGAATTTTCAAAAAAAATATTTTGAATCTTTTTTTAAAAATCCAAAATTTATTTTTTCAAAAATTTTGGCATGCAGTATTATTTATATTCTAACAAAGCTTTTTTGAAAAAAAATTTATTGAAATCGGATGAGCGGTTAATGAGAAAACCAAAAATAAAAAAAAACGTTATATGGCAGGTACCGTTAATAAATGTTTTTGGTGATTTTTTTTCTTACTAAATGGTACATTATATCTACAATAATATACTGATTTTTTTTATCAAAATCGTTGGAGCCGTTTTGAGATAAATAAGCTTTTCCTTAACGGTTGTATGGCAAGTACCGTTATTTTTTGAGCCAAAAAAAAAATTTCAATTTCCCCTCTGGAGAGTTACAAAAAAACCTTAACTTCAAAATTTGAAAAAAATTACTTCAGTGGTTTAGGCTGTAGGTTGAGGTACGTACAGACAGACAGACACTTTTTTTGTGTTCTCTATCATCGTAATGTCATGTTTGATTATAATCTCTATAGTACCTATAGAGCAGGTAAAAATAAAAATGAAAATGGGCCGTTAACAAGGAAATACCGTGTTCCACAAAACCAGGATGAAATTCGATAGTAATAAAGCAAATTTAAAACCTAATAGAATTGACACAAATTATAAAACAAAACACTCCATCAGGTATTAAGCTTTTCAAAATGTCTGCGGATCTCCTATCCGCTCTTTCCTTCTATCATCGAAACACTAATTTTTCTCCTGTCCTTCAACAGCTTTTTTTCACTTTTTTTCCAAAATAACTTTTCCTCATTTTTCTTTTCTTCCAAATTCTTCTATAAAATAACTTCTCGCTTGATTAGTTTTCCAAAGAGTGAACCTTGGCCATTCCAGTCTCTTACACATTCATACAACCAGCCATTTTCGAGATCTTCAGTCACGGGATCACGGCTTCCGGGAAATCTACGTGCTCTCCTCGAAAACATCTGTTCCTCCGTTTCGAATTTTGAATTTGTGCGTGAGAGGTCTAAAGAGAAGCGAATAGTTATTTAAAGTCACGAACAAAGTCCCCAGCCAATAGACCAGCCCCGACTACGAAGTTAGAGGCAAACATTTTGTCAAATGGGATCGCTGTTAATTTCTCACTAAAATAACGAGACAGGATCCAATGATTTTTACACCAAAAAAAAAAGAAATGAAGAAGAAAAACTTTCATATTTCTGCCACGTCATAATGTCAGGATGATTTGAAAGCTCTAATTTATTGCCTACACGAAACTAACAGAGCAATTTGACAAAAATAGATTAAACAGACAATTTAAATCCTTTTAAACCCTTTAACCCAATTAAATTTGTTCATCTCTCATATTACACTCATTTCATTAATCCCAATTAAAATTCCCCAATCAATTATTAAGAATGTGCTCTGTTGCACCCAGTTCTCAGTGCCAGCACCCGCCAACACCACCACAGCCACAGGCACAGTTAATATCATATTTAAGCCTCACATTATAATTAAAGACATGAATCTGATGAGTCAGTACAGTAGTATAGCTTCTCTTGTCTGCTGCAACAGCCAGAGTCACTCTCTTTCCCCCCAAACTCTTAAGTATTTATTATATCTTCAGTGAATCTCAACCCAGACCCAACCCACAAAAACAAATGCCAATCCCTTCGATATTTTAATTCCAATTAAGAAATTAATTTCAATTAAGATTTGAAAGAAAATAAACGTAGGGTAAAGAGGATTACTCTGTGTATATTCTGTTGAATGAAAATGAAAACGACAGCCAACGAAGCTGAAAAGGATTAAAAGATAGGACTGATGGTGGTGGTGTCGTATTAAAAATTCTTTTTAACTTTGATTCCCTCGAATATCCTTTGAAAAGTCCTTTTTTATATTGATTTTTTTGTTGTCCTGATTATAAACAGTATGCTAACTACTACATATCCTTTACATAAAAGGACACAAATAGTAGAAAATGCTGACATCTCGTCGGAATTAACAAAAATAAAAAATGCAAACAGAGATAGGAGTTTTAATAAGTTAATAATTACACCCAGCCGCAATCTTCTGGGACCAGACAATATAATTCAATAAAATTCAATTATCCTATGTTTCAGTTAAAATCACACCGCAGCGAGGACTTGGACATGGCTAACCCACTGACGGCAAGAGCAGAGGATCTTGTGCGGCAACTTGTTGCAGCAAAAATAGTCTATCGAACATTCGAGATGCCCTTGCAACATGTAGATGTCCTCCCGGGACAGAAGTATTCAATCCAGGGTTATTTCGTGCCCTCGTTTGGCTCATGCTATCAGTTCATTGCGACAAATCCCTTGTTGCAACAGCGGCGAATCACGACAACAACACCACCATCGGCGGCGTCGTCGGCAGTAAGTAGTTGTGTAGTATAGTTGCTACAGAATTTTCGAAATAAATCAATTTATTAGCCAATAATGTAATTTCGTTTCGTGTTTCGCAGGGATATACAAGCAATAACCTAGAGCCACCAAATATCCTTCGAGCAGAACACTTCCAAAGGGTTTACAGCAGCAAATTGGAAGTGTTGAAGGCCGGTGATTTATCAGTGGTGCCACCAGTGGATGCACCGTGCATTAACAGCTCGAATACCACTAATGAGGGTCAATTGACAGCAGAGCTGGCATCGTCGTCGTTGTCTCATCCACTCCAGGTCCCAGTCTCAGCATCAGCCCCATTGCAGTTATACCCGACTACATCGACATTGTCACCTGTGGATAAATTGGAACCAATCGCTAATGACGTAGTAAGTGAACATGGACCTGCTATTGCTAATGACACCATAACTAGGAGCGACCGAGTCGATGATGCAAATAATGGAAGCAATTTGACGGCTAAACAAAAGGATTCACCGAGAGGCTTTGCATGAGCTCACCGGAACGAACTATAACACCTCTCGCTCTTATGTTGGAGTAATTATCTCCCCTATATCACCTCCATAGCATGACGACAACGACTACAACCGACGAGAACGACCACGACCGACAACGACGACAACGACAACCCTTCGGGGTTGTTAGAGATAATCTCTGTTTAACGTGTGCATACACAGGTCCTATGGGACTCTCCTGTTGCCCTTCTTTTTTCTTCACCTGTGCCATGTGGCCCATGCGAAGCTGCATTTTGGCCCGTGAAGCTGCATTTGCACACAATGATGACATCATATACGTTGAGTGGATCCTGTTGATGGGAAAGGAGGAAAATGTCACTTTCTAGGATTCTGAAATAGTCAAGAGGATGTGCAAGGATATATGTGTAATATCCTGGGTAATGCCAGGTTTTGATTCGGACTCAAGTGGGTTAATAAGTTTTGGAATGTTCGTAGGCTTTTAAGCTGACAGGTTGTTGTAATGTGCATACCGAATGTTGTTTTGCTAATTTTGTAACATGATTTTAATGTGATTTTGTGTGTTGTAATATTTATTTTTGAATTATTATATTTTTTAAGGGTTTTATTCAAATACACTTATTTTTGTAAAATGTAAATATTTTTTGGGCCTGACAGAGTTTGTTTTTTTTTTCAAAATGATAATGTTGTTCCAATTGCTGGATTTAGTATTGTTATGGAGATTGTTTGTCAATTTAAAAAATAATGCACGAGTCTTAGGGTGCCTGCTGCATACGAAAGAATTGACATTTGTATTATGAAACACAGGACGTGTCCGCATTAAGTCGCCCACTTTGAATGCAGGAATTGTAGCAATATCACGAGAACGGATAATTTTTCAAAATCTAGAACCTACGCGCATGCTTGCAGTATCCTGGTTGTCCGAACGTTCCGAGGGGCCAACATAGACTTGGACCATTACTTGGTTGTAGCTCAAGTACGTATGCGTTGCGTATATCTATGACGCCACAACAAGCCGAGCTTATGCTGTGAAAAGATTTGATGTCGAGAAGTGAAAGTCACAAGCGATCACCAGGACTTTTGCTGACCAAGTCTCTCTTAGCCTTCTAGCAACTCCACCACCAGCACCAACTGCAGAGACCAGAGGACACTGCCAACAAGCTGGGCTTCACAACGAAACCCCTGGTTCGATGAAGAATTCCGGTTGGCGCAATGCTGCAAACTAACCAGAGCTGCTGAGAGAACAACCCGGGAGCTCTATGGGCAAAAACGAAGGGAGGAACGCTGACTTCTCAGGAGGAAAAAGAGAGAGCAATCTCAACATCGTCAAATCGGGAAAACGTTGCGATTAATAGGTACAACTTCGAAGTCGTTAAGGACTTTGTCTACCTGGGCTACACTATTATATCGCAAAATGACATAAGCGAAGAGATCAAACGAAGAATAACTCTTTCCAACCGCTGTTTCTTCGGGCTAAGAAGCCATTTGAGTAGTAAAGCCCTCTCTCAAGGAACCAAGGAGACCTTATATCGTGGGGAAGAAGAATTTATAAATAATTCTTAATAATTAACGCGGTAAGTTCCGAAAAGTTCAAATAAGTTTAAAATTATATAAGACCCTCATCATCTCGGTCCTGCTGTATGGGGCAGAAGCATGGACCCTGTCAAAAACGGATGAGAATCTGCTTGGGTGCTTTGAAAGCAAAATTCTGCGGGTGATCTTCGTTCCAGTATGTATCGATGGAATATGGAGGAGAAGATTTAACAACAAGCTTTACGGGCTTTCCAGTGACGTCGACCTGGCCAAAAAGCTGAAAATACAGCGGGTGAGATGGCTGGGACACGTGGAGCGTATATACACCAACGCACCAGCCCAACGATCCTTCGAATCTAGCCCTGATGGTCTACGCAGCAGAGGAAAACCACACCTTAGGAGGTGCACACAAGCTGAGAACGACCTCAACCAACTTGTAGTGCGTAACTGGAGGCAGCTAGCTAGGGACCGAGCTGGATGGAGGAGCTTGTTGGTTGAGGCCTAGACTGTAAGCGTCATCTATAGTAAAGTAAAGTAAAGTAAGTAAGAACCTACATACGACTCAGTGCACGTGACAGAAATTTTATTTCTTCGTTGAATTCAAAGTATGTGTAGGAGGGTGTTCTAGCAATAGGTTTTATTTTATACCATTCAATCATTTGTTTTTGATAGCCTCGCAATTCCATTCCATACATTGCTGCACATCACATTCTGATTGTGAAATTGCCAGAGATAAGGGGATATTAAATACAGTTGTTATTCATAACTTTTTAAGGTTAGGTGAAAATTATAGAAAAATTGCTAACCACGCACAAAATAAAAGGCTAACAGCCCGTCAAGTTCGAATGATTTCACGTGAAGCGGTCAGACACAGGCTTTTTGCTTCTCAAATTAAGGCCAAACTTGAAATTCCTGTTTATAGTTTACAAAAAAAGATCCAAGAAGCTACCTTAAGATGCACATGAGTAAAATCCATATGGTTTTTTGCGAGTTTCCTACACTGTATTTTCAATTGAATTTAGCGGCCGAATATCTATGAGTTATGGTTTTCACATTACTTACCTTTTGGCTGGCGCTGAAGTAGAGATAACAACCGCGCTCTACCCCATATGATAGAACATTTTAATATTGCTGCAGCACTAACCAACCATTTCTATATAACCATTATAGACAATAATGATGCTGAAACAATCTTAGAACTAATCAATCAATCTATATCAAGGCTAAATGGTTTTTTGTTTGTTAAACAATTTCATGCGCATGCAGCCAAGAACGAGGCCTACCAATCAATGCTGCAAACTAGAACCAGAGCTGCTGAGAGAACAGCCCGGGAGCTCTACGGGCAAAAACGAAGGGAGGAGCGCCGACTTCTCAGGAGGAAAAAGAGAGAGCATGCGAAGCGGGCGGTCGAGTCTATTGAGGACTGTTGCGGTAGGGGGGATGTTCGAAAGTTCTACCGAAGGGTGAGGTAAACTACCCAGGGCTACAAGGCCAGAACAGAAGCCTGCCGAGACGAGAGTGGGAATATGGTAGTAGACACACAGTCGGTGCTGAGGATCTGGAAACAACACTTTTCTAGACTGCTAAACGGCGAAGATGACCAAAATTCCGCTGTTAGACAGAATAATCCATTCAACCTGGACGATGAAGGTCAAAATTTCCGTCCACCCGACCTAAATGAAGTGCGGTTAGCGATAACCAAGCTTAAAGCGTACAAGGCTGCTGGTGCAGGTGGCCTTCCAGCCGAGCTATTCAAAGCAGCAGGAGATGATTTGGTAGGGAGTATACCACAACTTATCTCCAAAATTTAGTCGGATGAAAGTATGCCCAATGAATGGAACCTCGGTATAATGTGCCCCATCCACAAGAAAGGAGATGCTCTGACTTGCGCCAACTACAGAGGTATAAGTCTCCTCAACGTCGCATACAAAATCCTGTCATCTGTGCTGTGTGATCGCTTAAAACCGTTTGTCAACGATCTGATCGGCCTTATCAGTTTGGTTTTAGGCCCGGCAAATCAACCGTCGATCAAATGTTCACACTTCGACAGATTCTGGAAAAAACCCAAATCGATACACACCATCTCTTTATCGATTTCAAAGTCGCGTATGATAGCGTAGACAGACGAGACGAGCTATACAGAGCCATGTCGCATCTTGGCATCCCTGCCAAACTTCTCCTCTTGTGTAGGATGACGATGGAGAAATCTCGCTGCTCCGTCAAAGTCGGCAAGAACACCACCGAACCATTTGATGTCAAGAAAGGTTTGAGGCAAGGCGATGCGTTATCATGCAACCTGTTTAACATCGTACTTGAAGCAATTGTACGCAACTCGCAAGTCAACAACAGAGGTACAATTTATCAAAAGTCAGTTCAACTACTTGCTTATGCAGATGATATTGACATCATTGGGAGAACGAAGCGAGCTGTTACCGGCGCATTTGCAAGTATTGAATCGGAAGCGGCGAAAATGGGTTTGGCTGTTAATGAGGACAAGACGAAGTATATGCTATCATCGAGAAAAGAATCTCAACATCGTCGACTCGGCCAAAACGTTACGATGGATAGGTACAACTTCGAAGTCGTCAAGGACTTTGTCTACCTGGGCTCCACTATTACATCGCAAAATGACATCAGTGCAGAGATCAAACGAAGAATTACTCTTGCCAACCGCTGTTTCTTCGGGCTAAGAAGGCATTTGAGTAGTAAAGCCCTCTCTCAAAGAACCAAGGAGACCTTATATAAGACCCTCATCATCCCGGTTCTGCTATGGGGCAGAAGCATGGACCCTGTCAAAAACGGATGAGAATCTGCTTGGGTGCTTTGAAAGGAAAATTCTTCGGGTGATCTTCGGTCCAGTATGTATTGATGGAGTATGGAGGAGAAGATTTAACAACGAGCTTTATGGGCTTTTCAGCAACGTCGACCTAGTCAAAAAGCTGAAAATACAGCGGCTGAGATGGCTGGGACACGTGGAGCGTATGGACACCGACGCACCAGCCCGACGCACATAGGAGTATTTGCCTACAAAACTCGGCCAAAAGTCGATTTTTCAAGTGTCAAAATTGAAAAGGGAACTTTTTCCAGACAATAGCTCAGATCCCATGGAACAATAAGCTAAAATATTTTTTTATTGCTCAACATATTTTGGCTATGATATTAGTTCAAAGTCTTCAATTAAGAATTTATCACTTCTTTTTGTAATCAACCTTCAAAAAATTTGAAACATTTTATTAAATTATTTCTTAAAAATTTTGTATAGTCTGATGAAATTTTTGGTATATTAAAATCAACTACAGATGTTCACTATTATATTGAGCCATTTTTACGACAAATATTTTAATATTTATATTTTTTTCGAATTTTTGTTCTAAAAATGCAAAAAAAAAAACACTATTTTTGTTGGTTCTTTTTCATTGGGAAGTCATTTTTTTATAGATGTAGGTGGAATTGGGTTCAAATTTGTATATGGGTGGATAAAATAAACCATCAAGCTTCATTTTCAAAAAGAATCGGCTGCGGATTTTTGCGGATGTAGTTGTTTTTTGTCATATCGTATTCCCACTTTTATGCCCATTCAAACTGACTATTTGTGCTGTTATTTTTCTTTGGGATTTAATTTTTTTTTTTTTTTGGAGTTATTTGGTAATTATTTGTATAAAATATGGTTTAGCAAAGCTCCCAATATTGATTAAAAAAAAATATTGCCTGCAACTTTGATCCTTTTTATCTTTTTTGGTCATATCGTATATCCGATTGTATGCATTTTTTCTTGTTTCCAGTTGAAAAATTAAAAAAAAAACTTGAAATTTTTTTTGTTTTAAAAGAGGGTAAATTTATTAAAAACGGTATTTATTACATGGTTTAAGATGAAAATATTGCAATCAAGACAAAAAATAATTTTGTCCAGTTTTTGCATACAAATACTCCTATGTGCGACGAGTCTTCGAATCTACCCCTGATGGTCTACGCAGCAGAGGAAGACCCCACCTTAGGTGGCGCACACAAGTGGAGAACGACCTCAACCAACTTGGAGTGCGTAACTGGAGGCAGCCAGCTGGCTGGAGAGGCTTGTTGGTTGAGGCCGTAGTCCACCCTGGACTGTAAGCGCCATCTTAAGTAAAGTAAGTAAGTAACAATTTCAAGCTTTTGGCCTAAGGCATCTATTACCTTAAATTGACTAGATCGCATTGCGCTGAATACCTGCAAATTGGTATTTATAAGTTAGAACCATGTGATGTGGCTATTGAAAGGTTTAATCTAGTAACGACATGTCATGTCAGGGCTTGGACTTACTATACCTATATCCTCGTAGACCCTAGTCAACAAGTAAAAGAAAGTAACGTCATGAATTATTAAAAATAAGGGGAGGGGGTGGGGGTACAAAATAATTCAACAAAACAACAAATTCTGGGACGGAAATATTGCTTTAAAACGCTTTCAAAAAAAAAACAAAAGCGCCACCGTATTAATTGGTATTCAAAGTTAAAATATTTCAATTGTTCCTATATTTGTGACCATTTTGTTTGAATAGATGTGGGCATAAGTGGGATTTAAGTCGACATAGAGCCTAGCTTAAAAAATTCTAACTTCGCTTCAAATGATTGGATTAGTGAACGTCACTTGCGATTTCTACTCTCGAGAGCTTCTTCAGAGCTGCTCTCCACCTTTTTTCTCTCAAATGGATACGCACATGTGTTTCGCGTGCGGCGCTATATGCAGCGATGCATGCAGATGTGCTGCACATCTATTCAAGCCATAGATACGTTTCTGATGGGAGTATTCGTGAGGATTTTGTCATTTTCGTGGATGCGTTTAGCAACATCCGTGTTCCTTGCGAATGCAATGAAGACTATTAAAGAGGAACCAGGAAACGACTACAGCAGGATAAAATGTTTTGGCTGTCTTTAAAAACGTCAAGTGAACGTCAATTTGATTGTAAAACTTACGCGAATATTGTTATTGTCAAAATATATGCAATAGTTCTGTTTGCACAAAACCTTTTTTAGCAACGTCATTCACAAACGTCATTACGAGCACGTTCTCTGTAATCTCACAATTTTTTTCACACGGCAGATAGTGTTTTCGAATATGTGAATATAGAAATCTGGATTATCGAACACAATGTTTATGCGGTTAAACTTGTATTTGCCTTTTCGAAGAGAAGACTTTTGCAGTTTGCCTATGAGATAAGTCTGCAAATATATATTTTGATGCTAATGACGTTTTCGAAAACGGCCTTAAACTGGCAAGGCCATAAGCCATAATTATTTTGTCCCAGCTAAAGAAAGAGACTCAAACTTTCACTCGAACTCGAACGTCATGTGTGGTAATAGGGATACATATCGATGTGCCATTATGCTTCCCAAAATTCGAGGTGGTATTACCAGATCCAGAAGGAATTCAAAAACGCTGTAACACCTGTATGCTACAGTCTCAAATTAGACACACAACTTCATTTCAGAAAGATCCAAAGTACCCACTGTTCGAGACACTATGGCAGTTATGATAGAGGTAATTTCTTTTTTCAATGTGATGTGAGGATACTCACAGCTTTGTGTGACAAGATGTGAAGAGCAGTATGAAGTGTGCTCCAATTTTCTGTAGACATCATCAAGACTGTGAAAACTCATAAAAATTGCCAACCCCCCTCCACACCGCCCTGAACGAAATTCTGGATCCAAGCCTGGCGGCAAAACCAATTTCTGCTAAATTAATCCTCTCGAAGTTGCTGTTGCAGTCATATTTTTTGTTCGCAACACTGTTTAATCACGAAAGCTCCGGTTATGGACCGCAAGACTTTGATTTCTTGAATAAGTTTTACTCAAGCTATCAGCCCCTATAGGTACTTCTTTTTTGCTTTCATTCAAGCCCAAAATCTACCTTAATGGCCTCACGGCCTATATCATTTTCACTAATAAAAAATATTTATTTTCATATAATTTATGTGTGCATAATGTATGTATGTAGGTATGTATTGCATATAATATGTACAATTAAATAGTTATGTCATCATCATCATAATAATTATTAATAATGTAGACAAATATAAATGTAAGTACCTGTGCTTACCAATCCATTATTATTTAGACCAATATTTGTGATATTGTATGGTAATTGCTTATATAACCGGAAATGCATTAATTTGCAACGTCGCTTCGCGTTGCGTTGTTGGTCAGTTTATTCTCATATATAAATATTATTGTTTTGGTAAGAGGTGGGTTGATCCAGAAATTAATTTGATTAATAACAATAATTGAAAGAGATTTAAGTGGGTAGTAATAGTAGTGTGGACATGGAGGTATTTATCAAGGGTATCAGAGGTATTATTATTTAAAAAAAATGTTTTAAAACAAAAAACTAAACTCCAACCTATCGTAACAGGAATTAATTTATAGCCAGAAAAATTAATACATAAATCATAAACGTTTTTTGCACCATTGATTAAAATAATTGTCGTCATGCTGATTTATGTGTGAAAATTAAATTTAGAATTTAATTAAAACAAAAAAAAAAACAGTTTTAAAAATATAAATAGGAAATTAATTTTATTATTTTATAAACAAATGCGTCTAAATGGGGTAAATTAATGATTAACTCAATTTGATAAAATTTCATAAACGTACAAATTATATAGAAACATATAACAAATATTTAAATATTTTTCAGCTGAATAGTTAGCAAAAAAATGTACAAGCATATATAAATGGAGTATTGTTAGGCGAAATGAAAGCTTTGAGAAATATTTAATGGAATTTATAACTGAATTTAGCTAACCGCTGACTAAAAGGCCATCCACTGTATCTATTGTGAATTGAACAAATAGGTCTTTTTTTAAATATTTCTGTAAAACTAAAATATGATGTTAAATAAACTTGAGGCTGAGGTGCACTAAAGGATGAATGAATGAATGAACTAATAATCACAAAATTTTTAAAATCGAAAAATTTCGCTAACCTAGGCATTTACGTTAATAAATAAATAAAATATTTTTTTTTTAAGTTAATTTTAAAATAATACCTCCTACCTATTTTTATATGAAAAAATACGTTGAAAATCTCCAACGTTTTATTATTTATTTTGTATCAAACTGTAGACTTCGGACTTTGTAGGTTTGCAGCTTGCTCTAAGCTCACTACAACAAAGAATCTGAAGTGAAAAAAAAAATCAATGGTCCAAGAAGGAAGTTGATTAGCTCTTTAGCAGTAGTGGTTATGCGTTATGCCGCGTTGTCGACGTTGCCATGCCGGTGGTAATAGTGGCAAAGGACACCAAATGCTAGCAGTGAAAGTTGAATCATGTCATGAGAAGAAAAAATGTCTGGTTGGACAAACATGGCCTCACTCTAGCCACAGACAAAAACCGAGATAGCCCTCCTAACGAAGAAGAGGATCTCTACGATTATAGACTTCCAAGTAGGTTCCGAGGTCTTTGGAGAAATGATGGATTGGACTATCGGAATGATTCTGCACAATGACACAAAGCTTACTTTTGGCAACAAGGGCAGCAGCAGAATGAGCATCGAAAGTCACAATTTCGCTGAGCAGTGAAAGACCGTGAGGCTGATTGAGAATGTGGCTAAAAGAAGGAAGAACAGGAAGAAGGGACTTAAACTATTACGTTACCCAGTTTAGCACCCGACACTGGTATTTCAACGCCTTCTTCTATAATAGAGGAAAAACGAACAACCTAGACCGCCAACCCAAGTCACCAAGAGGGGAGTTTTCATCGCTATATTGAAGTTGGGTCATTCTATTATATAAGAGGTCTGTAGTACAAAGAGGATGTTGCCAAGAATAAAAGTTGAAGATTTTTGACTTATAAATATGACCCTCTAATTAACAGACAAAAATTCGCCAGGATGGATTCGAAAAAAAGGCGGAGCAAAAATAAAAATTATTGAAAGGAGAATGGGCGTTTCGTCCCATTTGTTGTAACAGTTTCTGACCAATATCATTGGAAAGGTATCAATGAGTGCTATTTTTGCTGTATAGGCATAAGTCTGTATCTCGAGCAGGGAAAATGTTATTGCCACATAACTGTTGCAGTGCGCTAATTCACCTTAAACATTGCAGTGCAAGAGTTATTATGGGAAATTACACTTTCCCAGCACGAGAAACAGAATTATACCCAAAAAACAAAAACTAGTACTCATTGAGACCTTTCTATTGATATAAGTGTAGTATCTCGTGGCATAATGATTAGTGCGTTGGAATTTCATGCCAAAGGTGTGGGTTCGATTCCCCGCCTACCACCTAAAAACAGAAATGTTCTATCTGAGATACTGCCCAGGGCTCGCACCTCAGTAGGAGCAGAGTAAATCAAAAATTTCCGGAGCAGATTTTAAAACATAGGGAAAACTTAATTTTTCAAAAACTGTATTTTTAACAGAAATGTATTTAAAAAAAATATAAAGATATTTTAAAAGAAAAAAAATCACAAAAGCCAAAACAAAATAAGAAAAAGAAATGATTCCGTTCAGCGTAGCCTTTCATATGCAAACATTCAGTTTTCAGAGTCAGAGTTGGTTGGAAAATTGAATAACACAGTGCTGTCATTAAATTTCATGTGGTGTGGCCAAAAAATTTTTTAGTATAGAAATCTTTTTGATTAACAAAGTAACATTATTTGTTATTGCGTTGCAACTATAATATAGATATGTCTTCATATAATTAATCAGTCAAATTAAAGTTTTTAACACAATTTTTTGGTATTCTCTTATGGGTAATGCATTGAATGTCAAATCGGAAAAAAATCTACATATCTCACAAGTAGGCTACACACGCTGACTGATGCTAGGTGCCGTGACTCTATTCGCCAATAAAATGTAAATTCTTTATTCAGTTTTTTATTTTCAATAAATCAATATATTATTTCAGTTTCGCCAACATATTTCATAGAAAATTAAAGTAGGAACATCATTTGGATCGACAGCGTCATCTATTTGGTAACCAGAACAGAGTTCAGGAAATTCAAATCGTAGGAACAGCAGTGGTAATGCTAAATTGACAGACATACCAAAAAGAAGGTCAATAAATCATGTGATCGCAGTTTTCCATTTTCTTATGCTTTGCTACAGGAACAGATGCTAATCTGCACTCCTCTCCCTTGTCCGTTGCCTTCACAACCACTAAGTGGTAAGTCTTATCTTGCAATAAAATGATTTATGGACACAAGAATGATGTTTGTTACAAAATAAGGTATTGAAATTGTTGCGGTAAAATTTACCACAACAAGTTTCAACTGCCTGTGTTTAAGTTGTGTGATGGGAAGTCCGACGAATACGACCCATGTTCCACGTCATATATGTGACACCTTATTCACACCACCCTAAATCTAGTATGGTTTAATGTCCAACCGAAAGTGTCTTAGACACAAAAGATAAATCACTTTGCGACGTTTTTCCTTATCCCCATAAATTCTGCGCAGTGGTCGAAGGGTTTCAAGTAGTTAAAATTTCGTGAAAGTCATCGGATCCTTCCCCGTCATTTTAGTTGGAAAATGACAGCGATCCCATCTTACAGAATATTTTCCCTCTAACTTAATAGTTCGTGGATTAAAATATTTGTTCGCTTTTCTATAGACCATTTGAATTTAACGGAGAAGGGCTGAATTCGACCACTGAGCCTTTTTTGGCGTTCATATCACCAACATGAAAAATATCACATGGGTGGCTAGGTTCGACAGCATGCAGGATCAGCAAGATCTTGAAAACGTAGACGAGCCATGTCTGCCACATTTTTGGATATTTTTTGGTTATATACCTGAGAGTTTGGTGGCAATTTTGATTTTGAGCAAGGAAAAGGGAAAAATTACTATCGGGAGTTATTCGAGTTTGATTCTTTTCTTCAAAAAAATTTGAGTAGAAATTGACATAAAAGGTGATGGTAAATACCATAATAATCCCTGGAAACTGGTGCTTATTTTGCTATAACTACCCTGTAATTTCAAATTATATATATTTGGTATCAATTTAGTTATGGTACCTAGTGGCATGATGGTTAGTGCGTGGGACTGTCATGCCAAAGGTGTGGGTTTGATTCCCAGCCGTGTCACCTAAAAACAGAAATGTTTTATCTGAGGTACTGCCTCTCTTGGGGCACTGACAAATCTTCCAAGAGTATACTTGTCATGAAAAAGTGCTTCTCATTTCAGCTTTCGGACTCGGCATAAATCTGCAGATCCCCTCCATTCCTGCCAACAACACGCACACAGGAATGGTTGAGAGTTGTAAGTCACTAGGCCCTGGTTCTCCACGAGCTGTTGTGCCACCCAGTTTATTTATTTATTTTATCAATTTAGTTGGTCGTTTTAATAATCAAACTCTTTTCGCTGCGCTACGGGTGGTAGTACTTTTGCTTTACTCCCTCTATTTGACAGTTTGTCCTTTTCCACATTCTTAGTTTCTCGTCCCGGCAAACGCCGGTTTTGTACATTCGTTTGTATAATTTTGTTTAATTGTTTGTAGTTTTAATTTTGAGTTTGCAGATTGTTGCTCCACCATCGTCATCCTAAATCTTTAAATAAGAAAAAAAAATTTCATAACAAGCGATTGTGTTACGGGGCGTATGAGTACTCTTTGGTTTGTAATATTTTTCATTTTTTATGTTAGACAAAAAATTATTCTTTTTTTGACTGGTCTGAACTATAAACTAATAGACTAAGAGCTGGCAGCAAATTTTGTGGGTGAACACATAACCAAAATATGAGTATGAGGGTTTGTAGGTGCATGCATCTTGATATCGAATATCAAAGTCTGGCAGGATTTTTTTGGCGCCCGTAGAGGGGACGAGGGATTGAAAATAGCGGTTTTTCCATTTGTTTTGTCAAGGGTACAATCACTTCATTTCATTTTTAAAAAATGGGAAATGATGCTCTGTCATTTTCCCTAAGCCCAAAGATTTTATTTTTAATGATCAAATTGATAATACTCAAGATATAACCATTTTAGGCACACCATATCGAGAGAAATTAGGAGATTTGAAAAATATTAAAAATCAACAAAAAAAAGTCTCCAAAATAAGGCTGATAAGGTTCGCTTTAAAAGGGCATATCTTGAGTTTTATTAATCAGATCATTAAAAATAAAGTTTGTGGACAAAGGAAAAATGAACGAGCATCATTCCTTATTTTTAATAAATGAATTGAACTGGTGAATGGAACTGGTCTCATGACAAAACAAATGGGAAAACCGCTATTTTCAATCTCTCGTCCCCACTACGGGCGCCAAAAAAATCCTGCCAGACTTTTATATTCAATATCAAGGTGCATGCACCTACAAACCCTCATACTCAGATTTTGGTTATGCGTTCACCCACAAAATAAGCTACCGGCTCTTAGACTATAAGGTTTTCTACATCAGATCAAATCATATCGGGATTCAGACGCTCTAAGTATAAATAAATTAAAAGTTACTAACTTTTACATGGTGTAAGGACCTCCTCACACTGCAAGGGCTATATTTGAGAATATTAACATGCTTTTGGTCCTAATGTTTTTGAGAAGTTTAAGACATCTGTCTAGACGTTAGATATATAGTCACGTTGAAGCTAAGGAGAGACAAAACTTTATCAAAACGAATTATATTTTAATTAAACTTGTGGTCAGTACACAATTTATTATCATCCATTTTGCTGCCTATTATTTTACTGATAACAGAAGAAAAATTAAACAACACACATCACATAAACATACATTACATTGGTATATGTAATATAAAGCATCTCATTATTCACTGATGTTTTGCCTACAATAGGCAATCATCTCGGGTCAGCATCTTTAGAATCTGGCTATTCATTTCATGTAACAAACTATCTGCTCCTCCTATAGTTCAAGGCTTCTTTATATCACAGATTTTATATGAATAGACTTCTGAATTGCGCTGAACAAAAGAGCAGATAAACCTTATTTGTATTTTTTTTCTCTGCTCACACATATATGTATACCTACGTCTTTTTTTGTCTGCAAAGCGATAGCCCATCCAGAAGAGTAATGGTTTCGACAAGCTTATACAATATGGTCCTTTTTGTAATTGAACATTGAACTTTTCTAACACAAAAGCGGATTGTTTGTTCTTTAGTTTATCTTCTAAGATCTTTTGTAGATTGTTGGAAGATAATTTATGTATGTCAGGAAGGTGTATGTGGCATATATATTTATATGTATGTATGTAACTATTATTCTACAACAAGAAGGTGCCATATTTCTTCTTTTTATTCCAAAAAACTTTTAATAATTTATTGTTCCTACCAGTATCGTTGTGATAGACACGTGAGGGAAATTAAAGCCCACACACTCACTTTGATTTGCGTTTTGTTGATTTTTATGCAGCATTCGCTTTGTGAATATTTGAATTGTGAAAAACCCGTGCTTGTTGTAACCATCAAAGGCTTCACAGGATTTTTTCCAAGGGGGGAAATCTTCCAGAGGTGAAAATCATGAACACTGACAGACTGACACCAGTGGCATCGCAGGGCTATTATATTTCGTTCAAATTTCAGTTCTGTTTAGTTCTTAGCCTTAAGAATATTCTTCAAAATTAAAAAAAATACGTATAAGAAAAATATTTTTTAAATGTTCGTTTTCCACTTTCAGATGGTTAAAAATGTGGCTGACCAGGTCGAGGCAAACTCTCCAATGCTTCCCTTGCCCCTCCCCCTCTCCCTCCCTTTGGTAACCGCATACAAACATAAATTGATTTTAAATTGATTTGTAGTAGAAGGACCAACTGTACCTTTTACATAAAAATTTCAAGCACGGCTACTGGATCGCACGTTCTCGCTCTAAAGTTGAAAGTTGCTTGCAATTCTAGAGCTTTTAAAAAAAGGAAGGTGGACTAATACATAGAAACAAACATGCATCGATTCTGATCAGCATACGTCTCTGCATATTTATATGATAAACAAATGACTCTCTTCAAATAGGTGTGTATGATATCGAGCAGCAAAAATATGACATCAGGTTGTCGTGAAAAAATGGTCAGTACCATGGTATTAGTTATTTTGAACACCATAGATATAATTTTATTCATGGATCGAACCATTTTTGAATAGTGTTTACTAATTTTTTTTTAATTTGTCCGGAAAAAATTTTGACTGTAACAGTTTTTTTTTCAAAGCGGATTTAAGTTTAAAAATGTCATACTACCGTGGCACGCAAAAAGTTATCACTCCGTAGCATTTCATCATTTAAATATGTAAAATTTGGTGTAAAACAGTTTACACTTGTACCTAGTGGGTACCTTTAGTAAGGTAAAAGCCATTATGACGTCAAAAAAGTTTAAGAAATAAATTTTTTTTTCAATAAATTTTGCACTCACTAAGTGTCAGTTTCCGGAGAATTGCCCATATATTTTTACTTGCGATATAGGTACCATAACTATAAAGCAAGTTTTGGATTCGTGCAAAAAAAAAAATTGAGATAACAATCAAACATGATACTACGATGGTAGAGAACACCAAAAAAGTGGGTGGCACAATTCTGTCTGTCTGTCTGTCTGTCTGTTCATCTACAGCCTAAACGGCTCGATCGATTTTCTTCAAATTTGGTACAAAGTGGTTTTTGGTGATTATGCTGACACGATTTTTTCATTTTTTTTTTAGAACCAAAAATAAGGGTACCTTCCATACAATGTTTTTTAGCAATTTTACATAATCGTACTTTTCTCAAAAACGGTTCGACAACTTTTCTTAAAAAAAAAAATTCAATAAATTTATTTTAGTAAAGGCTTCCTTTGGATGGAAAACCATTTTTCAAAAATGGTTATTAATGGTACCTCTCAAAGAACCATTTTTTTAAATTTTTGATTTTCTTCAAAATAGTAAAACCGATTTCAATAATTTTTTTTACCCAGAAGCTTCCAAAAAATATAAATAGTTCTGTGTTCCAAAGTTTTTGAAAAGTATTTTTTGGATTTTTAAAAAATATTTCAAATTTTTTTTTGGAAAATCGAATATTTCGAAAACGAGATCATCGATATTTTTGAAATTCGATTTTTAGGAGTTTTTAAGTACTTTCTAAAATATTTTTAGAAAAAATTTACTTTTACGAAAAAATAACGGTGCCTTCCATACAAAAGTTAAAAAACCGCAAAGGAAAATATTTTTTGCTTAAAAACGACTCCTACGATTTTGATTATATTTTTTTATGTACTAAAATTAGTACGATCTATTACCAAAAATTATAAAAATGTCACTTACCAACTATTAATAGTACCTGTCATAGAACTTTTTTTTTTATTTTGAATTTTCTCATTATCGGCTTAACGGATATAGATGAATTTTTGTATATACAAATTTCAGATAAGATTTAATAATATTGCATATCAAAATTTTCAAAAAAAAGTTTTTGGATTTTTAAAAAAGTTTCAGTTTTTTTTTGAAAATTCGATATCTCAGAAATGGGTTGACAATTTTTTTTCAAATTTTGTTTTTATATACACATAAATATATACTTTAGATTTGCATACGTACGTGCAACCCAGTCTTGCATTTTATTTAAAAGGGCTTCAGGTGTCCTGTAGATTAGTAAAACTTTTATTTATAAATTGGGAATAGTATGTGAATAATTAATAAAACATGGAGTCACACCCGTAACGATGGAAACACCATTTGGTTTTTTTGAAGCCACTTTCAAAGTACTGGGGATTGGGGATTTGAAAAATTAATAAACTTAAATATTTAAATTGGTATAATATAAGCATATGATACTTGTTTTAAGGGTATTTTTTAATGCCCAATCTTACTAAATTAGAATGAACTCGATACAACTACCTTCAAAAAGTTTTAGCCTTATTCATAAATGTTGACTGAATTTTTAGTGAAACAAGAAAAATATTACCAAACTCTAACAGCATTGACACGAAACTTGGTCCACATATTTCATTTTTCATAAGCAACAAGCATCAACGGAGTCTACAAAAATAAACAAAGTTAAAGGGTGTTTTTTTCAGTGAAAGGGACAATTTTTGAACTTCTACCATGAGCCCCCTCCCAAAACTGGAACGTTGATGGAAATTGGTGAAAATATTAAATTATTCATCGAAACCAAGAATCAAAAAATCCCCTTCAAATATCCATGGTCGGAGGGTCTTTTTTCAGAGGTAATGTCGTACCTATTCTTGTCAAAAAAATACAATCATTTACAGAAATTAACTCTTTAAAAGTAAGATAACTTTTTATTGGAGCTTGTATCTACTCTATTATACCTAATATAATTGAATACAGCATTAAAAAATACCTTAAAATCATGCACCATATTATATTAATGTATCTCGGTTTCAAAAACATAAAAATGTTGGGTCAAAAACTCTGATCTCATTCTCCATTGAAAAACACCCTCAGACAATTTATATTTATTTGGTCTCTTTTGTTTCTTGGTCTTGATGAAAAGTCAAACGTTTTGACTAATTTTCATCAACGTTACATGGTAGATGTTCAAAATGTTTCCCTCTTACTGAAAAAAAAACACCCTTTAACTGAAAATCTTTTTGTTGACTCTTTTGATTCGTGTTGTTTATGACAAAATGAAATATTTGGACCAAGTTTCGTTAAATGCTGTTGGAATTTGGTAATATTTTACTTGTTTCACTAAAAATTCAGCCATCATTTATGGAAAAGGCTATAACTTTTTTCAAAGTGGTTGTATCGAATTCATTATGATTTAGCTAGATTGGGCAGTCAAAAATACACTAAAAACATGTGTCATATGCTTATATTATACCGAGATAAATATTTAAGTTTATTAATCATTTATATCCCCCTCCCCAGCACTTTGAAAGTGGCTTAAAAAAAAAAAGTAGGTTTTCAATCAACTTTTGATGTAATGTAGTAGATTGTGAAATTCTGCGTCGACATCATCTTTAAATAAATTTGGTGGCGCAACAGCTCGTGGAGAACCAGGGCCTAGTGACTAACAACTCTCAACCATTCCTGTGTGCGTGTTGTTGGCAGGAATGGAGGGGACCTACAGTTTTGTGCCGAGTCCGAACGGCTGAATGAGCAGCACTTATTCATGACAAGTATACTCTTGGAGGATTTGTCAGTTCCTCGCAAAAGGCAGTACCTCGGATAAACATTTCTGGTTTTAGGGGGCACGGGTGGGAATCAAACCCACACCTTCGGCATGACAGTCCTACGCACTAACCATCAAGCCACGAGGTACTACGATCATCTTTAAATTTCATTAATAAAAATATTTTCCTTACTTTTCTTGGCTTTTCAAATTTTCTTTCCCAAAACGACTTTTTTCCACCCCCTTCGTGGAAGGGGAGAGGTGGAAGGAAATCAATAATGTGGTAATATGGTTTCAAGGGTGCTGAAGCCAATGGGCGAGTTCTCGGGTCATCGTCCGACCCTTGGTTTTCGATTTGTAAGCAACATTTTGAGATTTAAACTGGTAAGTGGCAACCCTTTCCTTGTCCTTCTGACAGTATTGCCACCAGGGCAACACTCATTAAAAGTAAAGTTAGGACATGAACTATTTGTATATTAAAGTTCAACCCGTCAGGTCGAATTGAAAGGTTTGCCCTTATATCGTGCACTAACGCCCCTTCTATTAATTTATGAAGCTGGCGTAAAGTGATTGATTTTGAAATTCCTGACGACTCGTTTTATCAACTTTGGTACCAATAGCGGCATCCGGCCGACATTTTCTGACTTTGGCAGTTAAATAATGGATTTTCTAACCATTTCGTTATTAAACCTGCGCATAAGTTTGGCCCTCCAATACCGGTCTTCTTATTAGGGCACTCTATTCAAGTGTGCAGTGTTTGCCTCTTCCCATTGCTGGCAAAAATATGACCAATTTCCCAATAAAAACTATGAAGGAAATTTTCAATTTTAGAAATAAGAAGAAAAATAATATTTCTTCACATAAACCGATGCACTACTATTATTTTTATATCGCAAGTAAAAACTATTTGAAAACCCTTTAAATAGAAAAGCACACATGTCAACAAAAACGAATTGGATGTCATGTTCAAGTGCTTCAAAAATAGTAACAATTTTTTTTTGGCACAGCTTGAGTGTGCCCACACAGAACTTTAAGAAAAGAAGCAAAAAACAAGAACTCAAAAAAAATTATATCATGGTAGGTCAAGGCTCTCAACCAGTGTAGTTATAGCGTGACCTGAGTTTTGAAATTTAATTCAATGAACTGTTATTATGGGTAAGTTGTCCATATATTTTTCTATAGCAATCAGAAAATTAAATATTTCTTTAAGGTATTCTTATATGATCTTGTTACCACATTTTTTTTTATTTAAAAATATAGAGCATTTTGTATGGCGCATAATGCAACTACTAAAGTGTGGGAGTTACCCACTAAAGGTGCTAACGTAATTTTATTCAGCAGCAAAAACCGACCGCACATTGAAAAAACTTCCTTAAACAAATAAACCGACCTATTTTTGCAACTAAGTTACACAATCTTATGTATGTACCTATCCAAAAAAACTATTTTCATTCACCAAATTAATCTGCGATAGATCGGAATTTCAAAATAAATATTGGATACGACACGTTTGGGGGGACACTCCTTGCTTTTAACCAAATTGATCCAATTAACTTGCCTTAACCGGAACAGCATCAGAAACAAAAATCTACTTTATTTTTCAAACTCACATTTCAAGTGAATGCCCCGAGATTTATAAAAAAAAAAATACCAACAAATAATCGATTACCCGGCTTCACAAAAAAGTTAAATAATAGTGCTTACGGCCAAATCATTTAACAAAAGCAATCCGTTTTTTATACTTATTTTTATGCCATCATAAGACTTTGGTTGGTTCCGAAAATAATTTAGGTAACTATAAGCTTATTCTTTGCCTTCTTAGCATCGACTCTTCTGCCTACGGCACTACTGGTCGGATACAGATACAAGATACGTACGACAAAAACAACAATAACAACACCGAAAAAAACAAACTAGAGAAAGTGCGAATAATAAAAGTAAAAGAAGTAAAAAAATATTCTTCGAACAAAAAACCCACTAAAAGTCTCATAAAATTGTCAGGAACACCCAACCAAAATGATACAAAAAAAAAAAAGAATTATTATTATAAGAAAATGGCCATTTCCTACGACAATTCGTTGTCAATGGTAATGGCTGACAATGATGACGATGACGGTGCGACTATTGCGACTAAGCCAGACTTTGTGCCGTCATTATCATAATCATGATTCATGAGTTATGGTGTAAGTGAGAGTGTGACACTCAATACTAATAATAATTATTGAGATTGAGATACCATTTGTCCATTTATGGACGTGTTCAAGTGCAAATATTCACGATGAGAAATATTACGCAATGCTTACGCAAATATTTATGCGGAACTCTTATCTCAAGAAACCAAAACGCTATATGCATCGTGATTGCTAAAAATATTTGCTCTGCAATTACAACTGATTTGATTGAAATGTAAGCATTGCATTGAGGAGATATTGCAAGTTGGACAGAAACATTTAGCACTTGTGTGTCAAGTTGGTCAGTGGACCCGACCGATTTGTACATATGTACATATATCCAATTTGTATAAAGCCTGATAGTTCGGAATCAATTTCATAGTCAGTAGTGTTGAGTGGCGTTTCAAATCTATTTTTTCTTGCGATATTCATATACAACATACTGTGTTGGCCAAAACATAACTGCCTGGATTTTAATATATTAAATAATATTTTTATTAATACATTATGTTATTATTACCAAAATAAAATTAATAATCAAAACAAAAATGATGTATCATATGTAACTAAAAAAAGTAAAGAAGCAAATAATTATGATATCATGTCCCTTTTTACCTAATCAAAATATAAGCAACTTTTAAAAAATGCATGTTTTTAATTAAATTTAGTGTTTAATTTATAATATTTTGTGACAAAACCTTTGTATTTTATCATCGCACTGCAGCTTCTAGGCCTATTCTGAAGAAAATTTGGAACAGTGGAACCTGGCGACATGTTCTGTAACTTTCACATCTAAAATTCGCCGAGAAACGTTAAAAATTGAAACAAAACTCATACAATTTGTTTCAGTTTCCATCGTTTCTTGACGAATTTTATCGATGCGATAGTTACAGAACATGGGTACTACTGGTATTATATTCCAAGCCTCCTTGACCTGGACAAAGAGATCGCTCCTATTTCTGCTTTTTTCTCTGAACTATTCTTCGATCTCCAAACTTCAATAGTGTATCCAAGTGTTTTAGACCAGGATACTGTGCTGGCCACTTATCATCAAGTTTTTCCACTTAAAATTTTTACTTGCGATTATAGGTACTATAAGGCAAGTTTTGGATTCGTGCAAAAAAAATTTTTTGAGATAACAATCAAACATGATATTACGATGATAGAGAACACCAAAAAAGTGGGTGGCACAATTCTGTCCGTCTGTCTGTCTGTCTGTCTGTCTGTCTGTCTGTCTGTCTGTCTGTCTGTCTGTCTGTCTGTCTGTTCGTCTACAGCCTAAACGGCTTGATCGATTTTGTTCAAACTTGGTACATAGTGGTTTTTGGTGATTATGCCCACACATTTTTTCATTTTTTTTTTAGAACCAAAAATAACGGTACCTGCCATACAATTTTTTTTAACAATTTTACATAACCGTATTTTTCTCAAAAACGGCTCGACAACTTTTCTTAAAAAAAATTCAGTAAATTTATTTTAGTAAAGGCTTTCTTTGGGTGGAAAACCATTTTTCAAAAATGGTTATTAATGGTACCTCCCAAAGATCCATTTTTTTAATTTTTGATTTTCTTCAAAACCATACAACCGATTTCAATTATTTTCTTTATACAAAAGCTTCCAAAAAATATAAACAGTTTGCGTACCAAAATTTTTGAAAAAATATTTTTTGGATTTTTAAAAAATGTTTCAAATTTTTTGTTTGAAAATCAAATATTTCGAAAACAACACGATCGATTCTTTTGAAACTCGATATTTAAGAGTTTTTCAGTACTCTCTACAATATTTTTAGAAAAAAATTTACATTTATGAAAAAATAACGGAACCTTCCATACAAAAGTTAAAAAAACCACAAAGGAAAATATTTTTTTGCTTAAAAACGACTCCTACGATTTTGATTAAACTTTTTAATTATACCAAAAATAGTACGATCTACTACCAAAAATTATAAAATTTCACACTATGCAATTTTTAATAGTACCTGTCATGGAACGTTTTTTTTTATTTTGAATTTTCTCGTTTTTGCCTAAGCGGATTAAAATGATTTTTTTTATATACAAATTTTAGATAAGATTAAATAATATTGCATTTCAAAATTTTCAAAAAAAAAGTTTTTGGATTTTTAAAAAATGTTTCAATTTTTTTTTTTTGAAAATTCGATATCTCAAAAACGGGTTGACAATTTTTTTTTAAATTTTGTCTTTATATACACATAAATATATAATTTAGATTTGCATACCCGAATTTGTTCTTTAAAATGTTATAAGAATTTTATATATACAAAATTAAATTTTTTAAGAAACCGCTCCAACGATTTTAATTTTTTTTTTCATGGCATATTCAATCAAGAATTAAGATGGCATTCTTTTTTTCCACCTCAAACTGTCAAAAGAGTTGTTTTAGCCAATTTCAATGTCGTATTTCATGCTTCTCTTCATTTTTCTCTCATAGTTTATTGTTTTGACTATATTTTGGTATGGTTTGGATAATTATCTTGCTGAAATATCCATTTCAGGAGAAGATCCTCCTCAGAACGTGAAAGCATGACATTTTTCATGATGTTCTTGAATACGAACCGGTCCATAATTCCATATATTTTATCAATTGAACCCACTCCATGTCCAGAGAAACATACCCAAACATCCAGAAACCATACAATTTTCTCGTCCATGTTTTCAAGCACCCTTTGTTTATTCGGTATCATGGTATGAGCTTGGTTGATTGACCAATGGGCTCAATTTTAAATTTTTGGAAAGCTTATTTCCCAATAAAAATTCTTTGAATACCTAAACAATTTCAGCAAAAACTGTTTTCAAACCTAAAATTTTGGGAAACATTTTTTTTTTTCAAAAGTTGAGTTTGAAACAATTTTTTGCCAAAACTGTTCATCAAAAGAACTTAATTTCAAAAAAAACCGTAAGATGGAACAACAAATTAGGGAATTTTTTTTTTCTTCATTTAGAGCCGACTATGGCCCATCCGCGGTGACCTGTTTTTAATGAACAACCTAATATAACATCCGTTAATTCAGATTTTTGTTGAGTTGTGTTTTTTTTTTTTTTTTTTTTGTAAATTCATTTTTATTTTCAATTCATCTTAAAACTATCTTAAAGCTAGACAAAAATTCATAAAAACTAGCCTAGTTATCACTATCTTACAACTAACTTACTGGCCCCATTCGGGCGCTCTAAGTTAAACTAATAACTTAATGCTAATGCCTTTCGGCCTTAGAACTATCTTAAAACTAGAATCCATATCGGTTTTATTTTTCACCGAGAAGAATTTATAAAAAACTCGGTATCTTTGTCTTTATTTTTTTGTTTTATATAAAACTTACAAACTAAATAAAACTAAATTAAAACTAATTAAAACTAATTAAAACTAATTAAAACTAATTATAACTAATGAAAACTAATTAAAACTACTATAAAACTACTTAAAGCTACTACAAACTACTTACAGACTACTTACAAACTAGAACAGCCACAGCAAGCATTTTCGGGTTTTTATAATTTTTTTGTGTTTTTATTGGTTTTATAATTTTTTTTTTTTTTTTTTTTTTTGGTGCCACCCTGACTGTCCCTGCTTAAAACTAACTACCTAAACCTATGTAAGTCGGCCATAACAAAGAAAAATGCAGTCAACTTTTAAATATTCGAAGAATCTTCTTGTTCAGGTTTCAACCACCAGAACTGGTTCTCCTGCTTTACCCTATCTCTTCGGTCCCGATCGGACATAGTCCTACTGAACCGAAGGTGCTCCGCTCCGTGTTGTGCGAGGACGTCTCGACTGTAAAGGAGCCGCCGATCCACAGTTCTACGGCCGACGTGGTAGATTAGCGGAACCGCCGCTCTATCCTGGATCAGCCCTCGACTGTCTAAATAGAGGAATGCATCGGGCGGAATAAAGCCGCTTAGACGCACACTCTCGTAATATTCGTTTTTAGGGTAGTAAGCCCCAAAAATTAAGCTGTTGGCCGAGGACATTGCTCTTGCAATGTGACCCCGAATAAGCTTCAGCAAGAAATTATCTATCCTGTTTATGTTGGCTCCGTTGTATAGAACCAGGTTGGAATAATAATGTTTGTACTCCGACTCTGGTGTTCTGTGTAATCCAAGGCAGCGTCTAAGACACTGCCTCTCAAACACCCGAATCTTTTCCATTTGAGATGGGGCAACGTTGAACCAAACCGGGCAACCATAGGCAATCATCGGCCGTATGAGGGCCATGTAGCAAATCACCTTCACCCTGCTGTGAAGCCGGCTGCTATAAAACAACCGTTTCGTCAGGGCAAAAGCTCCCCTAGCCCTGGACAGAGCAGCATTTATATGTCTGTCGAAATACAAATACTGATCCATCCAGATGCCAAGGTACTTTACTACACTTTTACTCGCCAGTGGCTGTCCACTTGGCCCTACGATCACCAGCTTACGCCAGTTCTTTCTCGTATCCCTTGTGGCTCCACGCAACGGAGTCCTAAACAAGATAGTTTCTGATTTCTGAAAGTTGATTTTCAACTTCCAGTCATCGCAATATCGCTGAATCGTTTCGAAGTCACGCTGCAAGAGGATTCTGATGACCTCGACTTTTGGAGCTGTTCTGTACGCAATTAGATCGTCGGCATACGCAATTGCCTGAGTTAGACTACTTATCAGATCGCTGGTGTAAATGCTGAATAGAATCGGCGAGTTGACCGCTCCTTGCTGAAGACCATTTTTAATATTAAAGGTTGTGGCAGAAGTCACATTGCCACTCTTGACAACAAACTTTCTACCATTGAGCATATCATAAAGCATATACAATAGTGGTTTACTAATGCCAAGCCTGGTCAGCTTTAGATAAAGACCCTCTAGCCATACGGTGTCGAAGGCCTTCTCCAAATCAACCAGACAGGCACCCGTACACTGCTTTTTGGATTTGTTCCATTGGACATCAGAAACGAGTTTAGACGCGGCATGAATGGTGTCATGTCCCGCCTTAAAACCGAACTGATTATCCGGTATGATATTATTGTCCTCTGCCCACTTAGACAGAGCTCTATTGATAACTTTTTCGAATACCTTGCTGATACTCGGAAGAAGACTTATCGACCGGAGATTCGCCGGATTGGAGTTGTCCTTTCCCTTTTTCGGGAGAGGATGCACCACAGCTGTCTTCCACCGCGCTGGATAATATGCATTATTCAGAGCGTTGTTAAACAGCGTGGTATAAATGTCTACTGCTTCTTGGGGTAGATGTCGAAGTACAACGTTGGATATGCCATCGACTCCTGCTGACTTCTTCTTCTTTAATGAATCGAAGATAAGCTGAAGCTCCACCTTCGTAATTAACAGGGAACTTGGCCCATTTCGCTCGGCGATTATGGCGTTTGCCAAATGATCTTCATTGAACCCGGTGAAACCGAGGTTCTCTGATCGCCATTGCGTTATGTCATTCCGAAGGTAGAAGTGGTGGAGCAAGGTTCTGTTTTCCAGGTCATGGTTCGGGCGAATGCATGCATTCACCTTGTACACTTGCTGGAAAGCAGCCCCCACAGCCTCCACTTTCTCCTGCGGATCTTCGACAATAAAGAGGTCATCGTCCAAGACGGCGTCCTCTGGATCAATTCCTGCTGTCAGAAGTACGTCTCTGTTATCAGTAGTTCTCTGGAGCTTAAGACACGGAAGGTCATTCTGATCATTCCTTCTAAATATTTTGTTAATTTGGGGAAACATACTCGGGTCGCTTGAATTAACAGCCCGAATGTTCTTATCCCAATACAAATTAATCGACAACCGATAATTTTCCTTAATAAGCTGGTTGATGTTCTTGATCGAAGACTTCAGTGTCCTAATCTCCAGATCGTGTGGGTCAGTAAACCGTCGGTACAAGAGTTTGAGTCTTGTCAGCAGTCCACTTTTTTGTCTGTGTAATGCGTCAATGGTCGCATTCCGGTACATGTCGGTTGCGTCCCGTTGTTTGTACTTTGGTATCGTTCTGTCCATTGTTCGTTTGATTGTCTCGTCCATTTGTTCAAGATATTGGTCTATTTCGTTATTTGTCAAATTCCTGTAATTTGGTGGGGATATGTTATTCGAACTGATTTCGCTCGATAAGGTGTTGGTAAAGCGTGGCCAGCGCACCTTACTGTAATTGTAAGTATGCACAGGCACATACTCATCCAACTCCACGAGCTCGTTCGGAAGCTGTATTACGGCGGCGAGTCCGCAGTGGTCACTGTCGTACTCGATCGTTCGTAAGCAGTTTCTTGATCTTTGACCCACAGTGTCCGTAATTGTCAGTCTTGAGTCTATTAGCAATAGATCCAGATAGGCACCGCTTCTTGGAAACGATGGCCGATCCGTAGCCAGCAGGTCGACACCATATTCAGTGTTATATTGACTCATCCAATTAAAAAGATGAATACCTCTTGGATTCTGTATTTGATTTCCCCAATCTAGGTGTTTGGCATTTAAATCACCGGCCATGAGAAAGTAATTTTCTTCCAAGCTCAAGCGTAGACATTCGAAAAGTTTTTCAAGCTCTGTCATAAAATCAGTTGGCTGAGGTGATTCCGGTGCATAAGCCGCGATCACATACATTCGCTTCCCCTGTTGGAGAGGAATGCACACAATGCACGCCTCTAACAGCCGAAATCTGCGCAGATCACTATTATATATAACTTTATGATTAATGCCTTTTCGTATGAAGATTGCGACGCCCCCCCCTTGAGTGGAGTTGGGTCGATCTCTTCTAACGATATTGTAATTGTTGTTAGTCAACTTATGTTTCTGGTTCAGCTTAGTTTCGCTGGCCATAAACACATCTGGACTTTGGTCTTTCAACAATTGGAAAAGATTAGCTCTACGTTCAGTCCTAATCAGTGAATTTACATTCACAGCAAGGATCCTAAGAGGCCTCTCCGACAGCGCGCCTTTAACCTCTAAATTGCGATGGGCCAGGCAAAACAGAGTAGAGATAATCTACCCTAGCCGCCTGCTCACTTATCTGTTTCTGAAGTCCTGTCAACTGGCCTTGAATTGCCAGCAACATGCTTCTAATTTCGGCCTGAGCGTCCGGAGCTTTAGGCACGAGGGCCGGTTGGGCTACCTTAGCTGCAGGCTGTACCGTTTTTCCCCTTCCTGCCGCCATTTGGGCGTAGGAAATTTGAGGATTGACGGGCGTTGCTGTAGGAGCACGCGTTGATGGGCGTATCTCTACCGCTGTCTGCCTGGCCACTTTGTTGGTGCGAATTTGCTGAAATGCTGAGCAACCCCGATAGTTAGCAGGGTGCCCCTCCTTCCCGCAAAGTGCACATTTAAGCTGGGTCATGTCTTCGACCCGTTCCTCCCCGAGCTTGCACTCTCCCTTAATGTGGTTCTCACCACACTTCACGCAGCGTGACTGCATTTCGCAGTTTGCTGCAGCGTGGCCGAACCTTTGGCAGCGCATGCATTGAAGCATGTCGCCGCGTCTCTTTAATTTATCCCAAGTTACAACCTGGTAGTTGAGGACGGAGATACTCCTCAGACTATCCAGTTTGCTGCTGGGCGAAAGCTGAACCAGGAAGAACGGCAAAGACCGCTTCTCCCGTCTGGCTCTGACTGTAGTGAACGGCTTGACCCCGATAAACTCGAGATCGCCGCTCGCTTTTTCACAGAGCTCCTTATAGAGCACCTCTGGTTCCGTGCAGGAATCTATGCCCTTCAGGAGGACCGTTTGATATTTATCCACTTTGGGGGTAAAGCTGAAGAACTCAGTCGTGGATTTTTTTAAAAGTTCTTTGATTATTTTATGTTGCGCCACTGTGGAGCAGTGGATCGCATGTCTATCTTTACTTAATCTTTTTATAGTAAAATTTTGGCCTATGGCCGACTTACACAGGTCTATGGTTTCCTGAAGCTCCATTTTATAGGTGTTAATTGGTGGCACCTTTTCTCTTTTATTTTGGGGCGGCTGTGGCTGCTGCTGGTGATCTCCCTGCTGCTGGTTCCGCTGCTGTTGACTCCGCTCCTGTGGTGTTTGTTGCTGCTGCTGCTGCTGTTTTGTTGTGCGTTGCACCTTCGGTTGTTGCTGTGGTTGTTCAGTTGTCAGCTGTTGTTGTTGCTGGTTTTCTTTATTCTGCTTTGGCAGCTGCTGTTGTTGTTGCTGCTGAGCTTGCTTTTGCTCTGGCTGCGGTTTTTTCGTTTGCAGCTCTTGTTGTGGCGCTTCTTTTTGTGGTGATTGCATTGCTTTTTTCTGCTCGCGCTCCTGCCTTTCTTTTTCTCGTCGCGCTTCTTGCTTGCTCTTTAGAGCTTGAATTAGTGGGGTTACGATGGCATTGAGACGTTCCATCTCCCCCCGAATTGCGTCGATCTTTTGGCTAATGACTTGTTCGTCTAGCGCTTCTTGCGCCTCATTTTCCTCTTCGGAGGACGCCTCTGGTGATTTTATATCAACAAACAGGTTGCTGTTGCTCTCTCCTGTTGTGAATAGTCCCTCGCCACCCTCGGACATATATTCGATGTCATCGTCGTCGGATGGCGAGGTATTCAGTTGTCGTTGTATTTTTGCTGCTGCTGTCGTTTTTGCTGTGCGCGCCGTCTCCTTCACCCCAGCTGGCAGCTGGGCTGAGGTGGTGGTGGAGCGGCGCTTAACGAGGTTCGACGCACAGCTGATCCTCTTCCTCCTCTTTTGGTTTGTATCGGCTGTTGGTGCCGTTGTTGTTTTTGCCGTTTTTGCTACGGCACTAGCTGACGGAATGGCTGGTGGTGCCATCGCCTTCGTTGATGTTGTTGGTGCTGATGAATTAGCTGTTGCTAAGGCTGGTGGTGCCATAGCTTGCTTCATTGTTGTTGTTGTTGCTGCTGGAACACCTTTCGATGTCCCCGCCGTTTCGTTTGGTTCCGGATGCCGCTTATCCCACTCGATAATATTTTCCACCTCACGATTGTGAAAAAAAGCGGCCAAAATTTTTTTCCCTGACTGGGACTCGAACCCACTACCGTCGGATTCTCGGTCCGCCACCTCTATCACTGAGCTATACTAGCTATTGAAAATAGCTTGCTTTAATTAAGACTTAACTTGGTCACTCCGATTATAAATAAATTGAATAAACTGGGAAGCCGAAAACGTGCGAACACTTCCACAGATCGAGATCGACTGTTGTTGAGTTGTGTTTTGTCTATGACGTTGGCTCTATAATTAATGTAATTAATAAATAGTTTTTGATCTTGGGGGCCAACGTAATATGGGCTTAAATCGAAAAAAAAACATCAAAGTTTTTAAAATTTTTAGTTCTAAAACAGTTTTTTTAATAATTATGGATTAAACTAACTTAATTCAAAAAGAAATTTCAAGAATGGATTGCTGTCTTTAAGATAAGCTAAATGGTGTTTTTTTAGATGTGTGGCTTTCAAGAAGAAATAAAAACGCATTTATAATCTAATGTTATGGCCAAGAATTTAGCATTATTATAAAGATAAGGGTTTGCCATTATATTAAAAAAAAAATGATATTGGGCAAGTGGCCGCCACAGCTGGAACGAATAAATTCCAACTGAGAGGCCCAATTTTCGACCACTTTTTGCAGCAGTTGGGGCCGTACGTCAGCAATAACGCGTTGTTGATTGTATCGTTGGCTGTATGGCATGTAGCACCGCACTATGGGTCCAAGTGACGTTTTGCATCTCAAAAATCTGTAACTTTTTTGTCTTGTGTAATAATACGCAAACATTTCTCACATATCTTCTTGAATATACTGCCAAAAAAGTAATGTAAGTTTCTAAAGGTAAACTATATGCTATTTTGATTTTAAAATTATTCAAACATTTTTATGCACATAAATTAAGGAATACCTAAATACAAAGGTTAGGTTAGCTAGAAGGGCTGACAGTTGATCTCGTTACCGTCACACTTAGATCTATGTAGATCCGTTGTGATACTCTAGGACATTGTATTCCACTTAATGTAAAAACCTATGTGTTCTGTTAGCAGTCAAGCCAATAATAGGCGTTGATGAAATTCAGAAGGCTATTAGCCGAAGTTCCATAAAGTTACTCTAGGTCGTCATAGAAAATATTTCCTGGGTGTTTCTCTCTTAAATGACAGAGTGCTGGGCAGTGGCAAAGGAATTGTAAGGTATCCTCATGTGCTTCTTTGTCACTGCACCCTCTGCAAAGCTCGTCAGTACTGAGGCTCATTTTCTTTTTATGGTATCTCAGTAGGTTGTGTCCGGTGATTATGCTGACAAGGGAACGGCGGAGATGTTCCTTTTTCATTTGCATAATTTTCTCTGTTCTCTGCTTATTGAAATTTGGCTATAACTTTCTATTTGTGGCGCATGTTTCAAGCAGATTCCATCTTTCATTGGTTTTTTTCTAATATTTTATTACCAATATCCTGTTTGATGCTACAGGTTGGTACTTTGATATGTTGTTCGGCTTGACTTGAATCAAGCGACGAACCCGTTCTCGCCAGCTCATCAGCTCTCTCGTTTCCCTGTACATCACTGTGACCGGGGATCCAGCAGAGTCTAATGTCTTGCTGCTTGCCAAGAACCCTAAGCTCTTCGCGACAGCAATTCACAAGCTTCGAATATATCCCGGTGGCAGAAATTGCTTTTATTGCTGCTTGGCTATCAATAAGGAGGGCGATATCAGCTCGTGGTATCGCCATCACTGATATTTGCGTAGCTGCTTTTGTCACTGCCAATCTTGGCTTGGAAGACACTGCAAAAGTCCGGAAGTCTGAAGGAGCTAGCTAGTCCCAGAGTTTCCGAGAAAATTCCTGCTCCAACTCCAGTGTCCATCTTCGAACCATCAGTGAAGACATAGTAATCGTAGATGCATTACTAAAAGGTTGGTTGTTTTCCCGCTCCTCTCTATTAGGAAAAGAGGTAGTGAAGGGTCTGTTGAAGTTTAAATGGGGTGTTGTGTAGTCTGTGCAAACATTATTTCCCACATATCTCTGCAGAATCTGAGTATGGCCCGATGTGCTTTGCTTCCAGCATTTAGTCTGGCTTAGGCGCAGGGCACTGTATATGCTGCAGATTCTTGCACGAATAGATCTAGGGGTCTCAAGTTGAGTATCACTTCCCAGTCCCGCTGTGGGAGTGGTTTTCAACGCCCCCGTAATACCTACGCATGCTGATCTTTGAACTTTTGTCAAGGTTTTCAGGTTTGTTACTTTCTCAGTCGCGTTCCACCAAACTAAATTACCGTAGGTAAGTATTGGTCTAAAAACACAAAACACCGTTATTTGTTTGCGTTATGTCATTTGAAATTGAAGTTTAATTTCTTAAAATTTATAATAAATACAAATTAAATAAAAAAATAGTAATAATCAAAGGACACATTAGAAGTACCTATAGTTCTTGCTCTACATTTTATTTACAGGATCCAACTTAGGCAATTATTGACCCCCCTCTTACTCCAGTACTAATAGTGTCAGATACTTCAAATTTGAAGCATTTATACTTAACTAATCAAATCCAGGTGCACGAATAAATGTCATCTTCTAAGAATTAGTGGTTCCTGAGATATATAGATCTTCATACATCAGAATTGTTATCATCTATAAACAATGTGGAACTTGTAGAGCATTGAAAGCTAACAATTGAAAACTTGAGGTTTTCCATCTGTGGGTGTGCCATCCACCCACTTTCTAAAATCTATCAACTTAATGGCGATTTTGTCGTAGAATGATGAAATTTGTTAGAGTATTGGTGGTGTAGTGCATTGGAAAATTGAAAAATTTGATATTTTGTATTCAAGGGGAGTGGCATCCACCCATTTTCTGAACAAAGATAAATCTTTGCAAAAAGAATTAATTAATTAATTTAGTACTAAATCTTCATCAGTGAAATAAAATAGAAATATAAGACAGATTGTGGCCATTCAAATTCACCTATTTTTAATGTTTTTTCCACACTTTGTTTTTATACATTTTTATCTTTTTTTCACACTCTTAAATGACTGATACCAATTATGTATATACATACATATGTTTGTCACACAAGCATTATGTAAACCTATGAAATCAAAATATAATGTGAGTGTGCTGCTGTAATAAAAAAGATTCCATGAAACTGCAAGATGGTTGATCCAAGCTGGTGGTATATTTAGAGCTTTCATACACATATTTTATTAGTTTTAAAATGAGAGTAGACTTTTAAAATAATTTCTTAGTTTGTTCTTGGAATGGATTTTAATTCTACAAACTACAATGCGAAAACGAAATTGTTAAAACAAGAATAATCTGTGATTTTTTATTCTACTTCTTATAGGTAATAGGTTTATATACAATTTTAAACTTTTCTTTTCGCGGACATTGATCATTTTAAACTTATTTGAACTTTTCGGAACTTACCGCGTTAATTATTAAGAATTATTTATAAATTCTTCTTCCCGACGCACAGTGGGATGGGAAGCGATTCTAGCGCACCAAAAGTATTCTTGGGGTAATTATATGGAATACAGACCTGATTTTGATAAGCTTTTATAGTTTTGAGGTCGTTGCAGCCGTTTTTTAATATTTTTCCAGGGTAGTGTCAAAAATTAGGGACAAGAAAGTGGCAAAAAGAAAATTCTATTAGTGTTCGAAAAAAGGGTGTCCCTTTATGCAGGATTATTTGAGAAATGATTCTTAGGCGGTTCTAAACAAATTGTATGAGGTGGGGTGTCTGTTTCCCCCCGTTTTGGTGGGACAGGCAATTTTCTAAAAAAAATTACTTGAAATAGACAAACAAATATTAAAAAACAAAAGCAACAGTTTGAATATCTTTTATTTTCTGCACGTATTCTTTCACACTTTAATAGGATTTATAGTTTTTTTAATAATCGATAATCCGGTGGATAAAATTTAATTATTTAATTAATGTATTATTTTTAAGCAAATTTGAGTGTTTATCAAATAAAACAACCCAAAAAACGCAGAAAACACTCGCAACAACTTATTATAACGGAATACATTACCGACCTTGAGTCACCAGAGAGAGAGAGCAGTTTGACTTTCGTGGCTAACGTTATCTCTCATTAAGGTGCCAGTTATAGCTATCATTGAAACTCATTATTGAGAACTTTAATGATTGATTTTGAGACGTTTAGAAAGCAAATTCTGTTATCATTTTAATAGACGATTAACGCTCAAGACTTAGGGTTTGTTTCACAATGTCTGAGTAAAGTTCTGATTTGCTATTCGACAATTAAATTATCCGGAAATTAAATCCTCAAATTATCGAACTTTGCGTTTCACAATGATCGAAGTATTTAAATTATGTGTCAAATAGCTTTTCATAAGTTATTCCAGTTTTCCAGACAAAATATTTTTGACAGAATGAAAATATTCAAATAATTAATAAAAATCATCAAAATAAGACCGAGACTTCGCAACAAATTGTGTATTCAATGAAAACTTGGTGAAGATTATAGCAAATACCTCCGTCTGCTGCATGTAGTGAGTACTGAAAACTGCATCGAAAGTACAATTTTTCTGAAAATTGATTAAGTGAGAGTAACCACTTCAAATTCGTCACACTTTGACTAACTTCACTCGTGGGTCCCAAAACCACGGGCAGACGCAGACGTTTCGCAAAAAAGCACGTCCGTACGTGCATCGCATCCTCAATACCCCTTATTTAATATAACTCTAAAATTGTATCACACCATGCGCACTTTTAAATCAGATCTGTAATGCTTCAAATACATCCCGTTTAAGTCCAAACCTTTATATTTATCCGTTTTAAAGGTCACCCTCGCATCTGTTAATTGCCAGTTAAATTCGATAATCGGTACTTCATCTGGTAATTAAAATACTCAGAGCTTTAATTATTAGTTAGACCAATTCGGATATTATGAAACATAAATAAGGTTTTTGATTGACGAATAAGTTCCAAGTAGTCTAACTGAAACTTTAATCAGATATTGTGAAACAAACCCTTAATTAATATTTCTAGTCAAAAAAAATTTCAAATAGGCCCAACTTTTCACAAAAATTGACCTTTAATTTTTCAATGATCATTGGTAAGGTAGTTCAATCTTTGAAATAAGAAAAGTCTTTTTATGTGGACAGTTGGGCCTATTTGAATAATTTTTTTGGCTAGAAATATTAATTAAGTCTTAACCTTTATCTGTCCATCAAAATAATAAATGATTTTACTTCCTAAACGACTCAAAACCTACAGCCCATAAACTAATAACAAATTATTCATAACCTTCTAAGAAACGAGGAATAAAAAAAAAGTGCATGACGTTTTACAAAAACTGGCTCTCGATTTTTTTACGCCCAGGTATTGACAACATTCCCTGAAAAAATTACACATTTTGGAGAACATTTTTAATACCACTTTTGGCGCGCTAGAATCACTTCTCATCCCACTGTGCGACGTTTCGAAGAAATCTCACTCTTCGTGGTCACGGGATTAGACTGATCTAATCCCGTGACCACAAAGAGTGAAATTCCTTCGAAACGTCGGGAAGACTGATCTCATCCCGTGACCACGAAGAGTGAATTTTCTTCGAAACGTTTGGGAAGAAGAATTTATAAATAATTCTTAATAATTAACGCGGTAGTTCCGAAAAGTTCAAATAAGTTTAAAATAGGTTTATAGTTCTAAATCGAAGATAAAGCAATTAAAACCATACAGATTTCTTAAATGTTTTAGCTTATGAAGTAAGGAATTAATTGCGCCCTAGAACTAAACGTTGGATGACGGTGGAAGGGCTTAAAACTCCAATCTAAATTTCGTAAAAGCTAAAAAAACGTGTTAAAAAAAAAAATTATCTAAAATATATATTTTCCAAAACATATTTTTGCTATTTCGAATAGTAGTAATAACAAGCTTTCCAAAAACATTTAACACTAACACTTTACCTATCATTATCAAATAATTAAAAGAAAGTGGTTTGAATAGTAGCTTCACTTTGTGACTCAAACAGAGTTTTTTCTAATGAGCACTTTAGAAAGGGTTAAATAATAGAAAGATTGGATGGACACATAATTTTTTTTATTGAAATCTATACTTTAAGTATTCATAAATTCATTTCTTTCAAGAAATTAATCTTAAAAATAGTTTTGAAAAAAACAGTTTTGAGACTCCGTCTTGTTGGAGCCAAAGGTCATCAACATCCTCCAATTCAGATACGAAAAAGTCATTAATCATGGCTCTATAGCGTTCCCCATCACATTATGGTAGGCTTCATTTTTCATCGCAGCGCGCGAACCGAACCATTATTTTGGTAGTAAATTTGCACGATTTGCAAACGTTGTTCAAGAGCAAGTCTATTCATTATAAAATGGCAAACCAAATTGAGCAAAAATCAAGTGACAGCTGTCAAAAATACTAACTCCGAAAAAAGTGTTGCCAGATTGAAAACCACACGTCTCAAAAAATGTTTTCTTTTTTTTTTTTGAATGAGTGAGGTCTGACTACGGGGGCAAGATCCCCCCCTTTTCCGGCGAGCGAAGTCGAGCATAGCAAGCATGCCATCGCCTCCATAGCAGACATTCGACCCCCTTCCGTTTACCTATCCCAACCCCTTCCTGTGATCTTTTACGGATTCCCTTCCTATATTTACTCCTACTTCCGCTTCCTTTTGCGTATTTCAATCAACAAATTGAAATGTTTTGTATAAGCTTCCCTTTCTTGATGGGCTAAAACAAATATTTGAAATTTTGCTCTAGAGAATAATTCAAAAATGCTCCCTACCCAAGAAAGTCAACTTACGCGTTAGTATAAGCTCAGCTCAATGTTCCCAAATCTCCGAAAAACATTTTGTTGGACCTCTACATCAATGTTATGTTGGATTTGATAAAAACCTTGAATTTTTTCCGACATAAAACCTCGGCTCGTAATCGGCTTATCTATAGAGCAAGTAAAAACCTTATTATTCCAAGTTTTTTGTTTTGTTACTAACGATTTTAAAATTATTGCGAGGCCAAACCGATGATGCAACTCATTTTTATGCTGGTCGACAAAAATGTATAGAATAATAAAAGAATACCATATTGGTCTGTAATTTTAACGTGTTACGAAATCACGCATTGTGAAGGTATACGTGCAGCATCTTAAACGGAACCATCTTCATTGTCTGAAACACTGCCAATATAGGAGATCCTTTCAAAATTAATATCTTTTGAGAAACATACCTAATATGTATCTACAAACAATAAAAAACCATTGTGTGAAACGAGTAGTAGCATATTAGGTGATAGTCCGTAAAATTGGAATTGAAAATTCCTAACAGACATCATCGTTGTTTTTTTTTATTAAAAAAACAAAAAAAAAATAAAAAATCTTAAATGACATTAACGTTTCACTTTTCTTCTTTGCATTACAATATGCTGCTTCCACCACTACTGCTACTGCTATTGCTATTGTTCATGACTCAAAAGCCTGGCAAAACCAAATTGTTATGAAATTTTCGAAATACGCTCAATAACCTCCGCACAATTTATTCATGTTCACGTACCGACCCACATGTGTGCTATCAGTACCTACATCCACCTAAATCGTACGTGCTCCTTTTTTCTAAAGCTTGCTCTATTGACCAAGTATTGGTATTGTAGAAAAAAAAGTTCGAAATAATTTTTGAGCACCTGCGAAGGATTCTAAAAATTAGTTAAGTGGATCTGGAAGTGACTTTTTCTTTGGTTAACAAATGGCAAAAGGCATTTCTAAATACTTCCTTTTAAGTTTTCTGAAATTTTGACCTTAACGGTTAATGAATTATTTTAAAATCCAATTTTTTGAAATTAGTTTATTTTTTTGAGGTTTCGATTTTTCATATCGATATCTTGAACGTTTGTACTTTTTTCTGGGGCACGCATGCTGCTCCTCGTATTACCAAGGGACCAGTTCTCAATTTCTTCTTTCAGGAAAAATAAAAGCTTTTTTGTGCTAAAGGATCTAAGTAAAAACGTGCAACCCAGTCGTGCACGTATTTTTTTAGCTGTAGGAACAAAAAATCGTCCTCTCAGATATTCAGATACATCAATGGTGCCAGAGACGGAACCTAAAAAAATACACCAACAAAAAAACACCGACGAAATGAAACTATTAAGCAAATCATGATCACGGGCGCTGATGCAAATATTAATGCGAATGCCTTGGCTGAAGCCTTTAGGCCTGGATCACGCATGCTGCTCCTCGTAGGCTTCGGCTCGCTGCTTTATGAGAAGCAAATTGTTTATTTTTTGTTTTTATTTTTGACCGCGCATCATTGTGCAATTATTTTTACATCTTTTTATCTTTAGTTGGTAGTTTATATTTTTAACATCAATGAATCGCTGTTTATGTAAAAAAAAAAAAAAACAACTGAGTCATGATGTGCATGAAATTAATTTGCTTGCTCACACGCTGACGATGATGACACGCAAAAGATGAAAGAGGCATGTTTCCGCGGAATGGTGGCGGCGGCGAATCTGATGGCTAGTGTGCGGCCATTTCCATCGCCGCATTGCAAAGTGATAAATAAGGATGCCAATTGGAAGAATAAATAAGGTTTCAGAGCATGGCATGTGGTGGAAACCTTATTATGAAACGCATCACATCATGATGGGTGCCATGAGGGCTGGAAAGTTTTTTACTTTATAATCTTGTGTGGGGCAATTTATTGTAGACTCAATTTTTGGTTACATCACATTTTGCATGACCGATTACTCCCAGCATCGCAGTCGCTGATGTGATATGTATGTTTTACTCGAGGCACAACCATACTATGTTGTCTACTTTATTGCAAAATGCTTGGTTAAGTGGTTCGCAGTTTCTGGCCAGTAGGCATCCACCACAACTCTTGCGTTCCAAATTAATATATTTTAAGAAATAAGCAATATTTCAGAAGGTACCTATTATAGGTTTGGATATGCTGATGGGTGGGCCTGAAAATTGGTATATGCACATCTTTTAGTTAAATTATGCATATTAAATGCGAGCATAATGTGTGGTAATTTATCACATAAGAACCCACATCAACACATGTCTTTAAAATAAAGAGCGCTATTTAATCGCTATACAAAGGTTTATATTGAAACGAACACCTGGTTTCAGGTGGATCAAGGAGGGAAACATTTTGCGGTGCAAGGATACTTGACTTGGTGAAAGTGATTATGACAAAAGTTTGATAGGGAAATCGGTATTATTATAACTACGAATTATATTTTTCTATAAAAAAATGCTAAAATTCATTAAAAATGCTGTTAAAGTCTTGTGCTTGCATTTCAGGCTGTTAGTAACGAAATTTATATTGAATTTTATTTATTTGGTCGAACAATAACTGACGACTATTAGGCGGTGCAGGGGATAGTTTCATTCCATATGTGGGATATTCGAATAAAGGATGCAATATAATTGGTCAGTAATAGGTCTGAAAATGGCCATTAAGTGCTGTCGAAAAAGTCAACAGTGTTTTCGAAATTGGCCTGGCATATATCTATTTCTTTTATGAAATTTCTAAATTATTTTACAAGGTCACAAGTGATTTTTGGCACCTCATTTGAGGTAAATGGGCAAAAGAGAATATCATCTGAAAGTCCACTATATACGGCCACAAAAAGTCAACTTGTGTCACACCTTTAGCACCCCTATTCCAACTGTCATATTTAGTTCTTTTAATAATCAATTTCAGCAAAAATTGTATTCCAACACTTAAAAACAAAATTTTTTTAAAATTTCTCAATTTTCTCAAAAATTATAAAACATTAAACAGTAATATGGGTTTAGACATTCGAATAAAAATTGAAAAGAGCATACAGAACTTAAAGCCAAATAAATACATACAGAATTGTAAAATACAGAATAATGTCTTTGCAGAATTTTAAAATACAGAATTCTGGATTTACGGAAATTTAGAATATGTATAGAATACTCAAGATGTGGAAAACACTGCAAGAGAAGGGAGAGTCAAGTGGCCTAAGAATAAACAGCAAAAAGACAAAAATAATGCTCACAGGCCGCTCCACACAGCAGCGTATTATTCTACAGGAGACGCCTTGGCAGTATTGTTTCTGCAAATGGCGGTACAGATCTGGACGTTAAAAGTAGAATAAAGAAAGCTCGTCCTGCCTTGGGTACTCTGTCCCCAATTTGGAAATCCAGTCAAATCTCCTTACGCACTAAGTTGAGATTGTTCGAATCCAATGTCAAATCCGCGCTGTTATATGCTTGTGAAACCATTTTGAAGAAATCGCAGGCTTTTGTGAATAGCTGTCTTCGCCACATCCTTTATATTCGCTTTGCACAAATAAAATCAAATGAGGAATTGTTGTGCAGGAAAAGTCAAGAGCGGCTGGACGTCTGCATAGGGTGAGGTTAGGTTAATGGGCTGACAGTTGGTCTTGTTACCGTCACACTTAGATCAATGTAGATCCATTGTGGCACCCTAGGGATTGTGAACCCCATGAAATAAAACCTATGATAAATCCCATGTTAATTCAAACCCGTTAAGGGTGTTGAAGAGTTTCAGCAGGCTATAGCCTGAAAAGTCGGTGATTATTTCTTGGTCGTTGGAGGAGTGTCCGTTGGCACATAACCACCAGGCTGAGGAGATCCCTCCATCATTCCCGTAGGAGCAGAGGCTCCATGCAACGTCTGGTAGATGGGTATGATTGGTCAGCGGTTGGTTTATGTATCCGTTCGTTGACCGTCGCACATAGGGGTATTTCATCGATTTAGGTGGACAAAATAAGAAAACCCCAACTTGTCGTATCGTAAAAAACTAGACTGCATACTTAAATTAGATAACTTGCTTTACCTCGTTTAATGATATCATTGAATAACTACAAATAGAAGGGACACCGGCCAAAACGTCCACTAGGTGGCCTGGTTTGGCAGTCTGTCGCTGCAATCGCTCTATCAAATACAACACCCCTTTAATAAATTTGTTCCTTAAAAGTTTGTTCCTTTTCGGGAAATTTCCTTAATTGCCGAAGAAGAAAGGGAAGAAATGTTTTTTTTTCACAGAGCATGAAAATGAACAACAACAACGAATTGAACAGCCGTTTTAGTTTTGCTTTTGAGGTATTTTTTTCAATGCCATTCGAGGACTCAAGGTTAATGAAAATATGGGGTAGAGATAAAAATTATATCTTCTTTTCTGGGTTGTAAGAATTGTTGTTAGTGTTTTCTTGCGATTTGGGATGATATCGATGATGGCTTTGTTTTGTTTTTTATATCTTGAGATCTATAGGCAAGGAATAATAATTTTTTTTTTTTATTTGAAAACATAAGTCTCAAGTGGTACATACACACAACACAAGTGTGCACTCTTTGATTTTTGGTGTGGTGTGTGCACACTTATGGGCTGTGAATGGGTCGTTTTATAGGTAGGTATATGCAGGAAGTTACCTGTTCCATCTTCTTTTAAATTTTTCGTTGATTTTCACGGATCCTTATCAATTAATATAGGGGTGTTTCCATCGTTACGGGTGTGACAGTGAGACTCCATATTTTATTAATTATTCACATACTATTCCCAATTTATAAATAATTACTTTACTATTCTATAGGACACCTGAAGCCCTTTTAAAAAAATAGTATACTAAAGTATGCAAAATTAGTGGTTCAGTTATAGGATGCAATTTGGTTGCGTTACGGGTGTGACCTTAGAAAACTGCTGATTTGCGATTAAGATATCTAATTTCAATCTGGTGTAAAATATTGCATGAAAAGTTTGTATCATTCTTTTGCAAATATTTACCTAGATAGTTGATCTTCAGTTTCAGTTAAGAAATGAGAACCAAAACTACGAAAAACTATACAAAATTTCTAATTGAAAACGTTACGGGTGTGACAGGTCATCGTTACGGGTGTGACCGAGCATGATTTGTATGCCTTAAAACAATATAATATACTATATTTTGACGGGAAATTGTTGTCATCGATGTATAATCATTTCTCACATGATATCAGAAACACTTTTTCTAGAAAAATGAAGTTTTTCTTGCTGAAAAGTGAATAGTTTTGTCACTTCAATGAGAATTTTTCCATTTTCTTTTAAAATAGGGAAATCTTTCACTTAAAGCCGATTTAAATCATATTTAAAGTAGATTTTCTTAGAATTATATCCCTACGTCATGAATTTCGTATCTAAAAGCAACAAAACTAAAATTGAGTTGAAAAACAGAATGATTATGATTTGAAATGCCAACCTGTTACGGGTGTGACATAGGCTTAAAATTTTAAATACGCGGTCAGTATTAATTTCAACGTCTTGAAATTTTGTCTGACAGTAGATCATAGTATTCTCCTTTTTTCCCCAAATTATCACATTGAAACAAATTTTTTTCTTCTAGTAATGAAACATAATTTTTTTTTGTTACGGGCGTGACACTAACCACTTTATGAATCAACTGCCTAAAAACTAAAATTGTTTTACTATTGAATAATTAAATGACACGAAAACGTGCTTAGAGTTTTCATAAGGGCAAATAACCACCAGTTCTCAAATTTTGAAACAATTAATTATTGAAAATAGGGTATTAAGCTTCTGATAACAAAAAGTGACTATTGGAGACCTATTTTGCAAAGTGGTTCGAGCTGCGAAATTAGCGGCGTTAAAAAAAATTATTGATAATTTCACTTTTAAAATGAAACATGCAATCTTTTAAAACCGTCTAACGGTCGTTTTTTCAATTCTAAGTCATATTTTGTGATTTTTCGTAAAGGGTCGTTTTCTATGGAATCACCCATAGATTATCAAGTAGGTACTCAATTTTCAATTCGTACCTATTTATTACATAGGTACCTGCCATCTGTCACATAAAAATAATTAAATAATGGTTTATAATTTGTTCTCATTTATTGTTTTTTCAACGATTTTGGTATAAATGTAGGTACATATGTACATACATTGTTATTTTTAAGATAAGAAAAATAAAAATTATAAGTATTATTATGTACTTAATAAATCAAAAAAGAAACTAAAGCAACCAGTGATAGTAAAGATGTAGTTTTTTTTTTTAATTAAAGTTTTGTTTTTACTGTACCCAATTGAAAAATGTTTGAAATTTAAAACTAAAACCGTGAAACAGGGTGTAGAACACATTTGAAGGTATGTAGGTATGTAACTCCCTTTTTTTAGTAACTAAGCGATAAAAATCTTATGTTTTTCTTTTAAATAGAAGGATACACTTTAAGTGGACTTTTGAGAGGTAGATATTCTGATTTGAATTTGGCCATAATTTAATTTAAATTAAAAAATCGCATGTATGTATGTACACTAGTTAAGAAAAATTCTAGGAACAAGATTTTGAATTTTTTTGTCAGTGGTTTTTGTTGTATGTGTGAGATGAGACAGAAAGCTTTTTTTTAATTTTTAAAGGTTGTAATTTTCTCGGAACTTTTATAAGTCAATCAAATCTTTCGGTTATGACTTTATTCAACTATAAGTTACTAACTTTTTTGTTGTTGCTGTTGTTGTAAAATTTTGTTCTGCCTGCGATATCTGACTTTTAATCAAAACACTTTGTTTTGATCACCAAAATCACACCTAATAATAAAAAAAAACGACTTTTTGTGATCCCTTAGTAGGTACATATGTGTATATCTGTTGCTTCTTTGCAAATATTTATTGCATGGTAAATATTGGTATGCGAATTTGTAGATTAACATATTCTTTACATTGCTGAACATTTTTATATTGAAAAAAATTAAAAAAAAAACTTTAAATCTTTTTTCTTGTCCAAGTAGTGCGTGACCAATACAGAATTGTAAATAGTTGAAAAGAACTCGTTATTTTTGTTTTCATTTCGATGGTGATTACACAAATGTTTAGTAAAAACACAATTTGTTATTTTTTTCAATTGGAAAATTTTCAAAAATGTTAAGAATATGTTAGTCTTCAAATCTGCATACTTATATTAACCATGCAATAAATATTTGGAAGAAAGCAAAAGATATACATACCTACGAAGAGATCACAAAAAGTCGTTTGAACTTTTTTCTGAAATAACGGTGAAAGGCCACAAAAACAAATAGTCTCAACAAAGTCTAAAATGATCATTATAAGTTGGGATATTGGTGATAAAAAAACATTATTCATTGAAGCTTGAAGATCACATATCTCAGGTAAAACTAAATATTACAACAAAAACAAGGTGACTTAAAGTTGAATACACAAGTCACCTAACTAAAGTTCCGAACAAGAAGTTCGGAGATTTTCTCACTTTGACAACCTTCAAAAATAAAAAAAATGCTTCGTGTTTCATCTTATACCACAACTTAGTACCATGAATACAAAACTTAAAACAAACATTTTGTTTTCCTTAAATTTGTTTGAATGGTTGAAATTTGACGTCTGAGTCCGAACATTAGAATTGTATTTATTTAATTTATAGATTTAAAAGTTTAGTCTACACATAATAAAAAAAATAAAGAATACTTTTTGAAAGTGAGCGGCAGTTTGTTAAGCTTAATTCAAACAACAAATACAAGGTGAGACGGACACCAAGCACCAATATATTCAAAATGCACCTATGTGTACCTACATGTGCGTTCATTCACAAAAAAAAAATCAAAGCACAAATTGAAGAAAAAAAATATGTATCCTTTCTTCGCTGTATCTACATATCTACTCGTATGTATCTATATCTCTAAGAAAAATACAGAAGGATTTATTTGAGACTCACTTAGCTGAGAAGAAAACCAATTATTGTGTGAAAAGGAAATTATAGCTTCATGAGCGGCCACTGGATTTGATTGGTGCGACTGTCGTTTGAGCAATGTTCGGTGTCCCCTTCTATTTGTAATTATTCAATGATGATATTTAGCTTGATGCTCCTTGCTGGTGATATATTGTACCGATCTAAACGTAACGGTTCTAAGCCAAACAATGTTACTCAACTCATTGTTATCTCTTATCGGTTGTTAAAGTAAGTTTTTTTTTAGTGTTGTAGATGTAAGTAACGACTGGATGATTGTTTTATTTCGAGTTTATTATAATTATAATTATTATAATTATAATTGCTTCGTGCAACAAAGTGCAACTTCGTGTCGTTTGTTGTGTATAAAAGTGTTTATTTAAAAAATAAGATCTTGTTTTGTAAAATACTTATGTATTTTTTATTGGTTTCAGGCTCACCTAGCTGTTGAAAAATAGAGTAGTGACCAGAAAATGGTTGTACGATAAAAATAAACACCCAATATCTACTTTGTAAGTATTAAGTAGCGGTTGTTATTTTTAATTTTCTCAAGAACTACAAAGCATTTTCACATATAAAATATTGGTGTTTTATTAAAAATTAAGAAGAATTTTGATTTAAAAATAAATAAGTTATAATATCGCAAAACTTGCCAAAAAATTAGTTTGAAAATAATTTTTTTTTTCGAATTTTTAAGTTTGAAAATAAGTTTGTTCAAAAATCGTTTTTCAAAAAAAAAAAAAAATTGGAAAAGAATATTTGAAAATAAATTCTTGGCTTTTTAAAAAACTATGGCGTGATATTGAAAGTATTGCCATTGCTTTTTAATATTTGTTTTCTATTTTTAATCAACTTTTTAGAAAAATGCGGCTCCCACCACCTAACCGGGGGAAAAAAGCCTGGGACAACCTATACACGCTCTAGCTATTTGGCACACTTTATGCAAAACACTCTGTATATCTAAGGGCAACTGTTGTAATTTTTTATTAAAATTATAACATTAAATATAAAATACGACTGTTATTTTCCAGTCTTTGACTTATAAACTAATAAAAGCTAGAGAAATAATTTTGTCCGCCTAAATCGATGACATACCCCTGCTTCAGGGAGGGGAGATACAACTTTCACCCCATACAATTTTTTTCTTAGAATATACCCAGGAACCACACCCTAAGATACTTCCACTCAGGTGCGGGACACCCTGTATAATCACCTCGCTGAGAAGAAAACGCATAAAAAAGCGTTAATGGCAGTGACTTGGTCACACACTGAGGAAACCAAACGATGAAATTGCAAAGCAGTCTTTTGAATGGAATCCTCAGGATGTACGGCGGGTTGGAAGACAACATGGAAATCAATTGTATAGGCAGAAAGCAGAACCCCAGAGAAAGACGTGCCCACAGTTAAAATACCTTGCTGCAGACCGTGAAAGATGGAGACGTTTTGTTGACGCCCTATGCCCCAATTGGGGTTACAGGACACGATGATGATAGAATACTTCTAATGTAAACGCAGAATAATGGAATACATATTTATGTTCAGTATACCTATACAGAATTTTTGCGAAACAGAATTTTGGAATACAGTAAAACGATCCGTTCCCGATGCAAAATGATTATAAACATGATTATATGAAGGTACGTACAGTACACTAACAAAAATGTCACAACTCAAAAAATGAAAATTATAAAAATGTCGGAACTCAAAATTCAATTTTGCTTTGTTTTTTGAACTCAAAATAGTTAATTGATTTCTGTACGAAAATATACTTGTTACCTAAGCTGCTAAACAGGGAACGTATAGTAACCACGGGAATCGTATAGATGTCCATAAATGAATTATGAACTTATTTTAACCCACCCAAGTGGGCCAAACTCCCAGAAGGAAGTGGGACGTAAGTTCCTAGATTTGCCGAGCCCAACAAATTAATTTTAATTTTTTTTTTTATTCAGAAATTAAATGTAAAAACCTACCATTGATAGCCCAGGAAAATTTGAGACCTATTACGGAAAAAATCCTACAAAGCTGAATTTTGCTATACACCTTCTTTATACCCGCTTTATAAATCCTGAAGAGTCATTTCATTGCAAAACAAGCTAGTGCACACCTTACTGAAATCACCATACGGTACATCTCTGGTACTACATATATATAAACAAATCTATCCTTATAAAAAAAGTAGTTGTGAATTACATACATTTTACTAATATGAACAAGTTTTGTGATATATACCGTTATTTTGTTCACCAATTTTTTTTTCAAACGTTGATTACTTGGATTCCTCAATAGCTAGAAGTGGGGATTTTTCCTCAAATATTATCTAAATCTAAAACCCTACAAAATTTCAATCCTTCAAAAAAACACCCTTTTATCATAGATATTTTTTGGGACTCTTTTGAAATTTGATAAAAAAAATATGCCATCTAATTGGTCAGTAATTGGTGAGAAAAGGTCACGTGGTCCCAGTAATTGGTCAGCCCTAGATAACTTGTAATAAAGGCTTTAACTTTCTCAAGGTCGCTCAAAGTCACGCGCGATTTTTGGCACCTCATTTATGGGAAATTTTCAAAAAATTTACCATCCGAAAGATTTCTAGATAGTGATAAAAGGTCAACTATTTTCAGTAATTGGTTGAATGAATTTTTGAAGTTCGTTTCAAGGTCATAAAAAAAAAAATTTGACACCTCATTTGGGTCATTTATAGAAAAAAAAGTATGCAATTTTAAAGGCCTCTTCACGGCTTTAAAGGTCAGCTATTTTCAGTAATTAGTCAGCCATAGACTTTTTTTATGAATATTTAATGCATTTAAGACAAGGTCATGAACGATTCGTGACCTTAAAAAAACATACTTTAAAAAATCGTTAAAACTAATACATATTCAATTACTGAAATTAGCTGACCTGATTTAATAATAAAGTTCTTTGGGCCTTTCAGGTGGTATTAAATTTTTGTAAGTTTCCCATAAATGAGGTGCCAAAAATCGCTATGACCTTGAAATTTTTAAAAATTCACTAAAATAAATCTATGCCTGACCAATATACTGAAACTAGCTTACCTTTTATATAGATCTAGAGATCTTTCAGATGGTACAATTTTTTTTGCAAATTTTCCATAAATGAGGTGCCAAAAATCACGCGTGACCTTGAGCGACCTTGAGAAAGTTTAAGCCTTTATTACAAATTATCTAGGGCTGACCAATTTCTGGGACCACTTGACCTTTTCTGACCAACTACTGACCAATTAGATGGCATATTTTTGTATCAAATTTCCCTCATATGAGGTGCCAAAGGTCCAGAGCCGAAATTAAGTAAATAAGGCAAATTATAATCAATAGCGCCGAGCGAAATCTCGAAATTCTTTAAATGCATAAGAAACTTTACATACACGAACCTCGTTTGTGAGTGTATAGTGAGCCTAAGCAGGGGGGGTTGCATACCTCACTGTTTATTCGCGAATTTTTAAATTTCACAAGCATAATAAATCCCCTCCTTTATATGGTTTGTGAAATTTCAAATTTCGGGAATAAACAGTCAGGTAAGTATGGGCGGGCATGCTGCTCCCCTGTAAACTATGCTTTAAAGTAAAAATATTGATTTTCGAAATTTCGTTTTACTAACAGGTGTGTCTAAGGAAAAATAAAACGAAATAAACCGCTTTTTCAATTTTTGGCGCTTATTTCATTCTTAAAACTGCCATGCCATAAGAAAATGGCTTCCGATCGGTTTAGTTAGGGCAAATAAACTGTTGGATACATGATATTTTGTTACTATCCAAGATGGTTTTAGGGGGACTCAAAACTGCATTTTGGGTGTGCAATTTCAGTGCAAGGTTTTTCATTGTCAGTTGGATTAATCACAATATATTTAGTGTTGGGATTATTCTAAATGGTTAGAATCAAGGAATGAAGGGCCTTTTTGATTGGAAATCTGGAATACTAAGAAGAGGAAGAAGATCTGTCATTCTGACTCCAATCGATAAGGCAATAAGTCATTTATATATTTCCACCATTGGCATCGTGAAGAGGACATTCTAACCTTTCATTTGACACCCCATTTATAGAAGTTGCTTATAGTTTTGGTACCTTTTGCGGAAAATGAAACTTTAAAACGGCATTTTCTACTAACATTTGCGACTAAATAAAGCTTGTCCGATCATTAGTTTTGTAAATTTTTGGACCAAAGCTATCTGTTGACATCCTTTTTTTGCGTGACCGCGATGAGATAGGTAATCTATCAGTCGGCTCCCAGACTGTTACTGGAGTTGCGAGTTTTGATATTGGACACTTTAATTTTCGAGATTGCGGTTTATTTGTGAAAATTTTTGTTGCGAAATTGTTAAAAATTAGTTCAGGTAAAAAAAAAATTAGTGAAACTTGGTGAAAACGTTTCATGTAGGTATAAGGAGAATGAAAAATCAAAAGAGTCTATAGAAATATTTCACATCGAAGGGTGTTTTTTTGAGGGCGAGAGGAGGGGATATTGTGGATATTGTGGTTTTGGTGTCATTTGATTCGGCATTCAAAACTACCTTAAAAACATGTGTCATATGCTTAGGTTGCACCAAAGTTAATTTTTCTGTTTGATACACAACAATATCCACCCCTCTCCCCTTCAAAAAAACACCCTTCGATGTGAAATATTTTTATAGACTCTTATGATTTTTCATTCTCATAATACCTATGTACATGAAACGTTTTCACCAAGTTTCATGATGGTACTAATTTTTTTTTATTCGAAAGACTTTTCGTACTATTTTGCCTGTACTAAATGGGAGTTGTTAATTTTAAGATTATGGACAAAATTTTAGACTTCGTTATTCAAGATTTTGGTTCCTGTTTTTTTCAGATGTTACCCATTTTTTGGGAATAACTCACAAACAGGTACCAAAAATCGTGGGTGACATTAAAAAGCAAATTTCGGCAGCGAATTCATTTTTCGATTGAAAATACCACCGCATTTTGCTTCGATTTGCTTTTTAATTTTTTGCACTGGCCCACCTAGCAACTTGACAGAAATAATTGGGAATTCAACTTTTTTTTTTATATGGCGACGCGACGTACCTCTCTTTTGTATATAGAGGATTAAAGAAAGAAGTAAGTTACTTAAGTTCCTTCGTGTTATGTTGAAAAAGAGAAAAATAGTTTTATAAGGGTTAAGGTTTTAAGGCTAAGAATTACGGTTCTTAAACAATATGTACATACATATATGGATTTAAAAAAAAATATTTTTTAATAAACTACGATGAATTTTGAGGAACATGACTTCCTCCCCCCGGGTCAAAGAAAAAATTAAAAATCTAAAAAGATCATAATGCTATTGTGAGTTCAGTTTAAGTCTATCTCTATACTTTGAGATTTGTATTTTTATTTTATAGAGAAACTAATTCGAAATAAATATCAAACTTAAAAAGCCATTTTAATCTCTAATGGACCCTTTTATATCTTGTTCAACATAAAGCTTACATATTTACTATTTTATGCAAATAACAACTATATGAGTATATTTCACGTAACAACTATATTTTCCCATATCACTTAAAGGCAACACTTAAAAGCTCAAAAGTCGATTAAATAAAGTTCACTATATAAACTATTTAAGAGTGGGTAGATATACTTAACTAATGCGTGATCTAACAAAAAAAAAAAGTTATAAATCTATTGTTATAGTCGTCATTCATGTGATCATTAATCATAGGGTTTTTTTCTTCAAACTTTCCAACATAAAGATAAGGTTGTAAGACATCAAAACAAAATGTTGAATTTTATATACCAATTTATTACTTAACATTTTATGATGACCAAAGATGACCAATTTTTATGTCAATCAACCCGGTATTGACATACAAAAATTCATAGTAAGACTTTTGTTTAAAATTTAAAAATGATTTCAATCTCATTTTAAAGTGGGAAGCACTTAGTCGAATAATGAATTATTACAACGATTTTTCTAGAGTACCTACCTGCACATCTTCCTACCTACACCTTTTTTTAAGTGGCAGGTTTTGAATGGTTAATGAGATGTTCCTAAAAGTTAACCCTAAATCAACAAAAATTAAGAAAAAAAAAACTTGAAAAGGTTTCCGTACTTCAAAAGCTTCAATTTATCAGAAAACAAAAATTATTCAAATATGTTCAATTTTACTTTTATTTTTTCTAATAAGTAACTGGAGAGAATTCCACCAACAAACTCAAACCAAAACACTCCTTAATCTTCGTATTTCGGGGACTGGGTGGTAATAATTTCATTGAGTAGGTACCTAACGTATATTATTTATAGTCTTACTCAAAATAACTCGAATAAGATACCAAAGGTATCTTCCGGATACGTACAATGACAACAATAAGGCAGTTAAAAAAAAATAAAAAATAAAAATACAAACAACCACGGCCGTCTCTCTCAATACATCACTTTCACTGAATTTCAAATCAGTTAAAAGATTTATCCAAAGCAGTCTGTTTACCTCTCTTTTCCTTCCAAGTGAATTGCTGTATGAATATCTTAACATCGACATCCGAAAAAAATAGAAAATAAAAGTGATTTCGACAAAAAAATTAACAAAAAAATAACAACAACAATATGCAAATTCTATATTTCAATCGTAGTCATGTAGCGCCTGGCCCAGACCAAAGGTTAGGCTGGCGGGCGCGGCGGCGTGCTTATGAAAATATTCATAACAAATTCAGTCATAGAGGGAGAGAAGATAGTCATCCGAATGATTACAACATGCTTGCGAATTAGTTTTAATGAAAGTTCGAACGAACCACATAATACCTATGCAGATTTTGTTTGTTGTAGATACTTTTTCATTATTTTTTATTTTTAGATTTTATTTTTTTTGAGTTTGTTATTATTTATACGTTGATTGGAGGAATTTTTGATCAGATTTTTTTTTATCTTTATTTTTATTACATCTTCAAGCATGTAAATTAGATAGAACTGATGGTGATACTTATGCCACAGTCTCTTCCGTTTCGAGCCCATTATCCATTGCCCATTGATAGCCCATAGCCTAAGAGGAAAATATGAATTTTATGTGTGTTGTATTTTTTTGGAAAATTAATTTCGGTATTATACCAGTTTTATAGGTTGGTTGACATGATTTTATCTTTTAATGACGAACGAGAGAAACTTATTTACTTTTTTTTTATTTATTTAAATATGTTTTTTGTACAAGTTAAGTTTGGGTTCATGTGAACTACGTGACCTTCAGAGGTATTTCACTTTCGTTGGAATCAATGATTTGTGCCAATAATCGAAAGTAGGTTGTGAAAAAAAAAATATACATACATCGCGTCGTCATATAGAAATTGCTTAAACTTCCTCCATTAAAATATGAATTTTTATTTTATAACTCTTGCGGTTGACTTATGCAAAGAGATTATAAGATTCATTAAGTTAAGTATGAGACACAGGTGGATAATGAAATGTCCAGTCTTCGGCTTTAGAAGTGACCTAATCAATAATTTCTTATAATTATTTTGATTTTTTGTGTTGCCTTTGGTATAGGAACTGTGGTCTAGTTAATTAAGTATTTGGCTTATGGCCTTTCAAAAGATTGTTTTGTAAGTAAGATTGTACTTGTCTATACTTTTCAGAGGAAGATTTTCTTTGATAAAGGTTTGGATGAAGTGTTTTTGTCTTAAAAATGGCCGACAAGGCCCTAATTATTAATTTTAAAAATCCCAAAATGAGCTCAACTGTTGCAAAGTTATAGTAAATTAAAGGAAATCGATTCCCTAAGCCTTGAGTCAGCAGTCAAGGATGCTTGAGAAGATAACAGTGCTTCTAAAGGTAAAGCTATATATACATTAATAGTGTCATAAATTCTGACATCTTCTGAATGCAATGCCTTATCTAAGTCGTAGCATGTAACATTTGGCAAAGGTGACACTTTGAAGCTTTCTAAATAATAATTTATTATGAAATATATTGTATACCTCATAGGACAACTATTTAGCATTATAATCATGATTATCTATTTTTAGGTTCATCATTTTTGTGGTTGGTCACGTTTTTGCGTTATTTCATACTAATTAATTCAATTTATTTAATAAATTTCATGCTGTTTTTTTATAAAATGTTAATGAGGTGCAAAAATTTAGTGCAGGAAAGCAACATTGGTAAGAGTCCGAAATTTTTTGTTTTCATAATTTTTCATTCCGGACTTTTTCCAACAATTTTTTTATTTGGGCAATATTACCTTGGTTCAGGCTCCTGCTAATGAAGAATGGGCATAATTGTAACATTTTATGACCTATGCAAAAATCGCGCATGACCTTGCGTAACCTTGAGCAACTATAAGCCTTGATTACAAGTAATTTAAGAAGTACATTTTTCCAAACAAAGTTCTAATTTTTTTGTTTGAATTTTTTTTTTAAATTATAAATTTTTTTTTTGAAAAGTGGTTTTCTTGTCATTTTGATGACGACTTCGCGTTGCTTTGGAACAGCATACTTTGTTCCTTTACCTGGTTTATAAGACTTCGATATTTTGGTGAGGAAAAACGGTTCGATGAATCAATTTGAAAATTGATGCTATAAAAGTCTACAAATTTGCATACCAACGCAAGCCATGCAATTAATATTTTCAAAGAAAACAAAAATTCGAAAAGACCACAAAAAGTCGGTTTTAGTATTTTTTTGAACTAACGGTGATTGGCAAAAAAATTATTTTTACAAAACCTTAAAAAATCTTGTAAGACACTTTCTCAAATTTTCAAAACTGTATTTAAATTTCTTATAACGTCATCATTTGCTGAGATATTGGTAAATCAAAGTTAAAAGTATCTTTTTTCATTCAAAATCAGATAAACCATGCAAACAAAAATTACTGTACGACAACAAACAAAATAAAATGCACGACTGGGTTGCACGTACTTGCTCCTATGTTCAAGATGCTGAGGGTTTAAGAAAATTGTGTATAAAAACATGGAAATTATGAGAGATAAAAGTTCAGAAGCATAAAATACGATATTTAAATTAGCTGAAACAACTCCTTAGACAGTTTGAGATGAAAAAAACTAATGCCATCTTAATTCTTGATTAAATATAATTGTATGGAAAACAAATGTAAAATCGATGCAGCGGTTTTTTTTTAATTAATTTTTTATGTATAAAATTCCTAAAACATTTTTAAGGAAAAAATTTTGTATGCAAATTTTTAGTTTTTATTTATATACATATAAAAATAAAATTTCAAAAAAGTTGTCTACCCATTTTTGAAATCGAATTTTCAAAAAAAAAAAAATTGCAACTTTTTTTAAAAATTAAAAATGTATTTTTTTAAATTTTGATATGCAAAATTCTTTGAACTTATTTGAAATTTGTATATAAGAAAATTAATCAAAATCCATTTGGCTGCTAATGGAAAATTCAAAATAAAAGAAAAAAAACGTTCTATAAGAGGTATACTACTAATAATAGTTGCTAAGTGTAAAATTTTATAATTTGCGGTAGTAGATTGAACTATTTTAAACATACAAAAAAGTTAAATGAAAAACGTAGGAGCCGTTTTTGAAAAAAATACTGCCCTTAACGGTTTTTTAACTTTTATATGGAAGGTACCGTTATTTTTGCATAAAGTAAATTTTTGCCTGAAAATATTGTATAGGGTACCTATTAAAAAACTCTTAAGTATCGAGTTTCAAAAAAATCGATTTTGTCGTTTTCCAAACATTTGATTTTCAAACACAAATTTTGAAACATTTTTTGAAAATTCAATAAATATTTTTTTTAAATTTTGGTACACAATACTGCTTATATTTTTTGAAGGCTTTTGTATAAAAAAAATTATTGCAATCAGTCTAACCGTTTTGAAGAAAATTGAAAATTAAAAAATGGTTCTTTGGGAGGCACCACTAATAACCATTTTTTGAAAATGGTTTCCCACCTGAAGGTAGCCTTAACTGAAAGTAATTTATTGATTTTTTTTAAGAAAAGTTGTCGCCGTGATTGAGAAAAAAAGCGATCATGTAAAATTGTTAAAAATAATTGTTTAGCAAGTACCGTTATTTTTGGTTTTAAAAATAAAATGAAAAAAAAAGTGTGGACAGAATCACCAAAAACTACTATGTACCAAGCTTGAAGAAAATCGATCAAGCCGTTTAGGCTGTAAAGGAACAGACAGATAGACAGAATTGTGCCACCCACTTTTTTTGGTGCTCTCTATCATCGTAATGTCATGTTTGATTGTTATCTCGAGATTTTTTTTTTTGCACTAATCCAAAACTTGCCTTATAGTACCTATATCGCAAGCAAAAATTGAATTGAAGCTGAATAAACAAGGTATCTGACCATTATAGTTGATTGACTCAAAAAAAGTTATCCATAGAAATGAGGACCTTCAAAAAACAAATTAAAATACAAATATTTTTGCCTGGCATCATTTCTTGCAATAACGAAATAACGGTACTTCAAAAACTTTTTTGCAAACAAATCTCAAAACAAAAAACTGCTTTTCGTTTCAAATCAATACGACCACTCGTCACAAAGATACAGCTCTTCAAAAAACACCAACAAAAATTGATCCTTATAAAAAGCTTTCCAGCCCCACAAAATTTCAATCCTATTACCAAATTTTAGGACTTTTGCATATAATTCCTAGGATATATGTATATACTTTCTGATGAAAATATATGAAGCATAATTTGTTCTTAACAGTTAGGTCTAGGTCCGCTACAAAGGATTTTTCTGACGAGGCAAAAGTGCTTACAATTGGCAAGGGCCGCCCGCACAGGGGTTAAATCTATAAAATCCGAAGCAGCTAATCGATTAAGAAGAAATTTTCAGGAATGATAAAGGATATCATAAGACATCATCAGAGAAAATTTGCGGCCACTGACACGCCAACTTTTAAAAAAAGGTCACCTAGGTAATCGTCGAAATTTGATGTAAATGATGGGTATGTTCTTTAGAAAAGATGTTAATAATGTAGTTTATAATAACTTTTCCATACAAATTTTTTTCAACACCCACCTTTGGAAGCGTTTTTAAAAAAATGTTTTTTTTTTTGGCTCATTGAAAACAAAACGAATTGCCTTAATAAGTGGTTAAGAACAAAAAATGATGCAAAATCTTTGCGCCGCCCACTTCTGACGGCGTTTTTGACAAAATTTCTTTTTTTAATCGTTTTCTAAAAAAAAATGTGAAAAAAGTTACATAGCATAAAATGTGTAGGAAGTGCCCTTTTTAAAAATTAGATCATACTAAGTTTTTTTACCACACCCCACTTTTTAGGGGTGTATTGGAGAGAAGCAATGCCTACTTATACTAAAAAAAAATAAACACTCTTTTTCGTAAACGATAGTCTAGGGCAGCGGTTCCCAAACTTTTTAATCTGTGGAACCCTAAACAATGCCCAAATTTATTTCGGAACCCCATCCTGACAATAGCAAAAAATGAAAAACAACACATTTCAAAATCAATTTTTTATTTAATGCGAAGAATGAATCTGTTTCATTGTTTGATTTATAATTATTTTTAAATTAACTTCTATGTCCGAAAGTTGTATTCGAATATCTGTGGCAGCGTCCAGCCTTGATCTGTATTTAGTTTTTGTGTAAGTATACGCTGAAAAGCCTACTTCACAGCGGTACATTGTAACAAAAGGTAGCAAATTCAATACAGCTTTCTTGGCAAGCTCAGGGAATTTATTCTTAATACTACCAATCCAAATGCGTTTAATGATACAGAATCAAATACCAATTTTGATGAAGAGGAGCTCTGCAGATCTATCAGGGATTCGTATTCCTGTATACTCAGGGTCATAGGCTTGATGGTTTTCATTAGAAATGGATTTTGTACCCACTCGATATCAGTATTTGTATCTGGAAAGTAATCAAGCATGGGTCTTTCGAGACTAACCAAATGGAGAGCAATAACATTGATAATATCTGCTCTGAGTTCAAGCATGTTTTCTTGCAAGAACTCATGTAAAACTGGAAAACTCTCAAAATTGTTCTTTTGTACACATGAGATAGTCCAGTCATATTCTATTTTTACTATGCAAATTGTGGGGTAGTTTTGATTTGTTCGCTCCTTTATGTTTTCGGGGGTGCTGAATCCAAATCTGAGGTTTGCCCACAAAATTTCGTGACGCAACATGGAAAAAAATTCAAAAAATGGTGCAAAAATGCTTTTTTTGGGAGTTTTTCACGAAAGCTTGAAAACTACCAACTATTCGAAAATGACATCAAAGTACCATTGAAAGTATAGACAATTTTCAATAAATCTTTATTCAGGGTTTTTTTTTCTGCGACAACCCATTTGGACTCAAGCGCTAGTCGAAAATTGACGTATTTGTACTGCTTTCGAAAATCCACTCGAAAGCGCTAAGAAATTATTTTGTGTGACAAAATTTGAATTTGTGTCTGTAACATGAACCAAATTATACTTTTCTGATGGTCTTTTATGCGCTGAGTTCGAATATAGTTAAATCTAAAAATTAAAAATAAATGCATTTTTTTACAAAAAAAACTGGAGATTTTTTTTCTCGAGGTAATTTTTTTCGAAAAAATGTTTATGGTCATTCTGAAATATGAACATTTTACTTCAAAATTCTTTTTGAATCTTTCAAATACCTCCATTCGTCTTCGATAAATCGTTGGTTTTCGTTTTACTACCTAATTCGAAAAATCCCACAATTTGCCCTTTTGAGCACAAATTGACTGGATTTTTCGAATTAGGTAGTAAGACGAAAACCAATGATTTCTCGAAGACGAATGGAGGTATTTGAATAATTCAAAAAGAATTTTGAAGTAAAATGTTCACACTTCAGAATGACCACAAACACATTTTTTCCAAAAAATTACCTTACATTTTCTTTAAATCCTTAGATTCGAATATCTCAAAAACGTAACGTGCTAGAGTAATTCCAAGGCCAGATTTGTACTCAACGCATCAAAGGCCATCAGAAAAGTATATCTTGGTTCATGTTACAGACAAAAATTCAAATTTTGGCACACAAAATAATTTCTTAGCGCTTTCGAGTGGATTTTCGAAAGCAGTAAAAATACGTCAATTTTCGACTAGCGCTTGAGTCCAAATGGTTGTCGCAGAAAAAAACCTTGAATAAAGATTTATTGAAAATTGTGTATACTTTCAATGGTTCTTTGATGTCATTTTCGAATAGTTGGTAGTTTTCAAGCCATTCGTGAAAAACTCCCAAGAAATGCATTTTTACATCATTTTTTGCTTTTGTTTCCATGTTGCGTCACGAAATTTTGTTGGCAAACCTCAGATTCGGAGTCAGCACCCCCGAAAACATAAAGGAAGGACAAAATCAAAACTACCCCACAATTTGCTCGCAAAGTGCCTTTTTGAGCACAAATTAACTGGACTAAGAACCAGAAATTATTTGTTCTTTTTATATCTGCCAGTATGCCTCTCGCAAAAAATACTGTAATTGATTTTTCCTGCAGAGCTGTAGCAGTATCGTTGATCTTCTCTAAAATGTCTGCAATATAAGCTAATTTCGTAATCCATTGCTCATCATGCAATACATCAAAGACATGAGGTTTGCAGTTGAAGACATATTTTTTTCCAGTTTGAACACATTCAACTCATCACGAAGTTGAAATAACCTGGATATAGCTTTCCCTCTGGAAAGCCATCGGATTTCAGTATGAAGAAGTAGCGATGCGTACTGACTGCCCATATCTTTTCACACAAATTTAAACAATCACGATTGGAAAGGACGACTCTTTACAAAATTAACTATTTTCACAGCTTAACCGAGAATTTTTATTTTTAAATCTGTTGGCATTTTTTTCATAACAAGTGCATAGCGATGGAAAATACAGTGTCTGCTGGTACTTCTAAGAGCAAAGTTTTTAGTATTTGGAACAACCCCTTTACCCTTTCTTACCATTGCTGCGGCTCCACCGGTGCATATATCAATACATTTTCCCCAATTAATGATTTGTTTACTCATGAAACAGTTTATGACCCTGAAGTTCACACTTCGATTAAAAAATATAAGCTCCAAAAAAAAAAATGTTGTTAAAATTTTTTTTTGTGGAAATTTTTTCTTATTTTTCTTTTATTTTTTGTATTTTACTCTTTATACTACAAGAAATTTGTGGAACCCTGAAAACTCTCCCGCGGACCCCCAGGGTTCCGCGGAACACACTTTGGGAACCGCTGGTCTAGGGCGTTAAGGAAGTCACAAATTGGATTTTGTATGGCCCCTTAAAAATTTTCATGGAAAGGTGGATTGAAAATGGTACTTATAGCCTAGTTTACAGTTCCCGTGCGCAAAAAAAAATCTATGCAAATATTCTCGCATGTCAAAAATAATTGAGGTGAAATGTAAAATTAATTGTTTGCATGATTGGTTTACAGTTTCACGCAAAAAAAAAACTATGCTGTCATGGAATGTCGTGCAAAACAATGGACTGGCGATTGATTTGCATGCGAAAAAAAGTGTGGTGAATAAAATATTTTTTTTTTGATGGTCGGTTTATACTTCCGAAAAAAAAATATATTTAGGCCTATAGCTTGTCAATTAAGGGTAAATTCATGACTCAATGGGTGGTTTAGGCCAAAGCAAACGTTTTTCGCCTTGAATATTATTCAACTTGGTACGCAGAATAGGTGGAAAATCGTTTTGAAAATTTTGATTTTTTTTTCGCATCGGAACTGTAAACTGTGCTTATGCGAAGATTCACCTCCACAAATAGGATTCATATCGATTTTTCCATAATATAGGTCAAGGAATTTTTTTATTTTCAATTGTCTTAAGAGTGTTCCGCACTGAACAAAACCAGTCATTTGCTAACTTTTTTTTTTGCATATATAAGACCGTTTTTTTTTCACTTTCATCAGATACTTTGTTTTATAAAACTTTGCATTTTTACTAATTGGTCACTTGTAGGCGTATTATTGTATTAAAAAAAAATTCTAAAAGTAACTGATTTCTAAATTTACATAAATTTTCTGCCAAAAAGTGCATTTTAAGAACTAAAAATTTCAATATCAAATGATACAAATATGATTACATAATTAATGAAAATCATGAAAAATATATTGAATTTATATCCACTGCAAAAAATTTACCAAAAAAATACCGTTAGGTATACAAAATTGACTGTCAAAAATGGGTTTTTTCAAAATTCAAAAGCATTTTTATTTTGCATTATTAAAATTTTTATTAGGTACAAAATTTCTCCAATAGTGGCATAATAAAAATATGTAATTTTATGTTATTAAACATTATTTTGCAAAAAATGCTATAGTGTAGACTAAATCTGCTTTGAAAAACAGCCATTTTAGCCATTTTCTCGATTTCTTAGAGGCTTTTACCAAAATCTAGAGCACAAAATTAAATATTGTTTCCAATGATGGCATAGAGAATAAGTTTATCTATCCAAAGACACCTTAATCGTTTCGATCGGATAAGTACACGCTTCGCAACCTTATTCATGAAATCACCATTTCAGACCGGAACACTCTTAAGACATAAAATCGATGCTTTTGAAGGTTCGTAGGTATTAGCAGCTAATTTGGTTTGTATTCGATATATCATGGTCCAGTGTATAATATGTACTTCAAATCTGACCGGGGAAGACCAGGGAACATTAAGGCTAGTCGCGCACATGCAACTTTCAGTTTCGCAACTGTTTGGTTGCAAAAATGAATCCTATTGACTCTTATGGGACAGCGCGCACATGCAGAAACTATTCAGTCGTCGATTCGAGCAACTTTTCAGTTTGTGTTTTGCCACAAACTGGACGATTGCCTGAAATCGGTTCTTCAATTTGTATCATATAGAATAATATGTAACTGCGCGCACATGCAACCAAATAGTTGCAGATATTTTACCACATCGTTGAATTTTGTTCTTTCCAAAGTGACTTATGTTCTCTTTGCGAAAGAGAACAAATTTATCTTTTCTTTTATTTGCTGAGCAAAAGAATAGGACAAAGGCGATAATATTTTTCTTTGTATGTATGGGGTAGAAAATTTTAATAAACATTGTCGGTGTGTTTGTTAGGTTCGTTGCGATTGCTTGTGGAGTTGCTCATGTGCGCGCTCATCGGTCAACTTGTGACTAAACTGTTTTGTTGCAGTAGCAGTTGCATGTGCGCGACTAGCCTAACTGTTTCTTAGTTGAATTTCGAATTTGACTTAAAAAAGGTACCAATCTTAAAATTCGCGCAAAACCAATCTTACAATTATTCAATTTTTTTTTTTTTCTAAAATTAAATTTGTAACCTGAATTGCACGGCACTAGTTAGAAAGAGTAGGAGGATAGGAAAGATTTAGCACAGTGGATTGAGATCAAGGTGTTTATTATCTCATTAAATCTCACGGGTGGCGTCCAGTTAAGCTGGGAGAATATAGAAAAGAATGCTGCCTAGAATGGGGCTCGAACCCACACCTCTTAGTTAGCAGTCAAGCCAGGCGCGGATACAGGGGGGGGGGGGCAATGGGTGCAATTGCCCCCCCCTGAGCAGTTCTACGTTGCAAAGAAAAGAAAATTTTTATATTGCTTAAATTAAAATTTTAGTTACATACTTCAACCCCTGTTTGAAACAATAACAAAACCAACATACAAACGCTTACGCATCACTATATTCATTTTCATATTATCATATACATAGGTACCTACATATGTATATTTACAATTTATTGCACTCTCAAGTCTCAACTTCAAATTTCGGCACGTTCTTAAAATTGCGTACAAAAACCCTAACATTTTTTTCTTTTTTTTCCAAAGGCAGAATAGAAGTTTAGAGTGCAACCTGCAACTACTCATTTTAGATATAATTACCTACTCTGTATGTAAATATGTACATACATATGTATGTATATATTTTACGAATCCATAAGTTGTCCTTTTTTTGCGTGCGTCGCCATCGCGTCGGCGTCGTTGGTTTTATGGGTTTTTATTCTCTGTTTGAAGAATTAACCCTTTTCTCTACTTGCAAACATTGAGAATAGAAATAGGGATGTTGTGTCATAAAAAAATTTGACTTTATGATCTATAGCTACTCGTTAATTACAAAACAAAAGGAGCGCAATAAAACCATAATATTTTCACTGCCCATTCTTAATCCCATATTATTTTTTCACGCAAAGACAATGATTTTTTTTGTGTATCCGGTCCCAATCCCAACCACGACCGCGACAAGTGATGAAAATGTGTCTCAAATTTTTAGGTAGAAGAATGCAAATTGCATCCTTTTATTTCATATTCTGTTTGCTATTTTTTGTCGATGTGTGGCTGGCTCCTGTGTAGCTAATTACAGTGTTTTGTCGCGTGCCAACAGTGTCAGTTGATAATATAATAAGTGTTGGGTACATCAAGTGAATTTAAATAGCATTAAACGCACAGCGATATAACAGGTGTATACATATTGTGTTTCAAATCGCAGCAAATCATGGTAAGTTTATTGAATATTTTCTTAAATTAAGTTCAATATTGGTGATTTATTTAGAAAAAACGTTTAATCCCAGCAAACATTTTTGTGAACGTTCATAGAACATTCAGTGAAAATGAAGAATATATATTCGAGAAACACTCACTTCTGTGAATCAAATGTGAATATACTCAAATATTCCATCACTTTTACCTCATACGCGGGGAAGGGGATTTGTGTTGATTTTTTTCAAAATAAAAAAATATCGAGATTCTTATTTCCTTCACATAATATGAATAAAAGTGAACGCGCACAAGCGATCATCAAAAGAGATATATCTTGGGAGCGTCCATTTTTATTCACATAAACTGAATGTCCCTTTCATTTTGTTTTAAAAAGCCATAACGGGACCTAGTCGTGCCAAAACTTAAACAAAAGTTATGTTAAGAGGAAATTTGTCACTTTCATTAAATTTTACGTATTGTTATTTGTTATTGTACGGACGGAACTATATTCTTTGTGGCAGTGAATTTTTGATTTCCATTTTCATTCCGTACGGAATTAATTCGACCGAATATCAGAATAGCCGCGAATATTCCATTATACTTTATACTTTAGCGAAATCTATCATAAGTTTCATTCGATAAATCTAGGGAAATCAAACTGTTTATGCAGATAATTTTACCATTTTAAAATAGCATTTTGTATAACCACACTGAAATAATATTTAGATTCAGTTCTATGGTATACATTCCGATTATTAAAGAATCATTATAATGAATTAAATATAATTCAATTTATATTCACTAAACTGAATGAGGAAACCCCAATTTATATTCATATGAATGAATCAAATCTGTCTCATTTAAATGATTCAAAAAAGATTCATGAATTGTTCAGTAAAATGAATATATAAGCGTCCTATTTACATTCACTAAAGTGAAGAATTACTCTATTATTAATGAAACATAAAAACCGATTCGAATTCGAGGTAATGCTACCCAGTAAATTTGATCCAAACCGGTTTATAAATGAGTTCATAAATGAGGGTTTCTTTCACTCCTGTGAATTATTAATAAATCATTTCTGAAGGGAAATGTTTGCTGGGATATCATTTCATAAGAGAAATTGCTGAGAAATAGTAGGTACATATCTGAGCAATTTTTAAAAAATTGTGAGGAGGCATTGTGCACATTAAGTGGCAGGCATGAAATTTTTGTTGGTGGTAGTAGATACTTAAAAATAGAATAATTTTGAGATACCCATCAGTGCGGAGCTTTGGATCTTATCTAGTGATGGGCATAATCGAATGATTTCAATAATCGAGATGTTAGTATTCGAGTGATCATAATAATCGAATGATCATTCGAGATATGAGAGTTGAGAACCAAGAAATAAGAACGAAAGAAAAGGAACGAAAACCCACATATTCGAGAACTCAATATGTCTATGTATGATTGTATTTAACCACTCGAGTCAACACTGCATGTGACTGTGAGAATTCGAAAGTAGTTGTGTACACATACATAAACAGTGAGAGCCCCGAAAACCGAGTTCTCAATTAATTGTGTTTGTCTTTTTATTATTTCTCCCACCGCATTAGCTCGAGTGATTGAATATACCAAAAACTCACACAAACTACACAACAATCAACTTTTTGGGTCGATAATGTGTGTGCTCTCTTTTTCTTGCTTGACATTCGTTCTCATTTCTTTTCTTGAATCTCGACCTCTCGAGTTCTCACGACACTTACTACAGTAGTAAGCAGGTAGGTAGGAAAATCATTCGAATGCAAAATCATTCGAATGATTCATTCATTCATCATTCGAAGTATGTATATTCAAGTTGCCGTCGGCTCTCAAGCTCCCATCGCGTTGACTCGATTCGGTTGAATACACCATACACTCACACAAACTACACAATCTCATATCTGTTCTTGAATCTCGACTTCACGTCTTCACGAGTTCTCACTACACTTACTTCAACAGTAAGCAGGTAGGTAGGAAAATCATTCGAATGCAAAATCATTCGAATGATTTTCATTCATCGTTCGAAGTAAATTCAAGCTGCTGGTCGGCTCTCGAGCTCTCATCGCGTTGAATCGCGTGGTTGAATACACGTTCATAAACAATCAACGGTCTCGAGTGAGTGTTCATCTTTCTCTTACTTATTTTTAATTCTCATTTCTGTTCTTAGTTCTCGAGTTCTCAATGAAGTTACAATTACAATAGTAAGTAGGTGAGCAGGATCGGTATTGATGAAAAATCATTCGAATGATTCAAGTGAAGAATCGAGATATCTCGAGATGTTACCAGAATCGATTATAATCGATTATATCACTCGAATGCGCCCATCACTAATCTTATCTAAAACGATAGTTACAAGATTTTTTGAAGCGAAACTGCTTTGCGGTAGGAAATTAAATTTTCAAGGAATAATTGGGTAAGAATAATTCAAAAAATCACTGTCCAACTCCAACGACTAGATTTAGATTCAGTGGTGTAAGCAAAAGGATTTAAATAAAACGGGTTAGGTAGGTACATTTATTTGGTACTACAGTGCCTCTTCAAATCGACCCGAGTTGAATAAAATTACCATTGCTCAATTTTCAAGTTACATATTTGCAAAAATATTTTCAATAAGGCGTTTCCCAAAAAAATGCAATTTACGTTGTTCTTTGATTGATTTCAAAAAAATTGACACAGGTAATAGCTGAGACAATATTATAAGAGAACAAATACTTATACATGTTATACGCTGAGAATAAGAAAAATTTTAAGGTATTTTTCAATACCTATCCAATCTAATGAAAATGAACTTATATCGATTCAATTACGAGGTTGAAAGCTATTGGCCTTTTTATAGACAGTCTTTTTCTTTAGGGGCATTTTTGAAAATCGATAACTTCCTAAGAAAAGAGGTGCAAAAATTAAGTTTGACAATGAATTTTCCTAATGTCGTAAGAATTGACTATTCAAAAAAGTGCCTGCAAATACACCTTAAAATCCTTGCACATAGTGATTAATTACCAAATAAAATTTTGTGACCAGTGTTTTTTATTAGTATATTAATAAAACAGCGCCTTATGTTTACTTACGACAAAATTCGCTAAAAAAAAACGTTATATTTGTAAAACAATTTAATGGTACCTACTTCCCTAATTTTGAAATATTCTGAGATTCAGTGCGGGTGTTCTCTTTTATGTCCAATTTAAGTAAATTAAAGTAATCTATATTCTTCCAAAAAGAAGATCAAAAGTTTTAAACAAAATTAAAAACATAAATAAGAATTGAATATGAAGAAAATTTGAAAAGAAATTCTTCTGTTTAAGTGGAGTGACCGAATATATAATTCAAAGTTAAAAGTTCAAGTGAGCTCAACTCCATGATTGCATTTCACCCAGGTACGATAGTTGGGCTCATCAGTTAGATGACTATCGTACCCTTCTAAGACGTAATTTTGTATCGATGTTTACCGATACAAAATTGCGTCTAAGAAGGGTACGATAGTCATCTAACTGATGAGCCCAACTATCGTACCTGGGCGAAACGCAATCATGGAGTTGAGCTCACTTGAACTTTTAACTTTGAAACATAAATAAGAGTCGTTTGAACCTGATAAAGTGTAGAAACTTTAAATATATACATTTATGGACATAAAATTAATAAAAGATTACAAACGCTGAACTTCAGACTATTTCAAAAATAGAAATGTTTTTTACCTGTACCTTTGAGAGCAATAGGTAATAATATCATCCAAAAAGGCTCAAAATTATCCGCTCATGCGCTTATGCCATTTCACACTAGCTCTAGCTCTATGTATTATTTTTGTTCATACATTTTGTTTGTACACACAATGTATCTACTCGTATTAACGCAAATTTATTTATAGGAAGATCAACGACCAGGTCCGTCAAAAAAGCGAGACTCAAAAAATAGAAGCATTGACTCATTTTTTCAACCAATCAATAAAAGACCAGTTTTATCTTTTACTCCTGATTCTAAAGTGGATAAAAGTAATAATGTTGATCCTGTTGCTCAGTCTTCTTCCCGTTCTCCTAAATGCACAGAGAGAAGTTATAGCTCAATTAGTGAGAGAGTTGCGCCTGCTTCTCCAAAGGTTCCTGAGTCTACATCTTGTAATCGGTCGGATGCCCCCTATGATATCGGAAATTTTTTAAATAAACAAATTGATGACTTCACGAAACATCAGCTTCTATCGAATCCTTGGCAGCCAAAAGAGGACTATAAGTTTCCATTTTCCTCACACTTGCTCAAAGGCAAGTTGGTCAAAAGGTATTTTGGCCATAAATATCTCAACAAATATCCTTGGCTTGTGTTTTCACCATCAAAACAGGGTTTGTTTTGTAAATTCTGCCCTTTTTTCGTCCCTGGAAGTGTTGCAGGTGGTCAAAAAACTGTGTCTTTACAAAGTCTTGTAAAAAAACCCTTAATAAACTTTAAAGATATTTCTGGACAAAAAGGAGATTTGGAAAACCATGCAAATAATATTTACCACAAACAAGCTGTTGAGGACGGGACTGCATTTCTTCACTCTTATAATAACCCAAACCTGGAAATAGTCAACCGTGTAAGCCAACAGCACCTCAAAAAGGTAGAAGAAAACAGGGAACGCCTTCGTCCTATAGTAGAAACCATCATCTTCCTTGGACGGCAAAATTTAGCATTTCGTGGTCATAGAGATGATGGAGCTATACTTCAAAACACAGTTGATTCAAACCAATCTGACGTGAACGTGAATGAAGGAAATTTTAGAGAGCTTTTAAGATTTCGAGTATCTGCTGGAGATAAGAAATTGGAACAACATTTGCAGTCAGCCGCTTCTAATGCTACATACATAAGCAAGACAACACAAAACACGCTCATTTCATGCTGTGGGAAAGAGATTTTCGATCAAATTTTGAGTAACGTGCGGGCATCACGATACTATTCAATACTTTTCGATGAGACAACCGATGTATCTCACCTTTCCCAGCTGAGTGTTATATTACGATACGTTCATGAAGGTAATATTCGTGAGGATTTTGTCACTTTCGTGGATGCATTTGAGGAACTGACTTGTTCCAGAACTGACGAAGAATACGAGTCCGATGAGGAAAACTGGAGAGAAACCAGAAAAATTTTAACTGCCGAAGAAAAGTTGGATGGAAGTTCTAAATCTAAGGAGTTGTCTTTAACTGGCAAAGCCATTGGGCAAATTATCTTGTCCCAGCTAAAAAAAAAGCTCAAACTTCCTCTTGAATGCTGTGTGGGAATAGGGACAGATGGATGTGCTGTTATGCTTTCAGAAGTTCGAGGTGCTGTGGCGGTGATTCAGAAAGAAGCGAAAAATGCTGTGAAAACCCCATGCTACAGTCACAAGCTTAACAGCTCCATCTCTCGAAGTTCTAAGGTACCTGCGATTCGAGACGCTGTGACAATCATGAAAGAGGTAATAATGTTCTTCAAATCTCATCCAAAGCGAAAAACTGTCCTCATGAGTACCTTGGGGTGTGCACTCACATCTCTTTGTGAGACTAGGTGGGTAGACCGGCATGAAGGTGTACTGCAGTTTTCCTTGGACCTTGTCAAAATTGTGGAAACATTGGAAACGATTTCGCAGTGGCGTGACCCAAGTACAGCCAGCAAGGCTTCTTCAATTGTAAACACCTTATGTAATGCGCAGTTTATTGTATCAGTATTGTGTTTAAGTGATGTGTTGTCTTTAACACAGTCTTTGAGCAAATTGCTACAAACAAAATCTCTTGACCTTAATAGCAGCGCTATGCTGGTGAAAGACACAATTTTCATTATTTCTAATCGCCGGGAGAACATAGATGCTAATTTCGTAACTATCTGGCAGCGAGCAAAAAATTTAGGTGATCAATTGAATGTTGAGTTGAAAATTCCTCGCATCCCACGTCATGGTGGACGCCAAATTTATCGATCCAATTTTGACACTAATTCAGCTGAGGAGTACTTCAGAATATCTATATATGCACCTCTACTTGACTTTGTCCTAAACGATTTGCGTGAAAGATTTTCACCCGAAACTTTAGATGTGTTTAAGCTGACGATTTTCATCCCCAAAAATATAGTCAAATATAATCGTAATACTGATGATTTTGATACCACTGTTAAGTCTCTATTGGAACGTTTTGGACAACTTTTAGACATAAATATAGACGTTGCCTTTTTTTTTGCTTAAAGATGAGTTGGTGCTGTGGCACGAAAAGTGGACGAGAGAACAGGAGCAGAAGAATAATCTTCCCGATACTGCCCTGGATTTAATTGAAAGCTACAATAAGGATGTGTTTGGTATAATACATAGTTTCCTCCGTATTCTTGCAACACTTCCAGTTACAAATTCTTCGGCAGAGAGGTCTTTTTCTTCGTTGCGGCGCCTTAAAACATATTTAAGGTCAACAATGGCTGAAAACCGCCTTCGAGGTCTGGCACTCATGCACATCCACAGGCAAATCCCGATTAATGTAGAAAAAGTTATAACTAGGTTTTCAAAAACCGGCCACACAAAAAGATTAGAATTAAGTATATAAGAACTATCTATATAATGTACAATACTTTAATTACTTAATTTTATTTTATTTAATTTATTTATCTATTTTTTTAATACCTAGATACGAACGAGTTCCTTTTCAATGCTTTAAAAATATGAATATAATTTAATAAATTTATTTATTTTTTTAATACTTCATACAAGTTCATAATCAATACTTTAAGACATACATAACTGAATTTATTTATTTATTTTTTAATACTTACGTACAAGTTCCTATTCAATACTTTAAGATATATATAATTTTATTTATTTATTTTTTAATACTTACATACGAGTTCCTATTCAATACTTTAAGACATATGTATGTACATACAGAGCACCATTGAAAGAGGCTAAAGTAATGCAAAACGAAGATGTTTGATACACTATTTAATATATATAAACATACGAACTTTATTATGTACCTCCTCATGCTTTTCTCATTTCATTTAAATTAAATAATTTGTTCTTTTTGTATTCTATTGAGTTTATATTTAATATTTTTAAGACAGACATACAGAGAATCGTCAAAAAAGGCGTAAGTATTCAATGGAATTTTTTTAAGGTAATCAAAATAATACGAAAATTGCCCCCCCCCTGAACGAAATCCTGGATCCGCGCCTGAGTCAAGCACTACATCCACTGCACCATTGCCACCCGCCAAATACAATATCGAAATGAAACCAAAATAATAGTTTTAGTTGGCTAATATTTATATTTTTTAGAAACTTCTACTTAAAATTGTGATTTTTTGCAATGTAAAACTGTCAAAGAACTGTCTGTTGGAGACCAGCTTAAAAACTAAAATTTCATTTCGCATCAACAGCTTATAAGATAAGTCTTGCGATATTCATAGATATATGAATACAAAAAATGTAAGTACATTATCTTAAGATATTTTCAGTACAAGAAGTGTACCTACATACAATAGAATTCAGGATACAGAACATTTATTTCAATTTTTGTAATTTAATACCTACATATAACCTTTTACCCTCGTGGCTTGATGGTTAGTGCGTAGGACTGTCATGCCAAAGATGTGGGTTCGATTCCCACCTTAAAACAGAAATGTTTTATTAGAGGTACTGCCTCTTGCGAGGAACTGACAAATCCGCCAAGAGTATACTTGTCATGAAATAGTGAATCTCATTTAGCCGTTCGGCCTCGGCAAAAAACTGTAGGTCCCATCCATTTCTGCCAACAAACACGCGCACAGGAATGGTTGTGAGTTGTAAGTCACTAGGCCCTTGTTCTCCATGAGCTGTTGCGCCACCCAATTTATTTTATTATTTATTTATTACCTTTCACCAACATTTACAACCCTAGCTACAAGACTGTGACTTGAGATTTGCTTTGAATCAATCATAATCATAATCAGTGTCTTACATCTCTTCCGGCACTAAAGGGACACAACTTACTTAACAACAAAAAAAAGTGTAAAATAAGATTTTTCATATTATGTACATTCCTACATATATTGAGATAATAACAGATATTCATAATTAAAAAAAAAAGCTTCTGAAAAAACACACGCATAATGTTGGTGACCTGAAAAAGGTCAAAGAAAAGATATTAATCAACAAAATACAAAGTGTTGTTATTTTGTTACGTACAGACTAACACGGGAAATGTATGAAGACGAAGGGCGCTAATTCATTGCGTTTTTGAGATATATGACACTCCTCTTTTTACGGAACTAATCAAAAATTAATGAGCTATGTATTATGAAAAGTTTTGCCACAAAAACAAAAAATTAATCTTTTTCTTGATAGAGTCATTTAAAAAAAAAAAAAAAACAGTGGTTTAGCTTGTACGTCATACTGAGCAATATCGATGGCAAATTGCATAAATGTAAATTTACAAAAGAGGTGTTGAGTTGGAGTTCAATACCTCCGAAAAAAAATAATTTGTTTGGTCTTTCTTGTGCTTTATTATTAAAGGAATAATATACTAAATTTTATTTTTCATAAAATATTATGGATTTTAATCATTTATACCCATTTTTTGATACGAAACTTAAATACTAAAGTAGAACATAAGCACTTATGTGACAGTTAAGGCAGAGGAAAAAGTATGTAGATCGTAAGCTTCTTAAGTAAAACGCATAAATACTGAAGTTTCGTATCAGCAAATAGCAAATAGTCTTATTCAAATTTTAAAGGAAGGGATAGCTGGTTTCACAGAAAATCCTCTTGTTTTTACTCCTTAAAAATTTGCAAGGGGCTGGTGGTGGCTTTCTTGAATCTTTTGATATGTTAAAGAGTGAAATCAATAATCTCGGTTAATATCCGTAGATTTAAATAAATATTTATCAATTGGGGTTAGGGCTAGTTTATTGACAGTGGGCTAAATCTGTAATATTATGATTTTCACACGCTATGGTTAAATGACCCCAATCAACCAAAATAGATTGACTAGCAACTTTTATTTATTAACAATTCAACTTTAAATTCATCGATTCAAATTATATTGGTAAACAAACACATTTGATTGTTTACCAATTGCATTAATCATTGATTAAATGTGATAAGCAGCAAACAAACTGGATCTAAAACTTCAATTACTTATCAGCACATTATGGAAAGGAGATTTTACTAAAACCTCTTAATTTAATCACTTATGGCTTACAGCTAATTTTTAATTTATTTAAAACTTATTTTCGATAAAGTATCTCATTATCAATTAGTGCAATAATTGAATATTAATTTTTTTTTGGATCTCGTTTTAATGTTTAAAAATAAAAAATCACTTACAAAATCGATTGGTTAAATCTAAGATTTATTTCAAGATGGTGATATCTATAAAATTGGAGTACCTACCTAACCTATTACAAACACTTTAATATAATCATTGGCGTCAGCCGAGATTAACAAGGTCGTATGTTGAAAAGTTTCACGTTTGGGATTTCGATGGAAAGCTGTTCAATTATCGATTAAGAATTGTGTTGCATTAATGTCAGCACATAAATTAAGACAGGAAAAGCCATACAATATTAGTCGTATGTATAAATACAAATTAGCTCCAATATTTTGTTAAAGGTCGTGTGTTGAATTTTAGGTTCTTAATTTAAAGTATTGAGGTTCAAACTTAAGAGCTTATGTGACAGTTTATGATGAGAAAAAAAAGAAAACAAAAGCACTTAAGTAGACCATAAAACCAAGACGGCAGTTAGCGACTTCTGATTCTCAAAGAATTTCTAAATCCACAAAAAAACCAACCGATAACGAGATGTTAATGAAGTATTTTGATAATAGTAATAATAATTAATTATGATATCCTCTCATCTCGTTATAGGGCTGAAGTCTTATGCCTTAGACAAAAATCCATAATTTTTTTTTTGAGATTTTGGTATATGCAATAAAATATGTATTCCGAAAATGACGTAATCGAAAAAAAAACTTACTTCTGTGATAAAATGACGGTTCCTTGCATACCGTGGATATTCGTTTGTTCTCTTTTGATTCATAGTTTTGATGAAAAATCAAACGTTTTCACCAATTTTCATCAACATTCCAGTTTTGGGAGGGGATTCATGGTAGTAGTTCAATATTTTTCCCTTTCATTAAAAAAAAACACCCTATCACTAAATATGTGAAGCAAGTTTAATGTTGGAATTTGGTAATATTTTACTTTGTTTCACTAAAAATTCATTCAGCACTTATAAGTAATACTATGTACATATAACTTTTTCTTAAGGTGGTTGTTATTTTTTATAATTGGACATTAAAAATACCCTTAAATCATGTGTCATATACTTATATTATACCAAGATAAATATTTTTGTTTCTTAATCTTTCATATCCCCCCTCCCCCGCAGCTTGAAAGTGACTTTTTCAAAAACCAAAGTCACACTCAGAGAAAAACATCAGGTAAATAATTAACCTGGGCCTTGTTGAATTCACGAGGTGCACAATCCCATACAAAGTTACTGACATTTCAGAAATTTACCTGATTTTAGTAACCTTTTATTCAGTGTAAAATCAACCTGGTGGACTTTCTTGTCATATTCAGGTTGGTTTAAGAAGAAGACCTGTTATTTTAACACTAAATTCTTGTAAACAAGAAAGTTTAACAAGAATATAGTGTTAATTTTAACCAAGGTCGTGTTTTTCTAACACTGTACGTTATGAATTTCTGTTTTACCACATATCAGGTTGAACTAACATTTTATGTGGTTATTTTTACCTGTTGTATTTTACCTGACCTCATGTTAAAAAAGCACTCTGCCAGTTCACTCCAACGTGACACCAGTGCTGAAACGTACACACACAGACAATTTAAGTAAAACGATTTTAATTTAACCTGGCCTCCTGTTAAAGAAGCACTCCGCCAGTTCCTTTAAACGTGACATTAGTGTTGAAACGCACACACACAGGCCATTCAAATAAAATTATTTGAATCTAACCTGGCTTCCTGTTAAAGTAGCACTCTGCCAGTTCATTTCAACGTGACACTAGTGTTAAAACACACACACAAGCCATCCAATGAGTTTCAATAGGTAGTGAATTGGCCCAGTGAATGAGTGCTATCTCCGTGTGTGAAAGGTTCCCAGTTCAAAACTGAAGTAAGTATCACAGATTATTTTTAAATTAAAATTGATATATATAAATAATAAATTTCTATATATACTTTCAGAGTAATGCTTATGCTTAACAAGTTGAGCGATAGGCAGCGCAAGACACGGCTCTTGGACGTATAGATTCATGACTTATGCCAGATTTACATGAATGGAAAACTGCCAGTATAATGACAAAAGCAATAACAAAAGAATGTACAAATTCATTCTTTTTGTCATTATAGTGGCAGCGTTCCATTCCCGCATTAGATACAGGGTTGATATAACATTGATACCTGTTAAATTAATTAGGTTTTCAGGTTAAACTAACCAGATTTTCATGTTAAATTTACATGGCATTGAATATTGTGTCATGTTAAATTAACTATATTTGCAGGTAAAATTGACAGGATTACAGTGTTAAATTTATAAATCAGGTATCTGGTTAAACAGTTAACCTGATCTACCGAGTTGAAAAATAACAACCTGAAAATCAGCTATGATTGACCAGAAATTGGTTGATAATACCTGCTTTTTTCTCTGAGTGCAACTTTGGATGCAATATAGTAGATTGTGAGAGATTTTAATTTTATTAATATTATTATTTTCTAACTTTCCTTGGATTTACAAATTGTTTCCCAAAATAACATTTTTCCACCCTCATCGAGGGAAGGGGTGGAAGAACATCATTAATCTGGTCCTATATGGTTTTAAGAGCGTTGACTCTAACAGCAATGGTTTTCGATTTATAAACAACATTTCGGGTTTTAAACTTGTAAGTGGCAACCATTCTCTTGTCCTTTCGACAGTACTGTCATGTTGGCAACACCTGTCGAAGTGACAGATATGTCCTCATATCGTGCACTAACACCCCTACTATTCAAGCTTTTAAACATTTGTCTCTCTTTTCCTTAACCCTCAGGCTCTTGAACATAAGAGCAACTACGTGTGACCTAGTTATGCATATTTTATTAATGTTTCAAGAATTCTGAGGTCACACCGAATCAGCATGCATTTGTATAAAGTACATTGCATTCCCTTTAAATTTTAAAACTAAGAGCTGACGTTTCAGGAATTTCACCATCTTTACGGAGGCTTAAAGCATCAGCATCCAAAATAATTTTATTAGAACATGCGGATGAAAATGGAAACTTTTGACGATATTTTATCGAAAATAACTTATAAATTTTATTTTTGATCGGAAAAAGCTGAAATTCACAGTTAAATAGCTATTTGCTAATCTCTATTATTTTCTTCGCTAGGGTCATAGCTCCAGCATAAACCCTCATAGGTGAAACAATGTAAAGATTTGATTAAAGCTTCCAAAGCGTTGACCAAGATCCCAGGGCCGCCAGGCATATGTACGTCGTTTTGTCTGTGAATGCACACTAAGGTAGGTATGAATGAATGGATAATATGAACTTTGTACCCAGGTGCGATTCGGAGGTATAAGGTGCTAAAAGTGCATAAAATTGATGCAAAATTACGTTATTTTATCAAAGCTGATTTTTTGATGTTTTTAGGAAAGTTATGAAGAACTTATTTTGACACTTGCCAGATACCTACATGGGGACCCAATGACACCCCAGACACCTTTAAAGGTGCCAACAAATCGTGTACATATCAAAGCAGAATTTTATTTAATGTTCTTCGGGTAACTGTTACAATATATTTCCCAAGCTGTCAGACACGTACAGTAGGACCAAATGTCAGCTAGAAAACTTAAAAGTTTTCAAACAAAAATTTTAATTTTCGTTTTAGTTTCAAAGCCAACGTTTTATGTACTTCGAGAAACTTTTTCACAAAATTTCTCAAGTAACCAGATACCTACAGTGGGGCTTTTCATTCACAGACACCTAAAAGTTGTCAAAACAGTCGTATATATAAAAGTAAAGTTTTGAATTGTATAGTATGTTCCTTAAGCAACTATATCGAAATATTTACCAGGCACCTGACACTTACAGTGGGGCCTGATGTCAAAAATATACCTTGAAAATTGTCAAAAAAAATATTTGTATTTAAGTTTTTGTAACAAAGTTAACGTTTTATGTACTACGGGAAACTATTTCACAATATTTCTCAAGCCACCAGACACCTACAGTGGGGCCTTACATTCAAAAGACACCTCAAAGTTGTCAAAATAATATAAAGTGCTCAAATGGCTGCTCAAATCGTTTATTACAGCTCCAACATAAACACATCCTTATGATCTCTTGCAGGTTTGCCAGGTCAAGAAGCACTTGTGCAGCCCAATTTCAGAATTCTTGTAGCCCTTAATCGCTGCCCTAAATGTAGCCCAAACACTAGCCTAATCTCATTTAAAAAATAAAAAATTTCTTGTACCTATAGATATTCCACGTTCTCCTTGTTTTTTGGAATAATTAATAACGGAAGTCCTTAAAATCTGGACGAATTTAAATATATTGTTGGACTTATGAAACAAATTTTCTTAAAAATAATAAGAAGTAATTTAATAATTTTGAATGAACAACAACAATAAAATAAATTGATGTATAATTCGCAGCATGCACTGCACTTTTTGGGATTTTCATTTACACAAAAAAAAAGCCCAATAAGAAGTAATATCAAACTGGGCAACTTTTTTCAAATTCTTGTCGCAAATTTAGGAAAAAGATACCCCAAATCTATTTATTAATACGTAAACACTTTTCTATATCTCCCTTTTTAACTGACTTAATGGCATCGTATTTTCACAATTTTTTTTTTATTTGTAAGGTATAGCCAATCGCTCTGGCAGAATCTAATTTTTATATTAATATGTTGCCATTAAAACATTAATAGAGAAAGGTCGAATTTCGACCACGGGGCGATACTAGTTGTAATAAATAGCCCAATCTGACAATCCTGGTCTCTTGTGCTTTAGATTTAAAGGAATAATAAATAATATGTAAAGTTCAGCCTGTTCCAAATGAGGGAAAAGGTCAAAATCCCGCCGATCAAAATCCCGCAAGTCGAAATCCCGCCAAATAAAATTACTAATTATGTACACTAGGGGTGTCGGAATTTTTTTTTATTTTTTGTATTCAAAATGGGTATTGTGGATCTTGTTAAGGGATTAGAAAGAAATAATTTTTGTTCTGGGACATTTTCCAAAATGGAATTTTGAGACCCCGCGGTCGTTTTTAGGTTAAAAAACCTCAATTCGAATAAGCGGCCCTAAAAACCAATATTATATGAGGTCACAGTAACTTACAATGATTTTATTTTGCTTTTGTAACCTTTCGATAAAAAGATAGCGTTAAAATCTCCTTGTCAAAATATCATGACGTAACTTTTTACATTAAATCTCCCCGAAGAATAGATCGATTTTCTAGACGTTTTGGATTATTTCTTCTAAATGGAATGCTCGAATTGGTTGAAACTTGCTTTCTTAACACTATACAGCATTTTTAAATTGTTGTTCGGTCAATACAAATGAGAAAAGGAAGCCAAAATAAAACATTATAAGTAATTTTGACAACATATCGACGAAAATTTAATTGGTTTTCCTGACCATTTTTTCGAAATGTGCTGTTTTTTACCTAAAAACGGCCGCGGGGTCTCAAAATTCGATTTTGGAAAATGTCCCAGAATAAAAATTTCATCTTTCTAAACCCTTTACAAGATCCACCATACCCATTTTGAATATAAAAAATAAAAAAAAATTCCGACACCCCTAATGTACACGAATCCCGCCAGTCAAAATCCCGCCGATCGAAATCCCGCCGCAAGAATCCCGCCGCAAGAATCCCGCCAGTAGCCTGCTACTATTTTGCGGGATTTTCAATACTTTTTTAAAATAATCCCAACTTTTTAGATACTTTTGAAACAATATTTTATTTTAATTAGTGAATTTATTTTTATTGAAAAAAAAGTATATAAGCAGTTGTGTATTGGCAATTTGGCATTTATGTATCTTCAGTTCTTCTTAGAACTCCGTAGAGGTAAGACCTCGAGGTAATTAGAGATAGAAATTGGATTTTATTTTTGTTTTGTGGGGACGGGTGACAATGACCACGGGATCTGGGCATATGTGGGTCTGGATCTGGACGGAGGTGGGTCTGGATCTGGACATAGGTGGGTCTGGATTCTGGACAGAGGTGGGAATTTTTTTTTCGGTATGGGTGATGGGGAACGGTAGTCTAAAAGAAGACAGAGGTGGGTTTGGATCTGGACAGAGTGTGGGTCTGGATTCTGGAAGCAGGTGGGATTTTTTTTTGAAAAAAAAAAAAATTATTCAGAAATATAAACTTTTTGGAATTTTTTTTTTTGAAAAAAACAAGATTTTTTGAAGAAAATTTCAATGAAAAATTAAACTTTTCTCAATTTTTTTTTCGGTTTTTAATTTTTCTTCGAAATATGAATGATAGGTACAGTTGCTCAAGAAAACTTGACACTGGCGCTGAATTGATGCATCGAATCATACGAAAAATCAACTTTCATCTTTAAACGCGATTTGCGGCTAAACTAAGCGTCCTAGAGGCATCAAAGTTTACATCTTTAAACTTGATTTGCGGCGTAACTATCCGAAACTATACGAAAAAATCGACTTCAATCTTTAAACGCAATTTGCAAATTGCATAAGAAACAAAAATATTAATGAGCTGTCGCATAGTAGTAGAAACGGCGGGATTTTGATCGGCGGGATTTTGATCGGCGGGATTTTGATTTTCGGGATTTTGACTTCCGGGATTTTGACAAACGGGATTCTGATACGCGGGATTTCGACATACGGGATTTTGATTCGCGGGATTTCGACCCCAACCCTCCAAATGATTGTGATGTCAAAACCTATTCGTTGAGCTCCAATCACAACCCCACACTCATGGTTTCGGCCCAAATTAAAAAATGTTTTAAGAAAGAAAATATTTTTCAGATGTCAAAATATCTCTATTGAGAAAATAGTCATTTTGTTCAAAAGATATCTTGTTTTGAAATGTAGATGCTTTAGTAAACACTTAGAGCTTCAACTAGCATATCTCCAAAAATTTCAAATGAAAATATTGTCACAAAAACCAATAGTAGTTAAGTAAATCTATAGTTTGACCCCGTAACAATTGTAACAAAAGAAAATTTTGTGCGAAAAGACTCAGACCCCTGGTACTTAAGACATATCCAAAATTAGCCAAAATCAGCCCATGGGAACATTGGTATTTAGTCGTTTCCAATATTGCATATGAAAATGTATTCAGTTATAAAGCAGATTTGTGATATATCTATTTATAATGATTTTTCACGCTGATTCGAACTTGATTTCAGTTTTTACCAAAATAAATCTTCAAATAAATAAGGAATAGAATCAGTAACATTATATCTCTCAGATATTTACTTATGAGTAGGATCTCTAAATGGAGTTTATTTTGTCATTTCATCAATTAAGTTTTTCCTTGTTTTTATGAGTAGGTACTAGCTACTAGGTTGGTTCAGTTATTTGTGTATATCTTGAAAAATAAAAGCCCTAGGACCATTTGTTTTTTTATGTTTGACTAAAAATTGACAAAAGCTTTGAAAATTAAAGTCAAAAAAGCAAAGCATTGAATATTAAAGTCAAAAATACTACTTAATGACATTTAATTCGCGAAAAAATTGATTTGAACGATTTTTTTTTATTATGTTTCCAAAATTTTGAGTTTGAAGGTAAATTTTTCAAAAACTATGCTCTTAAACAACTTAACTTAAAAATAAAATTAAGGAATGTATTTCTGGCTTTACAAATACCTATAGCATAATATTATAAGTGTTGCCAGTGTTTTTTAATATGGTTTTTCCTAAATTAAGTGCATTTTTTTGTAAATTGCCCCTCCCACCCAAACGAGGGGCAGTAAGACCCCTCTTTAAAATGACTTCTTTCTTTTTTCAGTACAGCCTACATTTTTTCATCATTAATTGTATCGAATGCAAAACGCCTTGCACATGCATAAATGCATTCAAATTTAAGCCATTTCCCTAATGGATGGATATTATGTATGTTCTGGTATGTTACATTGAACCTAACTGCAAATGAATTTCTTTTGTTACAATTTGCCCGGAGTTAGCCCTTTATTTTCCGTAGATTTACCTGACTACAAATGCATATTTATTTACTTGGTAAATTCAAGCTGAAAAGATGTATGGTGTATTTCATATTGCCCAAACCCAAGCAAATTACACTAAGGGTATTCATGCAACGTCGTAAGTTTACAAATTGTGTAAAATGATAAGTTTACGCAAAAGTTTGCATGTATGACCTTTTTATTGATTTGGGTAAATGCTGTGTAATTGAATCAGCTGTTCGTTAAACGTCAACTATTTGGGCGCGTTCGGCTGCGTATCTTTAGCGACCCGGATTTGTTTGTTGTTTGATGTCAGCTGATGCAAAAACATCCCATCGTATCTGAAAATTTTTTTTGATTATGGATGGCCTAACGAATAGATGCTCAAACGCGAGGAAAGATTTGTTTGTGCAAAATTAGGACTGTTCCTTCACTTTGAATTTCTGTGATTTTAAGTGCATTTCTGTGCATTTAAAAAAAGTTCTATCAAAGTTCATATACAAAAACTTTTTTGACCTAATAGGTCTGATCCTTCATTTTGAATGTTTGTGATTTTAGTAGAAACTTCTGTCATTTTGTTTTTATTTTGAACTTCGACAGAACTTTGGACTAAAATGCGCAGGAATGCACTGAAAATCACAGAAATTAAAATTCGTTCCAACTTCACCAAATGTCAGTTTCACTCCCGTGAGATAGGTATGGTTTTCATGTATTCGCTCATTTTCAACCGACCGCACTTATACGAATACAAACAAATCATATTTCACGCCCATAATGTCCTTTTCTTGATTTTCGTTAACTTTTGCTTTCGGAAGTGAAAAGAGCGCCCCGAGTACACTGCACGGAAGTGAAACTGAAATTTGTTGAGGTAGGAACGAAAACAAAAGAAAGAGTGAATTATGGCTTGGTTCTGATTTTGACAGTTCAGAAAGATACTTTTCTTGGCTAATGACATCTGTTTCTAACAGCTTCCGACTATTAAGAATCTTCCAAACCAGTGCAATCATTTGTTGAAGACAACAAAAACATTAATAACAACACGTTGTTGTAAATGAAAACAACACGTTGTTGATGTAGTTTCGTCATGCGTCGTCAACGAAAGATTCGCATTGGTTTGGGTAAGACTTTATAGTTCTACCTTAATAATTTACGAAAAATACTTTTCCTAAAGGCTCTCCCAAACCTACACGAAATTAAAGCGAATCATTCGCAACAATACAAAATATGAAAGATCTCAATACTAAAAAACAAAAAAAAAACTGTCTTTGTGAATGCTTCGCTATAATTTCGCGTTGATTGGGCAGAGCCTAAATCGTAGAGTAAATGTAGACATTCTAATTATTTTTTTTGTTTGTAAAAACTACATTTTAATTCACAACTTTTATCACCAACTAATGATAATGCGATAGTTACAGAACACATTCAGAGCTTTTTTAGTTCTCTGAGATATCATTTATATCATGTTTCTAAATATGCCTAATTCTAAAAGTCACAAACACGCCTAATTCAATCTCTAAAAGTCACAATGACGTTTGGATAAGTTTAACCAAATATTTGGTTAATTTTCCGCAGCAAAATCATTGGATAAGATTAACCAAATTGTGTAAACCATTTCCCATACAAAATTTGACAGTTCATTAACCAAAAGATAAACTAGACCAAATCGTAAACTTATCTAGTGTTTTACGAAGTTGCATGAATACCCCTATTATTTGATCAAAAAATACAAATTGAAATATTTCTTAAAAATCCAAACAAAATTATGTTTTTTTAAATTTTGCTATAGAGTATCTGCTATGTATTTATATATTTAGAAGATTAAGTATAAAAAATATTAAAATCTTTCATACCATTTTTATGAAAACCTAAAAAATTAAAAATGTTCTTTGAGAGTCACCATTAATAAACATTTTTTGAAAAATGGTTTCCCATCCAAAGTCAGCTTACTAAATGTAATGTATTGAATTTTTTTAAGAAAATTGGGGAGCCAAACTTGGGAAAAAAACGATTTATTAATACTGCAAAAAAAAATACGTATGGCAGGTACCGTTATTTTTGGTTCTTTAAAAAATAAAAAAACGTGTGGAGGCAGTGACCAAAAAACAGGACATACCGACAGAACTGTGAGACCCACATTTTGTTGTCTTCTTTATCTTCGGAATATCAGATTAGATCAAAATCTTGAGTTCTACTTTTTTCAGTCTTAAGGTTTTGATCTTTTTGGGTATTTTTGGTTCAAAGAAAAAAAAAACAAGAGTTGTTATAATCGTTTGGAAAGAGTTCAAAAACCGATGTGCTAAAAAACTGTAGACAGGTTTCGAATATGTATCGCAATTGGTTAAACAGTTCTTGAGAAAAAAAAAATACAAAAATTTATATCGGCTGTGCCATTACTAAGCTTTAAAAATAAATAACAAAAGAAGGCCACGTCCACAAATGTACTACCTTAAAATTTTTGAATAAAACCGTCAATTCTGAAAAAAAAATTTAGACAAGAGATCAACGGATGAACGCTGAACAGATTTGTCACAAACTGAATGAGAGTTTAATGGCCAAAAGATGAAGCCGAATTGTGATGTAAAACTTGGTTTTGATGTCTTAAGGATTTACTAAACTGTTCCTTAAATTTGAGTCACTATAAAAGGCTATTGAATGAATTTTGTAGCATTTTCGGTTTTAAGCATGCTTATGGGCCAAATAAACATATTCAATAATAAAAATCCTTGCACGTAATTGTTCGTTTATACCCCTCATTTTTCGGTCTATTTAACAGCCTAACTAATATTATGAAATTTTCAACTAATACTTACCTACCTACAGAGTTTTTAGACTGAACTCGAATTTTGGCATTTGAAGTATTTAATGATCCCAAGCATCCAACAGTCAGTAAAATTATTGAATGTGAAGGAACTTAAAAACGACTTAAAAGTTATTATAATTCCTATAAATTGGGATACACAGTACAAAAGTTTCCTTAGACGAATCAGCTAAATACCCACTATAGTGGCTTTTAGTCTTTAGTGTGTCTAGACTCTTAACGTATCATTATCACGACTTAAACCAAAATTATGTAGGATATGTGCTCAAAATAACAAATTCAATTGCTCAAAAACTAATTCATTCACCGGCACATAACCCCAGTACCTACTTAAAACAAAAGTAAAAAAATCTCATTCACTTGACTTCAATGGCTTGACTTAAATTATTCAAATTCAATCAGATAGTGCTTATAAGTCAATTGCTATACTGAGGTAACAACATGCAGCCATCCCCGGTTGCCCGAGCCTCATCTCATCCACCAGTTACACAAACCAAACCAGCAATGGCATAAGCTTTGAATTTGCATAAACCACCTTAGACCTTACATATTGAAAGCCTCATAATATAGATGAGTGTCTTGGCCCGTCCGTACACGCATCTTTGTCATACAAATTCCCTCAGACACCACTCTCTACACTTCCGCATGAGAGTAAGAGTGTTTTTGGCTAAAAAAAATATTTTGTAAAGGTTTGTATGCGTCTACATGCGTTAACTTGTGTAAAAGTATCTCCCGCGTTCAACTAAATTACACCGGCATCTTTGCCACCTCCACTTCCAGGCCTTTTATTGTTTTGCACTCTTTGAGGGTTTGACACATTGATTGATCATTTACGGAAATTTATGGGCGAATCGAGGACTGTTTGAATCAGTTACGTATATGAGATACTCGACCTATCCTATATGACCACTAAAAGTGACACTTTATCATAGGAAACTGCGTCTTAGCCTTCTTCTTGTCCAACACCGATACCCATTCTTCCACTTCCACTAAACCTTTTGGACCAAAAAAAAAAAAATTCGTTGGTGAAATGTGTTAAAGCCAAACCTTTAGAGATCCGAGACTCGATGACGGACGCAACGATGCCGTTGATGATGCACGCATAGGTGTATATATGGCAGTGGTAACAACGCGAAATTTTGTTCGTTACTCAGATACCTGTGGAGTGTTTTTTGGGGGGAGCTGGACTGCGGCACACGCGGGAGAAAAAAAAGAAAGAAGAGAGATTAACATTTATACACCTTTTTCGTGTTCGAGTATAATTGATTCGTTAAACTTTCGAGGTATAAATAGTATCTTAAGATTTCAGATGACGGTCATTCGGTTAGATACGTTCATCAGCATAAGTTAAGCTAAACGCAGCATTCCCTCTTCCCTATATAGACGTGTCGCGAAGTGTTAAGAAAAAAAAATTAAAAACGGTTCAGACAACAATATGAAGTGCTTCGTATTAGTCGCGTGTTGCGTCCAATTGGCGCTTTCGCTGCCACAAGGATATAACTACAAGGAACCAGGTCCAGTGGATTTAAACTTGGGGGGATTCAAACCTGTTGTGGGAGTTGGGGCACCATGCAACCATGGACCTAATGCTGCTGGTCTAGTGCAACAGCAGTCGGTCGGAAGGATTATTCATCACGGATCAGGACATGGAGACTCACAAGCTGTCACACTTAACAGTCATATTACCGTTGGGGAGGGTGGTCACTCTCAGTCATTCCAAAATGGTCAAGGCTATGTCGAGCAGGGCCGACCAGCTCCTATTTCTCTCCCACTGCCAGGACCAGCCCCATCATTCCTACAAAACTCCTTTGGCTCTTCCAGTTCATTTGGTCAAAATGGCCATGGAAGTTCTTCGATCAATGGAATCGGAAGAATTCCTTCTTCACAAGGCTTGAGTGGAGGATATTCTGGTGGATTTGGTGGTGGAAAATTCTCAAGTGGTTCAGGATTCGGAGGTCCAAGACCTCAATTCTCATCAGGAGCTCAAATCAATTCGAACTTCATTTCCGGTGGATCAGGACATGGAGGTGGAGGTAGTTTTCTAGGATCTGGCTCGAACTATCAAAATGTTGGAGGATTTAGTGGAGGCAGTGGATTTAGTCAGCAGCAGCAATCGGTAGGATTTGGAGGTTCATCACAATCTTTCGGGCAATCTAGTAGTTTTGGTTCAAATAATATCTTGAACGGTGCCCTTGGAAATGTCATTCGTGAAACCTTTGCCACTGCTCCTCTCGATCCAACAATTGAGAAGCACATCTACGTGCATGTCCCTCCAGAGGATCTCGAAGAGAAGGAAACCCGTCAGCAGATCAGAACAACTGAAGGCGCTGCCAAAAAACACTACAAGATCATCTTCATTAAGGCGCCAACTGTCAGTCAACCTGCAAACTACGCTCAGATCGCCAATACTGCTGGAATTTCTGAAGAGAAAACAATTGTGTATGTTTTGGTGAAGAAGCCCGAAGAGCCATCCTACGAAGAAATCCAACAGATTCAACAGACTTCCAAGCCCAGCAAACCAGAAGTCTACTTCATCAAATACAAGACCCGCAACGAACAGCAAGGAGGCGGTGGTGGTGGATTCATTGGGGGAGGTTACAACTCAAATATTGAACAAAGCTCTGGAGGCGGACATCAGCACATCGAATCAATTGGCAGCAGTCAATTCGCTGGTTCAGATATCGAAGGTGGTATTGATGTTAGGGGCAATGGAGCTGGCAGCTCAATCGAAAGCTCCCATCAAGAGGGAGCATCTTTCTTGACAAGTGGTAGCAGTAGTAGTTCTAGCGGCAGTGCTACTTCCTTTTCGACAGGAAGTGCCGGCGTGAATATTGGTGAAACTGGTCCTCAGCATGAAGTCTATGGTGTTCCAAGTGTACCAAGTGTCTAGAATTAACAGAAATGTGCTGAATGATTTTATTGTTTTGTTACGTGCATCTGTGATGTAACCGATATCTATATACTTATATGTATTTGTATATTTTTTGATATGTAGCTTTAAGAATTTTTTTCACGAGCATTATCTTTATAGTCATCATTTGTTTTATATAATTATAAAATGATACCTCATTTAATTATTTATTGCGAGAATAAACGAAATTATTATTTAAAATTTTATTGATGGAAGATTTTTTTATTTATTTTGAAATGAGTGAAACGTCATGAAATTTTAGGCTTACTCTAGAACTTTTTGAGGATACAATTGGCGATTCAAAAGTACCGTTGTTTAAAATTTGTGTTTTTAAGCTATAGTTTCAGAAAGATATTATAGAGAATTAGCTTGAAAACATGAATTATGGATATGTACAATTGTACAGTATTCTCCGCAGTTTTTTGAGTTAAATTAGGCGGGAAAATCATTTAACCAAGGTGCAATAAAGCGGGGAATAGTTTATGCTCAAATGGGAGACAAAGCCTATAAAAGGAAATATTTTCCAAAAACAGCTGAAAAATAAGGAAGAATCGCCCAAATGTGTTCCAAAAGATCGCAGAAAATATTTGTTTCAGTGCAACATTTTTTCTCAGTTTCGTATAAAGTTAATAAATTAGTATCTTTCTGGTTACAATGCAAGTAAAACCTTTTTAAATATACATACCTCGATGCGGAGGAGAGTGTTACATGGTTCGTGCGCCAGGGCGTCATGTCACCCCAAACGTGGGTTCGTAGGATTACTCTTCGGTATCCATTCTTGTACCATAATATTTGAAAGAGCTTATTTTTAATAAAAATATCATACCATTCACAATCATTTCTAAAAGCTTTGCGAATTCAAAGAAAATAATTTTGGAAACATAACTCAAAATTGAAGAAATATCACAAAAACTCTACAAAAACAATTTACCTATGTACTGTACATGTTAAATATTTGGGTGATATTTAACATTTCAATATCTGGTTTCAAAGTAAAGGGTCCGCCAAATAACTTTTTTTTTTAAATGCTATAAAAAAACTACTGAATATTTTCTCAAATTTCTTTTTTTGTTTGAAAGTACAATCCTTCCGGTTAATAATGGAAAATAATTTCATTCAAATGGCTGCTTCGCTAAGTGGGCCTGCGATCGACTTAGAATTTGCCAAAAAAATCATCTTTTCAGATGAAGATCGTTTTGATCTTGGCGGGTATGTAAACAAGCAAAATTGTCGCATTTGGGGCACAGAAAACCCGCACGCCATTGAAAAGCCGATACACCCAAAACGAGTCACTGTTTGGTGCGGATTTTGGTCCAGAGCCATAATTGGGACATTTTTCTTCGAGTGGTCGTTACAGTCAATGGTGATCGTTATCGGGCCATGTTGAACAAATTTTTGTTCATAAAAATTGAAGACGAGGATATTGGCAACATTTAGTTTCAACAAGACGGCGCTACGTGCCACACAGCCGAAGCTACACTTCATGTAGTAGTAGCATTTTCAAAAAAAAAAAGTTATTTGGCGGACCCTTTAGTTTCGGGTAATATTTCCAATTTCTTCTTTGCTTTTAGGTGATAAACACATTTTTGGGCGGAAGAAAAAGATTAACAGGGTACTTTCAGGAATCATAGCCAATTTTGCTGAAAAAAAAGCATCTGTTTTTTTACATAATGTAATTTCGAAAATAGTAAAAACGATGTATTTTTCATTTTCTAACGGCGAAATTTCGAAAAGCCGAGCTGATGGCGGAAAACAAATAACAGATTTAAGTTCAGCGCCCAAAAGTATGCTTGTTTTTTTGTATCCAAAATTTAACTGATATTTTTGCAAACCTGTATTATTTTCCTGATACGGAAAATTGACTTGCATCAGAAAAAAAGATAAAATTCATTTTTGAGACAAAATTATTATTCACTTGAAAATTTCATTTGGACAACAAATTCCTTGAGCTATATAACGTAGCTCAATGTCAATGAATGTCATCGATTCGTGTAGCATTTGTGTTTCAAATTAACTGAATAAATAAATAATAAATAATCAATTTGAAAATTTTTGGTTTGACAGTGGAGATTTTCAAGTGTTTTTTTCATGAAACAAATAAGTTAAAGTTTAAATAAATTTATTAGTTACTAATAAAAGCACAAGTAAGCACATTTGTCATTTATGACAGGTATGGTGGTTATCATACTATAACGGTTTAGTTTAAGATAAATTTAATTTAATGATAGAATCACTTATTTGTAATAAACATTTAAAATAAATAAACTAAATGAGTAAGAATATGTATCAATTAAATAGGGCAGTCTTAAAAAAATCAAGTGAATCATTTAATTTAAAAATAATACATTTGTATTATTTGTTGATATTTAATATTAAATTTATAAAACATATTTATTTAACAAACGAAAAAAAAAAATAAAATAAACATTAAATTAATAAAAAAAAATAATTTTATAAATCACTAATGGCCAATTTCATAAACAAACACTAAAATTACTTTTATCTAAACTCCTTCTAAATTTTATCAGACATTTAAAATTTTTCAGTTTCACCAATGTAGAAAAGGGATATTTTAATTTGACTGAGTTTGCTCACATCTCTGGATTCAAAGAAAGAGGTTGTTTCCCTCGCACATGCGAAGTCTATGAGAAAAAGTGAAAAACATCATGGATGAGGGACAATTATTCTGACAGCAAAATATCAGCTGTTGTTGACATGAATGGCTTAACAAAAAAGACTTTTAAAATTTAATGAGACGAAAACGAGCTTTTAGTTTACAAGGGCATTTAAAATCTTCTTAAATATAAAAGCACTTGGTGAAACCAAAAAACATCATTTAAAGGCTAAAAGGCTTTTTAAATAATTAAAAGCTATTCGTGCAATCGGCCAAAAGTGAATGAAATCACGACACATTGATGTTAGAAAAATATTCAGTAACTTGGTTTTTAAATTTTGTCACTGAGATTATTAGTGTTATTACTGTAGGCAGACTGTTCCAAAGTCGGGTTTTGTGAGCAAAAAATAAGCGCAACGAAGTTAAAAACGTCGCTTGTGGTGGGATAAGGTTCAGAATTCTTGTAACGGGTGATTTTTTAAGAGGTTTAGAACTTTAAAAAAAAAAAAAACACAAAAATTCGAAAAAATGAATGAAATATTTATTTGAATCGATAGTTTGAACCTTGCAATTTAATGTTTAAAGATAATTTCATGCAAATGTTGACCGCGGCTGCGTCTCAGGTAGCCCATCCACTGAGTCCAATTTTGGCATACTCTTTCACACATATCGGCCGGTATCTCACGAATGAATGCATGGATGTTGGCTTCCAGTGCGTCAATCGAAGCGGGCTTATCCCTATAGACATTAGCCTTAACATACCCCCACAAAAAATAATCTAATGGTGTCAAATCGCACGATCTAGGCGGCCAATTGACCGGCCCGAAACGTGAAATTAACTGTTCACCAAACTCGCCTCGCAATTGCGCCATTGTTTCGCGTGCTGTGTGGCGGCATGTGGCACCGTCTTGTTGAAACCACATATCATGCAAGTCAAGAACTTCCATTTCGGGCAAAAAAAAGTTTGTTATCATCGCTCGGTAGCGTTCACCATTGACAGTAACGCTGCGATTCGCATCATCTTTGAAGAAATATGGCCCAATAATGCCGCCGGCCCATAAACCGCACCAAACAGTGGCTTTTTCGGGATGCATTGGTAGCTGTTGCAATGCTTCTGGCTGATCTTCACTCCAAATGCGGCAATTATGCTTATTTACGTACCCAACCAAAAATGAGCCTCATCATAAAATGGAAGCAGCGCGCGATGAACATTTCGAACCGAGCACGAATTTTGATAGTAAAATTCAATAATTTGCAAGCGTTGTTCATTTGTAAGACGATCCATGGTTAAATTGCAAACCAAACTGAAGCTGTTTGACAGTGACACAAGGTACTAAACACACGTCAGCTGTCAAAACCAGTGTTGCCAAAACCAAACCAGCTAAAAAATCACCCTATAGAATTTGCGTGTTGTAGTTTTTCGTACAGGTAAAATTGAGTTCTGCTTTGAATAATTTTGTGCACGAATATGCAGCACTTAATAAAACAAATTATTTTGAATAACTTAAAAGAATTCTTATTTTATTAAATAATTTACTAAAAAGAATTTTGAAAGCTATGCTATGAAAATTTGTACTGATTCGTTCTTAGATCGGTACATTATATGTCAATTTAAACGCAATATACATAATGTAGGCAGGCCTGGATTATCCACAAGGCTGAATAGGCCTATGCCTAGGGCATCACGACAAAATATGCACCAACAAAAAGCCAAATACAATGAAATAACTGAATCCAAACCACCATTGAACTTCATGCAGTGGACTCAATGGAAAATCTCATACCTCCCACTTTTCATCATTTAAATACGGCAACACTTCACCAATTTCAACTTCTGTTCAAGTACAGATAAATGAAGCGTCTAGAGTGAGAAGGGGTCAAGTGACATTTTTCGATTTTTTGTTTTTTTTTTCTAACCAATAATGGTGTTAAGCGGCAACTTAAATTTTGGTCTTATTCTTGTGTCTCTATTGTTATTACTTACGAAGTAAGCTTCAGACAAAGGGGTTAACTACACGTTTGCTTTGAAGCTTTTTAGGCAAGAAGGGGTTAAAATTACTTAACACACACTTAACCCTCTATTCAATAGAAGCCGAAAGATAAAATACCAAGTAATATATTGTTTTTTTTTTTTGCATAAAGGTGGTAAATACCTACCTACACACTTGTTATGTCTGTTCGTGTACTTTCCAAAACTACGAATTTCTTGGAATTTTATTTTTTTATATGAGTTTTAACAGAACTTTAGGCTAAATTCGTAGAGATTCGTAATTTTGGGAGCTACGCAAACAGACATGTTCACTTTATGCAATACAAGAATAATACCCGACTGTCACTTGACCCCTTTTTCAGAAAAGAATAAAATAAACTCATTTTCGCTTAAAGGGGTCAAGTGCTGAATTTTTTGTAAAGCACCAACTTCTAATAAATTTAAATAAAATTGGGCGATTTACTAAAATTGTAATTTTTATAGCTTTTTTATAAACTTCTCGCGATTTCAGAAAAAAAGTTATGAACGTAAAACTTTAAACGCTTATAACTCAAAACATCAAATATGTCACTGTAACCCCTTCTCATTCTCAATGCTTCAAATATCATTTTCATAGTCAAAGTCACATAGTCTACTTTAAGTATTTACAAGAGGCACAAATGTGGGTATTTTTGGAAATGATTGGAAAATCAAAAAAGTTATCGTGAGTTTTATCCAGATTATGTAGAATTTTGATATGAATAAGGCGTCAATTCAATTTATCGGTTCCTGTTAATACCAATTATGTATTTTTACTTGCGATATAGGAACTATATGGCAAGTTTTGGGTTCGTGCATACAAACATGATATTATGATGATAGAGAACACCAAAAAAGTGGGTGGCACAATTCTGTCTGTATGTCTGTATATCTGTCTGTCTGTCTGTATATCTGTCTGTCTGTCTGTCTGTTCGTCTACAGCCTAAACGGCTAGATCAATTTTCTTCAAACTTGGTACAAGTAGTCTTTGGTGATAATGCCCAAACGTTTTTTTTAATTTTTTTAGAACCAAAATTAACGGTATCTGCCATACATTTTTTTTTAGCAATTTTACAAAATCGTATTTTTCTCAAAAACGACTCGACAACTTTTCTTAAAAAAAAATTCAATAAATTAATAATTTTAGTAAAGCCTTGCTTTGGGTGGAAAACCATTTTTCAAAAATGGTTATTAATGGTACCTCCCAAAGAACCATATTTAAAATTTTTGATTTTCTTCAAAACGGTACAACCGATTTCAATTTTTTTTCTACAAAAGCTTCCAAAATTTATAAAGAATTTTGTGTACCAAAATTTTTGAAAAAATATTTTTTGGATTTTTAAAAAATGTTTAAAAAATTTTTTTTGGAAAATCAAATACTTCGAAAACGACATAATTGATTTTTTTGAAATTCGATATTAAAGACTTTTTTAGTACTTTCTAAAATATTTTTAGAAAAAATTTTATATTTTAGAAAAAATAACGGTACCTTCCATACAAAAGTTAAAAAACCGCAAAGGAAAATATTCTTTTGCTTAAAAACGACTCCTACGATTTTGATTAATCTTTTTTCATATACTAAAATTAGTACGATCTACTATCAAAAATTATAAAATTTTACACTTAACAACTATTAATAGTACCTGTCATAGAAAGATTTTTTCATTTTGAGTATTCTCGTTATATCAACGAATTTAGATGAATTTTTTATTTACAAATTTCAGATAAGATAAAATAGTATTGCATATCAAAATTTTCAAAAAAAAGTTTTTGGATTTTTAAAAAAGTTTCAATTTTTTTTTTTGAAAATTCGATATCTCAAAAACGGGTTGACAATTTTTTTTCAAATTTTGTTTTTGTATACACATAATTATGAACATTAGATTTGCATACCAAAATTTGTTCTTAAAAACGTTTTAAATGTTTGTTCCCATACAATCATATTCAATCAAGAATTAAGAGCATTCTTTTTTTTTACCTCAAACTCTCTAACGAGTTGTTTTAGCCAATTTAAATGTCGTATTTCATGCTTCTCTACAAATTTCCTTAAACTCGCAGTGTCTTGAACATACGAGCAAGTATGGGCGACCCAGTGGTGCATTTAATTTTTATTTTCGATACGAACGGTTTTTCTGGTTTCAATATTTTTTCATACAGAGGCTTCTTAAAAATATAAATTGATTTTTTTTACAAAAACTTAAAAAAAAAATATATGTACCTTCTTTGGATTTTTAAAATAATTGTAAAAATTTGTTTTGATAGTCGAATGCCTACATACTTTAAAAACTACTTGGTCTATTATTTTGAAACTCGGTGTTTAAAGATTTTTCAACAGTTTCTAGAATATTTTAACAAAAAAAAATTAATATTATGAAAAAAAAAAACGCTTTCTTCCATATAAATGTTAAAAAAACTGTTGCGGAAAATATATTTTCATGTATGCTAAAATTAGTGTGATCTTCTCCCAAAAATTATAAAATGTATGCTTACCAACTATAGAAGGTTAGGTACCTCTCACAGAATGTTTTAACTATTATAAATGTTCTCACTATCAGCTGAACGGATTTAGACAAAATTTTGTACATATATATTTAAAATAAATAATTTTAAAAAAAGTTAAAATTTTTTTTTGGAAAATTTGATATATCAAAATCGGATTGACAATTTTTTTTAAAACTAAATATGCACATAGATAAATACTTAAGTCTTAGAAACCAAAATGTTTGGAGTATGAACCTTCAAAAAAGCTATAGCCCATTATTTGAGGCTGTGAGAACCATTTTGTTGAAATTGAGTTTAGTACAAAAATTGAATCTGTATTTACATACTATACAATAATTCGGTATTTAAATTTTTTGAATTGATAGCTCTATGCCATACTTATCAGACTTTTTGCATCTGAAGGCCTACCATAAAACTTAAACGATTGAGTGCAGGAGTGGCTTATGTAATCAGTTACAAGGTTATTTTGAAGGATCATTAATACATTTATTTTTTGAATTTTTTTTTAAAACTACAAGCATTTAAAATTAATATGTTCCATTTTTTGGCTCTACTGAAAATAATGAAAAATCCATTATGTGCTTTTTTTGATTTTTGATATTTTTGTTTGCATTTAAAGTCAATTTTTCAGAAATTGCTACCCTTCCTCAGGAGGAGGGAGATAACGTTTTTTCCCAAATTCAATTTTTTCTTATCCAAGAATCATGCCCTCAAATGTTTTTGACAAATTGCCGGACACCCTGTATATTACTGTTCTGAATAATATGACTAGTATTGTTATGAATTACTCGTATCATGTACATAAATGTGGTAAGAAATCGTAGCATAAATATTCATGCTGATTACAAATTCCGTAAATTTAAATCCTGGGGAGTAGACTCGATTCGCCGTATATTCACGTTCCCGGTAGAAATTAATAAGGTGCCAGTTATAGCTATCATAAACTCATCATTGAAAACTTTAATGATTGATTTTGAGACGTTTAGAAAGCAAAATCATTCATTATTTTGATGGACGATTAAAGCTCAAGACTTCAAAAATATTTCTAGTCAAAAAAAAATTTCAAAGAGGCCCAACTTTCCACAAAAATTGACTATTGATTTTTCAATGATCATTGGTAAGGTAGTTCAGTCATTGAAATAAGAAAAGTCTTTTTATGTGGAAAGTAGGACCTATTTGAATTATTTTTTTGGCTATATATATTAATTAAGTCTTAAGGTTTATTTTTCCATCAAAATAATAAACGATTTCCTTTCCTAAGCGTCTCAAAATCAATCATTAAAATTTTCAATGATGAGTTTCAATGATAGCTTTAACTGGCACCTAAGTAAATCCACCGGAAGAGCAACATACATTATGTCGATTCTTAAAACTACCTTATCATTTCCGAACTTTCTTACCGATGCTATTAGTTTTTGGAATTCAGTTTCATTGATGCATTCTTTTCCAAAAATAGTCAATATTCTTTTCTAGTTGTAATCGATTTTGAATAATATGCACGACTGGATCGCACGTACTTGCTCTTATGTTCAAGTTGTGCGGGACTTAAGAACTTTAAAAAATATTCAAGTAATTAAAGAAAAAGTGTAAAAAGCATTTAAATCGTTCTTTTTTATTGTATAAACAGTCTGATAAATAACTTAGAGCTCAAAAAAAAGTATGCCATTTGATTACTTGAAAAAATATGAATATGCAAAAAAATTTTTAAATCGTTGCTGCCGTTTTTTTAATAATTAATTTTTTATATATAAAATTTTTCTAAAATTTTTCAAAAAAAAAATTTGGTATGTCAATTTCGAGTATTATATTAATATACATTTACAACTGAAATTTCAAAACAATTCATTTATCCGTTTTTGAAATATGGAATTTTCAAAAAAAATTTTGAATCGTTTTTTAAAAATCCAAAATTAATTTTTCCAAAATTTTGGTATGCAGTATTATTTATATTCTAACAAAGCTTTTGTGCAAAAAATTTTATTGAAATCGGATGAGCGGTTGATGAGAAAACCAAAAATCAAAATAACCCGTTATATGGCAGGTACCATTAATAAATGTTTTTGGTGATTTTAAATATACCGCCAATGGACAAGGATTGAACAACCCGAGGACGACAAAGTCAAGCCGACTTTTATGTTAAGTTTTTACATATATTATAAATCTAATTTGTATTTTATATTGAATCAATGTATAGCGTTAGGCCCCTTATGTGCCAACAAAACCTTATTATTCGTCAATGTATCTTATAGTTATAAATTATCTTTTAAGCCAATTGTAAATAGAAATGTTCAATAAAACAAAAATTTAAAATTTATTTTAAAATTTTGTTGGTGATTTTTTTTTCTTACTAAAAGGTACATCATATCCACAATAATACACTGATTTTTTTTACCAAAATCATTGGAGCTATTTTTGAGATACATAAGGTTTTCCTTAACGGTTGTAATGCAAGTACCGTTATTTTTTGAGCTAAAAAAATTTCAATTTCCCCTCTGGAGAGTTACAAAAAAACCTTCAAAATTTGAAGAAAATTGCTTCAGTGGTTGAGGTACGGACAGACAAACAGACAGACAAACAGACAGACAGACAGAATTGTGCCACCCACTTTTTTTCGTGTTCTCTATCATCGTAATGTCATGTTTGATTGTTATATCGATTTTTTTTTGCACGAATCCAAAACTTGCCCTTTAGTACTTATATCGCAAGTAAAAAAATTTTAAGTGGCATTTGGGCCAATTTCAAACAAAAAAGGAACATTTACAATGCACAAATAAATGAATCGGTCTAAATGTTTACTTTGAACAATCTTTTCAATGAGATGTTTGTCCTTGTCCTCTTTCTATTTTATAACTGTACTCCTCACATAACTTTAATCGCTCACGCGAAAGAGAACGAAAACATTCTGAACAATATAGTGAGTTTTTTAGGAACGGACGATTTAGTCCTTTGGTCTCTCACTTTTTACTCCCTTCACTTATGAAAAAAGATCGTCATTGGAAAAATCTATAAATGTAAATACCAACTAAGTAGATTGGTAGTACATAGTTGTTAGAAAAAGAATGCACCTATACATATACGCCATTCAAATGCTGGTGAAAGTGAATTCATTTCTTAGTTCATGCTTCTACATATGTATTTTGTTATTTACTACAACTTTGAGCATAGCTGGACCAAAAATTAATTTTTTTTTTTTCTAATTTTATCTCTCAGTTTATTCTTTTTAGTGGTGTGTACGATAATTACTACCTTTTTGCGCTGAAAACAAAAATTATAAAATCTATAGCGTAAAAATGAACATCAAAATGCAAACTAATGTCCTTTTTTCGATTAAAAAGCATTTCATCGACTATTATAATGGGACACTGTGTTGTATGCGTACTATTACTCTGCAAATAAGAGAACATTATCAAAATCTTTAATGATTAGATATGTGGTCTTAGATCGATCAAAAACATTCACGTGTATGTGCTGTCAAAATGGTGATGATGCACAAATTGTTAAAGAGATTCAAGAGGGGCAGTTTTTTTTTTTGTTGGTTCATACGAGTATGTTCTTAGTTAGGATGGCAAGAACCCATCCATAATCGAAGAGCAGAGCCTTGGCTAAAACAAGCTTACTGAGCCGTTGTAGTTATAGAACACCCTTCATTCCTACTGCCAGGATCGGCTTTTAAGATCCTCTCTAGGGAGATTGGAGATTTAATTTTTTTCTTGATTAAGTCAGTTTGAATAGGCGTGTTCAGGAAAATGAGATTTCATAGGGTTCAGTGTCAAAAACTGAGCAAGTGAGTCCAATATTCTGTTTCCTCAGTAATTTGACACAAAAATTTCTGAGGAATCCTGTTCACGAGACTGAGTTTGCTGAGGGCTCTGAGATCTCATTTTCCTGAACACGCCTAGTAACAATCGTATAACAGATGTCAATCGGATCGTCGATATTCTTGCTGAGAAAAAAAAATAGTCAAATTAATTTATAATTTTGAGTTTTAATCACCCCGATTACAAAATCCGATGAATAGGTTGTGGATCCCATCCGACAGAGTTTTCGAGTCTTTAAGAAGAAATGTCGATAAGATAGTTTAAACTTTTTAAGATTAGTGAATACTCACCCCACTCGCGTTCTATTTGACATTTCAAATTCACATCCAAATTTATTCATTTAATTTGCTGATATATTTTTCCAAAAAAATATGGGAAAGAATAAACTGAGAGTTAAAATTAGAAAAAAAATTGAATTTTTGGTCCAGCTATGCTCAAAGTTGTAGTTAATAACAAAATACATAGAAGCATGAACTAAGAAATGAATTCACTTTCAATATAAATTTTAAAGTTTAGCCAATTTTGAGATTTGATTTTCATCGGCATCTATCAAAATACTTGAAAACATTTTTAAAATACAAATATTATTAAACTCTATTGTCAAGTTCGCCCGGAAAAAATTTTTACCCGAGAAAAGTTTGTTCATCCGAAGTTTTTAAAGCTACTATGAGGCTCGCCTGAAATTCTTTGGTCCCAAAATAAACAAAGATCTTACGCGATGGTTACCCAGTATACCCGTTTTTTTATGATCAGTTTTGAGTGCCATCTGTCGGGAAACTTCAAAATTTTTTACTGAAGCGCACTGCTGAACTAACATTTATTGTGTAAGTTTCAGCTGAATATGAATTTGTATATGTATTTTATTTTTAATCGTCAAAGTGTCAAAAAAAAATTTAAAGAGCGCACGCGTAAAAGTTTCACACAGTTATATTTTTTTACAGTTTTATGATTTTCCATTTTTCATTCAAATTTATGTATAAGTACCTACTAGCAGAAAAAAGAAAATCTAATGCTATATGTATTTATGATTTTGTTTTGAACACAATAAAAATGGACGCACTTTGTTAAAAATTTTGAATATCTGCAGTAATTTTAGGTACTTTTTATAGCATAGGATTTTTTTTATGTTTTGTCTGCTCCATCTGTTTCTGCATTTTTTTCATTTAATATAGAATTTTTGATTTTAATAACATATATTTATTTGGGTTGGTGATGGCAAAATTCCATGAAAAAAAGAAAACTCGAACTAACTTTATTGGATTTTTATTTTTTTTCTAAGACTTGTTTTAAAACAAATGAATTTTTGGTGTGTAAAATAATAAATGAAAAATAAGTAGGTTGTCATAATAAGAACTTTCCACTATCGTTATTTTCTGGGTGTCGGACAGCGTATTCTTCAGATTCGTATTTTTTTTTCATCTTCCTTATGTTTACCTACTTTAATTTAAATTTTTGATGTGAAAATTTAACTTCAAAGTTCTCTCATATTAAAACGTTTCTATTAACAACGTAAGGATATTAAGACTTTCATTAATATTTTTTCTTGTGTTCAAGACTCAAGCTAAAAGCACTGCTGTTAAACGGAACTAATTAACTTTATTTTGCGCCGTACCATTCCTTAAAATAGCTTTTGAAGAGTATTCCTTGGTGAATGCAATAAATTCCCTTGCAAATCATTTTCTTCTCGAAGAAGCTATGTATTATTATATTCCCTTCTATCTTATATCTTCTTCCTTTTGCTTATACAAAAAGAATTAAAAACATTTCTATTAAAAATTCCTCTTCTGCAAATAGCGGCATTGCATAAAATTGAATATAATTTACAGCATTTAGAAGGGGGGGGAGGCCTGTAAAACCATTACGCGGTAATTAGCTTAAACAGTTTGTTTGTGTTTGTAAATAAATAATTAAGGACCTCTGTTTGGCTCACTGCTGCCGAATATGGTATACCACAACTGCGGTAGTGTTTTACTCCTTGCTGATGTTTATGTTGGGCTGTAAGTATTTCCGTATTTTTGAACTTTCCTGCTTTGAACCTTGAGACGTTGCAATTAATAATAAAAAGGCAAAATTCTAAAACAATAACTGTATCAAAAAACTTAAAAATAGTCATACGCAAGATAGGATTTTGCTAACTTTGGTTTTTTTTGCGTTATCGCATGAAAATATCGACTTTATACAAATAAGTTTCTTTGGAGGACTCCAAAAATTTAGTTTGTTTTGACTTTTCTGTTATTTTTTTTTTTGTCACATTTCCTTTTTTCGCCTTTTTTCCTCCAAAGTTCATTGTTTTTCAAGATAAAAGAATCTTAAAATACCAATAAAGGTAGCGTTAGTTGTATGTGTACGTTTACATTAGATTTGTTCCAAACATTGACCAAAAAACGACCAATGTTTTACTATAAATCACCATCAATATTTGTCCAATTTAGTTCCACACTTCAAAACTCGGTTTGTTTTGGACAAAAGAAAGCGCTCACCAGAGAGCAAAACACAGTGCCGGATTTAGGGGAGGGCAGCCGGGGCTACAGTCCCGGGACTCCACAGAACAGGAGCCCCTACAATAGACTTTAAACAAAAAAATATTTCAAATTCTAACGAGTAAACACCACACAATGATAAAAAAAAAAAAAACAAACAAATAATAACCAAATGCAAAATGCAAGTCTAAAGAACAAGAACATAAGCAAGGGTTACGGAGAGGCTATGATTAATTAATTGTCATTCAGTTCAGTTCTGCTTTGATAGGTTTTAATACATAACTCGCAACTTCTCTATTTTTCTCATTTTCCATGTGCACTGCCCATTTCCTTTTCTAAGGCGCCAGTTATAGCTATCATTGAAACTCATCATTGAAAATTTTAATGATTGATTTTGAGACCTTTAGGAAGTAAAATCATTTATTGTTTTGATGGAAAAATAAAGCTAAAGACTTAATTGATATTTCTTGCCAAAAAAATTGTTCAAATAGGCCCAACTTTCCACATAAAAAGACTTTTCTTATTTCAATGATTGAACTACCTTACCAATGATCATTGAAAAATTAAGAGTCAATTTTTGTGGAAAGTTGAGCCTATTTGAACAATTTTTTTGGCTAGAAATATTAGTTAAGTCTCTAGCTTTATTTTTCCATCAAAAGAATAAGTGATTTTACTTCCTAAACGTCTCAAAATCAATCATTAAAATTTTCAATGATGAGTTTCAACGATAGCTATAACTGGCGCCTTAGTGTTTCTACCGATGTTTTCTCTTGGTCGACTGTTAACTCCACCCAACGACTATTTTCTTATTGATTATAGGCTTTTTCAGGCGCATCTTTTCTTGAGAATTATCAGTGATTGTCACAAAACTCCACGAGTTTTTGCTAGTGGCTCCCAGGAGAGGAAATTGCAAGTCAAACGTGAAAAGGACTCCGAGGAAACTTTAGCTAAAATACCCAAATTGACCAGGTCGTCAAATAAAGAAGAACTCCATCAAAATCCTTTAAAAAAAAAGCAACAGGAGATTCCACAGTAGATGGAGACGTTTCTAATACCATCCAAGATAATCGTAAGGTTTTATCAGTTGAAACCACACAATTTTGTAAAACTGACTACCAGAATCAAGAGCAAGCAGATCGCGAATCAGCCTCTCGAGGTGATAATAAAGTTATTGGTGTACCGCGATATGGAAATTTTCTGGGAATAAATTATTGAAACACTCAACTGAAAAAAAAAATGTATTTGAAATATAATCAGGGGCCAGGGGGCCTCCACTCTCTTGATGCCCTAGGGCCTCCAGACTTATAAATCCAACCCTGGCAAAACATTTCCCCCCTTAAAATTCCTCAGTCTGTCAAGTACCTGGTAAACGTAGGTCAGATGTCAGAAAAAAAATCTTACCAAAAGTTGCCACCAAACCTTTCATTTCCAGTAGAATTTCATCAAAATTTGATAGTCTGCCAGTTTTTCCCAAAAATCTCTGGAACAAAACTATTATTTCATCAAGGAATATCACTTTTGCGAAAATTGGGTATATATGGCTAATTATCTGCCAACTGTAATTCTTTTTTTTTTTTATTAAAAAAATTAAAACTTATTGGAAACAATTTTTGTTTTGTTTTTGTGGCTTCATTTGGTCAGAGAATGAAATCTGTAAAAGCATTTTGATACAATTTTTAAAGAACGAAATGTACTAAAACTGGAATAGACGATAATGAAAATCTTTTACTTTTTTATTTGTATTTTGTTCCTCTTTTGAACCATATTTTTGTTGAGATTCTTGATTGTATGTTATGTTTTGATCTCTTGACATTTCCTTTTCCCTTATTTTCTTTAAAAAAATTATAACTTTTTTGTTTTTGTCGTCTATTCTTCTGAATGGCAACCCTTTTCACTGTGCTGGGTTATTACTTAGTTTTTATTGCACGGCATAATTTTTCTTTGGATCGTCCGAGGCATTGCTTTCGTTCTTATTAAGCAAATTCGTAGGAAGTAAATATAATTGCAAGAAATAATTTAATAAAATTTCAGGGTGCCACGGTACTGACATTTACACAGTTTATGTGACCTTACTTCTCTAAGATAAAGAGAAAAATAATTTCCAGGAAAATTTTAGCATATGCCGTTAAAAGGAATACAAAATTAACATGCTTAAAAAATACAACCTCGGGGCTGACAAATAAATTTGTGACCCACACTTTCTTCGAATGAAAACATATCACTCTTACAGTACAACAACGTTCAAAAAATAAAACGATGATGAGTGTCAAGTTAGCAAAGCAAATTTGACGAACTTTTGGCCAGTTTCACAGTGGGAGTTTAAACCTAAGTTCAACTGAACCTGAACTTCAGTTTTATTTTTAAGTTGAACTTTTTCGGTTTCACAATGTAAACTGAACTTCAGATCAATTAAACGAAGTTTTATGAGATTCTGTGAACGCAACTTGGCAGCATTGAAGTTTTGAAATTCAAATAAGAGTATTTTCAGATGATTTTTATGTCAACTTCCTGAAATAAATTTATATTTTGAAATTTGAAAAAATAATTAGAATATGGAAACAAATTAAGATAAAAAAGTTCTGCAAAAAAAAGGAAGCTCTAATGTCGATGGATTTGGTTCTGAAGCACAAAAATATTATAGAAAATAAACAAACCCAATGGAAAGAAAAAAACAGTGATATGGCATGGGAGTCAATGGAAAAGGAATTTAATTCAAAAAGTGGCTCCCATTATTATAGATGTGATAAAGTAAACAAAAGTTTGATAATATAAAAAAAACATCAGCAAAATAATTTTTTTCTAGCCAAAAGCGAAAGCTTTGTGAAACTGGTGGTGGTCCGCAAGAAGTTACAACGCATTCATTAGACAAAACCATTTTGGACATTCTGGGTGATCATGCGCAGGGACTTGCATTGGTTTATGTTGCCGAAATTTAAGTTCCAAAGCCCAAAAAGTAAAAGTGAAACACAAAATATTAATTTGCATTGCTCTTGTTTTTCTTTTCTCTTAAAGGTCATATAATATAGTTTCAACAATTTTCGCTTAAAACATTCATAAAATAAATTAATGAAATAAAGAAATTCACGTCCAAAAAGTAGATTTCTTCTAAAATAATCATTATTATATTTGAGATTGATTGTGTTCAAGGCTTCCACATATTGAACTACAGTTTAAACGGCAGAATATTATCGTTTCACTTAAACTACAGAATGAACTCAGTTCAAGATGTAAACGAACACTGTGAAACCGAATATATGTTGTTGAACTTCAGTTTAAACCAAAATCAGAGTTTAAACTCCCACTGTGAAACTGGCCATTAATATTTTACTGCTTCATAATTTGTCGTTAATAAGTGGTTAATTATTTGTGACGAATTCAATTTTTTCGTGCGATGATTCCTATGTATTTTTGGGTGATTTGTTTTCGACGAGTGTCAAGTTAGCAAAGCAACTTTCACAAATCGAAAAATGGATAGGTGGATAATTTGCCGATAGTTAGTCGTTAATTAGCTTTGGCAATTTCGAATTTGTCGTTCAATGTTTTATATGTTTTTTTGGGTGCTTTTCTAACTTAACATAATTCGAAAAGCGTCAAAAACTTCTTATTTTTAATGTCTTATGGCTTAATAATTTACCGTTAACTAGTCCTTAATTAGTTGTACAAAATTAATTTCAATCGTGCAATGTTTTCTATGTTTTTTTTAAATTCTTCGTTAGCTTCATATTAAAATTAGCAAAGCACCACCTTAAAAAGGGCTTAAAACTGCTAATACCGAATAGTTTATGGCTTAATAGTTTGCCATTAAGTAGTCTTCAATTAGTTTTTACAATTTTGTTGTGCAATTTCTATGTTTTTTGGGTTCTTTCTTTCCTAACTTGAGATCAAGTTGGCAGATTATCACCTGAAAATGGGGTAAAAACTGTTTATACTTATGGCTTAGTAGTTTATCAGTAATTAGCCTTTAATTAACGGGTGATTTTTTAAGAGGTTTAGAACTTAAAAAAAAAAAAACACACAAAATTCGAAAAAATGAATGAAATATTTATTTGAATCGATAGTTTGAACCTTGCAATTTAATGTTTAAAGATAATTTCATGCAAATGTTGACCGCGGCTGCGTCTCAGGTAGCCCATCCGCTGAGTCCAATTTTGGCATACTCTTTCACACATATCGGCCGGTATCTCACGAATGAATGCATGGATGTTGGCTTCCAGTGCGTCAATCGAAGCGGGCTTGTCCTTATAGACATTAGCTTTGACATACCCCCACAAAAAATAATCTAATGGTGTCAAATCGCACGATCTAGGCGGCCAATTGACCGGCCCGAAACGTGAAATTAACTGTTCACCAAACTCGCCTCGCAATTGCGCCATTGTTTCGCGTGCTGTGTGGCATGTGGCACCGTCTTGTTGAAACCACATATCATGCAAGTCAAGAACTTCCATTTCGGGCAAAAAAAAGTTTGTTATCATCGCTCGGTAGCGTTCACCATTGACAGTAACGCTGCGATTCGCATCATCTTTGAAGAAATATGGCCCAATAATGCCGCCGGCCCATAAACCGCACCAAACAGTGGCTTTTTCGGGATGCATTGGTAGCTGTTGCAATGCTTCTGGCTGATCTTCACTCCAAATGCGGCAATTATGCTTATTTACGTACCCATTCAACCAAAAATGAGCCGACCATAAAATGGAAGCAGCGCGCGATGAACATTTCGAACCGAGCACGAATTTTGATAGTAAAATTCAATAATTTGCAAGCGTTGTTCATTTGTAAGACGATCCATGGTTAAATTGCAAACCAAACTGAAGCTGTTTGACAGTGACACAAGGTACTAAACACACGTCAGCTGTCAAAACCAGTGTTGCCAAAACCAAACCAGCTAAAAAATCACCCGTTAGTTGTGATAACTTCGAATTTGTCGTTCTTTGTTGTCTATGTTTTTTTTTTAGTGGTAAAAACTTCCAAAACTTAATTAAAAAAAAAAAAACTACGACGATGAGATTTGACAGCTTTAAGTCAGGGATGGTTTGATTTAAACTCAATTCCAGTTAACAATAGGACCATAGTTGAAATGTTTATCATTTCACAATGTAAGTGTGTATGTTAAATAAGATAATTTCGAATTCTTTGTGAAAATTTTCAACGAAATTACATCCCTTGACTTAATGAATAACAAATAAAAAGTTCAATATAGTTAATTTTAAACCTTTCTTCATAATATGAATTACGGAAAAATATAACAAAAAACTTAGAAAACATTGCACAAAAATAAAGAAATTGTCACTGTAATCAATAACAAATAAATTATAAACCAATTAAAATTTCAATAAAATAGGTTTTAGGAACTTTTCCCGCGTTTTTTTCTGACTCACATAAATTTTTTTTTTGGCTATCAGCTCGGGTTTTTAAAAAATTCCCGTTAGAAAATGACCAAAAATCGTTTTTTTGTTATTTTTGAAGCCTTTTAACATATAGAAATAATTATTTTTTTAGCAAGTTTTGCAAAAATATCTGAAAGCAATTATCTTTTTCTTCAAATATCAGCTTAAATCTTTTCAATATCTCACTTACTTTCCGAGAAATTCTTAGCAAGATATTAGTCTTCACTCGATATTTCTTCATTTAAAAAAAAAACCCTGTATGGTAAAATATGCCAAACGCATAAATTTCAACAAAGGATTGATCAGAGAGGAAAGAAGATATTGGAAAGATATAAACTGATATTTGAAGAAGAAGATTAGTACGACGAAAAAATGCAAAATATTTTTTTTGTCAAAATACTTTTTCCGACTATTGTACTTTTCAAAACTTTCCAATTTACGCTCACTGGTTTTTTCACTTTTTTTAATGAAAAAATCAACTTTTTGTATCACGAGTTTAAGGGAGTAACGTGATCATTATACACTCAATATTATCAAAATTATCGATGGCAATAAAAATAAAATGCACGACTGGGTCGCACGTACTTGCTCTTATGTTCAAGACACTGCGAGTATAAGAAAATTGTATATACAAACGGAAATTATGAGAGAAAAATGTAGAGAAGCATGAAATACGACATTAAAATTAGCTAAAACAACTCTTTTGACAGTTTGAGGCGAAAAAAAGTATGCCATCTTAATTCATGATAGAATATGATTGTATGGGAAAAAAAATTTTAAAATCGTTGTAGCGATTTTTTTTAAATTAATTTTTTATATATAAAATTCTTAAAACATTTTTAAGAACAAATTTTGGTATGCAGATTTAAACAATATATTTATGTGTATATAAAAACAAAATTTGAAAAAAAAATTGTCAACCCGTTTTTGAGATATCGAATTTTCAAAAAAAAAGTTTGAAACTTTTTTTAAAAATCCAAAAACTTTTTTTTTGAAAATTTTGATATGCAATATTATTTAATCTTATCTGAAATTTGTACATACAAAAATTCATTTGAATCCGTTAAGCCGATAACGAGAAAACTCAAAATAAAAAAATACGTTCTATGACAGGTTCTACTAATAGTTGCTATGTGTAAAATTTTATAATTTTTGATGGTAGATCGTACTAATTTTAGTTTATGAAAAAAGTTTAATCAAAATCGTAGCAGTCGTTTTCAAGCAAAAAAATATTTTCCTTTGCGGTTTTTTCACTTTTGTATGGAAGGTACCGTTATTTTTTCATAAATGTAAAATTTTTTCTAAAAATATTTTAGAGAGTACTAAAAAAGTCTTAAATATCGAGTTTCAAAAAAATCTATGATGCTGTTTTCGAAATATTTGATTTTCCAAAAAAAATTTGAAATATTTTTTAAAAATCCAAAAAATATTTTTTCAAAAATGTTGGTACGCAAAACTATTAACATTTTTTGGAAGCTTCTGTATAAAAAAATAATTGGAATCGGTCATACCATTTTGAAGAAAATCAAAAATAAAAAAATGGTTCCTTGGGAGGTACCATTAATAACCATTTTTGAAAAATGGTTTTCCACGCAAAGAAAGCCTTTACTAAAATAAATTTATTGAATTTTTTTTAAGAAAAGTTGTTGAGCCGTTTTTGAGAAAAATACGATTATGTAAATTTGCCAAACAAAAAATGTATGACAGGTACCGTTATTTTTGGTTCTAAAAAAAAAAATGAAAAAAACGTGTCGGCAGAATCACCAAAAACCACTAAGTACCAAGTTTGAAGAAAATCGATCGAGCCGTTTAGGCAGAACAGACAGACAGACAGACAGACAGACAGACAGACAGACAGACAGACAGACAGACAGACAGACAGACAGACAGACAGACATACAGAATTTTGCCACCCACTTTTTTGGTGTTCTCTATCATCGTAATATCATATTTGATTGTTATCTCAAATTATTTTTTTTTGCACGAATCCAAAACTTGCCTTATAGTACCTATAATCGCAAGTAAAAAAATAAACTTGGAATTATTAAATACTTTGTTATTTAATTTCTAAATATGCTCCCACTGACAGTTATTACTCTATGGAGAGAAAAACCGACGGCACTGCATTTATTTTCCACCCATCTAGCTTGTAGGAAATCAAAATATTGTTGGTTTTCCAATGGGCATTCATATTATGCATTAAAAATCTGGCAAACAAAAGTTATATAGTTTGTCAGCTATAAATCACTTCTATAAAGATTGTAAAGGAAAGAAAAATGTGGGAAGTCTGTAATTTTTAAAACCAAGAATATAAACTTAGTTTTCTTGGTGCATGATTTACGGTTATGGCATTAAAATTATGAAACTAAAAAAATTTGTCGTTTTTTTTAATTATATGACCCTTGTGAAGGAGTGAAAGTAGATATGGGTTAAAGAAAAACATTAAGGAAATAAAATGGGAAATTTTAAAACAATGTGATATTTATTATTTTTCTGGATTTTTTTCCCCAAATTCATTAATTAAACAAAGTTCAGCCAAACTAAGTTTTGACATCACAAACATTTGTAACAGGCTGAACTTTTCATTTTAGTGCTTTAAAAGTCAAATGCAATAAAATTAAATTAAAACAAAAAATCTTGTAATTGGGAATTGTTTTGGTTTGATATTAAAAAAAAACAACAATATCTAACAAAGAGTAAAACGCCAACTATGTAGGAAAATCTGTAAATGTCACACCGTGTATCTCAAAAGCCAAGCATGCATCTAGGAACTTGCAGTAAGACTTAAAATTTTTAAGAATTTCATACTGATATATTGCGGTCAATGTACTTGTACATTGTACATGATCCAACTTCGTATGAGAATCTGTGTACTGTTGATGGGGTGCTTGGGCTGTATTGAATGCCATATTTTGAGAAGCCTGTCAGCAGAAGAATTTGCTTCAAACAATAGTAATTGAGACGCATCAATCTTGAATGCTACAGTTTCTGAACCTGCGACTCAAGTTCGTATACTGTTCGCCATCATCACCTCGACATGTTTTACCACAAACGCACTCAATTTGTGGGATATATAAAGGAAAATGAAATGACTGACGTTTTTATGCTTACATTGACTTTGAAGAACAAAATCGAATCCCAAACTTCAAGTAGTCCGGGAGCCGACAGTTAGATTACCTATCTCATCGTGGCCACGCAAAAAGAGAATGCCAACCGAACCGATTGCTTTAGCCCAAGCATTTACAAAACTACTGGTCGGACAAGCTTTATGTGGTCGAAAAAGTTAGGAAATGTATTTTTCAAGTTGCATTTTCCGCTAAATGTATCTATAGCATAAGCAACTTCTATAAAAGGGGTATTAAATGAAAGGTAAAGACTGTCCTCTACAATATTGGCAATATTTTGTGCGAGAAATTTTGACAGAAACAGTTTGCACAAATGTCTAACTGCTAAATTTACAGCAAAAGAACGAGTACGACACATTGATCGACGACGGAAACGGTGGCATATTCAACCTTAATGCCCCAGGAGAACTGGAAAACCCCTTCTAATTTCGATGATGTTGGCTTCAATTCTGTCAAGATCTGACATTGCACATCTGGAATAAATGCGCGATGGCACACAAGTGATCATTCAATTTCAATTTGTTTTATCGACAACTATAGACCAGGAAAAATAGCACAAATCGTATGGGGAACCTTGAAAAAATTAATTCATGAAATATTAAAATTGGAATCGACGCAGAATTGCAACCTCTATAACATATCCAAAGTCCCCCAAAATCCCCGCATTGGCTTTTTGTGTAGATGCATTTGAAGAGATGCAGACGAGGAGAATTTGGAGGTCTATCAAACTTAAATATTTGTTTGGGTAAAACCTGATCATATGATGCATGCTTTAAGGGTAGTTTTTAACGCCGAATCTAATAAAACCAAATTCAAAATGATACAACCACCCAAAAAGAAGTTATAGTCCTTTTTATGTAATGATGACTTTTTTTTCAGGTACAACAGGTAAAATATTACCGAAACCCCTTTGAAAATAACGGTATGTTAATGAAACTTGGAATGAATGTTTCATTTGTCTTAGAAACTAAGAATCAAGAGAGTCCTTAAAAATATTCATGGTGAAAGGGTGTTTTTTTTAAGGGGGAGGGGCAACAAAGAATGTTAACCATAACACCCACGTAAAAATTCTTACACTCATGAAACTCGCCAAAAATATTAAACTCTTCATGGCAACCAAGAATCAAAATAGTCCATACAAATATCTTTGTTCTAAGAGTGTTTTTGGTGACTGTTAACTTTTGACTTGTTCTACGGAAAATACGATTTCAAAAATTAATTTTTGCTTGAAAAGGCCCATAACTTTGTTAAGGGTGCTTGCATCATTTTAGTTTTGCTTTTATTAGATTCAGCGTTAAAAAATACCCTTAAATCATATACCATACTTTGTGTATATACCTCAATTACACCAAATAGGAATTTTGGCTCAAATCTTCCAACTTCTTCCCTGATTTTCCCTCTCTTTAATAAAAAAACCCCAGAACAAATATATTTATGAGAACTATTTTGATTCTTGGTTGCCATGACAAATTATATATTTTTGGCGAATTTCATGAGTGTAAGGGTTTTTACGTGGGTGTTATGGTTAACATTCTTTGTTGCCCCTCCCCCTTAAAAAAAACACCCTTTCACCATGAATATTTTTAAGGACTCTCTTGATTCTTAGTTCCTAAGACAAATGAAACATTCATTCCAAGTTTCATTAACATACCGTTATTTTCAAAGGGGTTTCGGTAATATTTCACCTGTTGTACCTGAAAAAAAAGTCATCATTACATAAAAAGGACAATAACTTCTTTTTGGGTGGCTGTATCATTTTGAATTTGGTTTTATTAGATTCGGCGTTAAAAACTACCCTTAAAGCATGCATCATATGATCAGGTTTTACCCAAACAAATATTTAAGTTTGATAGACCTCCAAATTCTCCCCGTCTGCATCTCTTCAAATGCATCTACACAAAAAGCCAATGCGGGGATTTTGGGGGACTTTGGATATGTTATAGAGGTTGCAATTCTGCGTCGATTCCAATTTTAATATTTCATGAATTAATTTTTTCAACCTCGGAACCTATTTTTCCTGGCCTACTAATAAAATACGTTGAAAAATTTACATTTGTTGGCACTTAGGGGCTCTAAATTTATACTATGGGTATTCATACAACAGCGTAAACTCATCGTAAACGTTGTAAAGATTAAAACTTCGTAATTCTGTCACAATTTGTATGGAAAATTTGACAGATTTACGAAGTTTAAAACTTTACAACGATTACGACGAGTTTACGCTTTTGCATGAATACCCTTACTATGTCTAAAGTTTAAAATTGTGTAATTATATAAAATTAATGTCAAACATTATTTAAGTGTTTGTTGACTTTTTCATTCCTCGGTTTCAGTGGTGATTCTGGTGTGGATTGCTAGAAGGTTTGGCATTTAGCCACGGTAGTATTCTGACCCTGTGTCAATATTAAAGGAAAAACAATCGAAGACTAGTTCGAAGGCGGAGAAGATCTCATTTTGAAATTACGATGATACTGAGCAACACAAGGCTAATCATTGTAATAAACTCAAAAGATTTTTATTAATTAAACAAAGAGGCTTGACTTTTGAAAAAAGTCATAAGGGGTAACCGGGCCAAGTTGGTCCCAGGTGTAAGAAGACTAAAAGAGAATAACCTTAAATTTACACAATAATATGGATTTTTCTTTGTGTCTTTGGGTAAACCACAACTATCTACTTAGTTTTACCAATTTTTACACATTTTCAAAGTTATTAAGAAAAAACAGTTTTTTCATCCGGCAGTAGTTTTTTTATTTTCTATTGTGTTCCTCTTTTTGGTCCCCTTTTTTTACCTGGCTCCGAAAATTTGTTGGAGTTCAAGTTAAGCTGTGTTTTTGAATTCTTTTGCTATTTACATTTTCCGTTATAAAAAAAACATTAATTGCTAAATGGTTGGTGGGGGTAACTTGACTAAATTTTTTTGGGATATTTATTTTGGGACTTGCAAGAAAACGAATTTAATTTATCATTAAGTTTTCTAAATTCGAGTTTTAATCAGAAAACCATTCATTTTTATTTATACTTCTTATTTATCAAATAATATACACTAGTCAACAATATTAAAGGAACACATTTTTTTCAATTTTCCTTAGCGTTTTTTGAAGAGCTGTATCTTTGTGACGAGTGGTCGCTCTGAGTTGAAATAAAAAGCATTTTACAGCTTTATGTTTTTTGTTTCGAGATTTGTTTGCAAACAAATTTTTTTGAAGTACCGTTATTGCGTTATTGCAAAAAATGAGACGAGACAACTAAATTATTTTTTTTTTATTTTTTTTGAAGGTCCTCATTTCTATGGATAATTTTTTTTGAGTCAATTAAATGTCATGATCAGATACCTTGTTTATTCAGCTTTAATTCAATTTTTTTGTTGTTGTCGTACGATTTTTTTTGACATGGTTTATCTGACTTTTAATGAAAAAAGATACTTTTAGCCTTTATTACCAATATCTCAGCAAGTAATGATGTTATAAAAATTTTAAAGACAGTTTTGGAAATTTTAAAAAGCGTTTTAAAATTATTTTTTTTTACCGTTCACCGTTAGTTTAAAAAAAGTACTAAAAACCGACGTTTTGTGGTCTTTTCGTAAATCTTTTTTTTTCTTTGCAAATATTGATTGCATGGCTTGCGTTGGTATGCAAATTTATAGACTTTTAAATCATCAATATTTTTGTAAATTTTCAAATTGATTCATCGAACCGTTTTTCCTCACCAAAACTTCAAAGTCTTACAAACGAGGTAAGGGAACAAATTGTGGTGTTCCTAAACAATGCGAAGTTGTCATCAAAATGACAAGAAAACCGCAATTCCAGTGGATTTTTTTTCACAGTTTTGCATTATTTAGATACTTTTTTGAATGGAAATGAAAAAAAAAAAACATTTTTCAAAAAAAAAAAAAATTAAAAAAATCAAGTTTTTTTGTTTGAAAATTTTTTTAAATTAATTTTTTTTTAATTTTTTTGTTTAATGTACTTTTTATTTCATTTCAATTCGAAAAAGTATCTAACTAATACAAAACTGTGAAAAAAATCCACTGGAATTGCGGTTTTCTTGTCATTTTGATGACAACTTCGCATTGTTTAGGAACCCCACAATTTGTTCCTTTACCTGGTTTGAAAGACTTTGAAATTTTGGTGAGGAAAAACGGTTCGATGAATCAATTTGAAAATTTACAAGAATATTGATGCTTTAAAAGTCTACAAATTTGCATACCAACGCAAGCCATGCAATCAATATTTGCAACGAAAAAAAATATTTACGAAAACACCACAAAACGTCGGTTTTTAGTACTTTTTTTTAAACTAACGGTGAACGGTAAAAAAAAATAATTTCTACAAAATCATAAAAAAAATCTTGTAAAACGCTTTTTCAAATTTCCAAAACTGTCTTTGAAATTTTTATAACGTCATTATTCGCTGAGATATTGGTAATCAAGGCTAAAAGTATCTTTTTTCATTCAAAGTCAGATAAACCATGTCAAAAAAAATCGTACGACAACAACAAAAAAATTGAATTAAAGCTGAATAAACAAGGTATCTGATCATGACATTTAATTGACTCAAAAAAAATTATCCATAGAAATGAGGACCTTCAAAAAAAAATAAAAAAAAAATAATTTAGTTGTCTCGTCTCATTTTGCAATAACGCAATAACGGTACTTCAAAAAAATTTGTTTGCAAACAAATCTCGAAACAAAAAACATAAAGCTGTAAAATGCTTTTTATTTCAACTCAGAGCGACCACTCGTCACAAAGATACAGCTCTTCAAAAAACGCTAACAAAAATTGAAAAAAAATTTGTTCCTTTAATATTGTTGACTAGTGTATATCACAACAAAAACATAAATGTTAAAAAAAGAGCCAAGTTCTTATATGTACAAAAAACCTGTGCGTAAAAAGTCTGCCAAAAAAAGTAATGAGATCTAAAATATATGCCAAGCTTTAAGTTCATGAAGTTTAATATCAAATATCTTAAGTACAGAAATATCGAAACAATTCCAAATCATGACAGAAATTTGGTATTTAATGATTACTGATTAAAATATGGTGGGTTCACTTGTCAAGTTTTCATACATCTGAAATAAGTAAGTAATTAAGTAAGTATTTAAGAGAAAACTTGCCAAGTTAATCCACCAAATTTTAATCAGTAATCATTAAATACCAAATTTCTGTCATGATTTGGAATTGTTTCGATATTTCTGTACTTAAGATATTTGATATTAAACTTCATGAACTTAAAACTTGGCATATATTTTAGATCTCATTACTTTTTTGGCAGACTTTTTACGCACAGGTTTTTTGTACATATAAGAACTTGGCTCTTTTTTTAACATTTATGTTTTTGTTGTGATTTCACTCCTTTTTGCAAAGATTTATTTTGCCAGGTGAAAATCAAGCCTTACCGCTCCACAAAGTTTCATAATTCTACGACAACCGAAAGTACTCCATATAAATAATAGCAATTCTGATAAAGTGGGTGGATGGCACGCCCCCTGAATGGAAAATTCCAAATTTTCGATTTTTTTCTTTCTAAGTACTTCAAGCCCTACCGACCAACCAATTTTCATCGTTCTACAACAATCGAAGGTGCTCCATATAATTTATAAGCATTTTAAAGAATGTAGGTGGTTGCCACGCCCCTGAAAGGCAAATTCCTATTTTTCAATTTTTGTCTTTCTAAGTACTTCAAGTCTTACCGCTCAACCAATTTTCATCGTTCTACAACAATCGGAAGTGCTCCATATAGTTTATAAGAATTTTTAAGAATGTGTGTGGATGCCACGCCCCCTGAATGGAAAATTCCAATTTTTCAATTTTTTTCATTCTGAGTACTTCAAGCCCTACCCACCTACAAATTTTCATTGGTCCAAAACAATCGGAAGTGCTAAATATAATTTATAAGAATTTTTAAGAAAGTGGGTGGATGCCACGCCCCCTGAATAGAAAATTGCAGATTTTCGATTTTTTCCTTTGTATGTACCACAAGGCCTACCGTTGTGCGAAATTTCAAGTTTCTACGATGTCGGGAAGTGCTCCATAATTTTGATGATCTGTCAGTGAGTCAGTCAGTCAGTTACGGTTTTTGCGATTTTTGAAGTCCTATATCTCGGGAATTACTAATGCTAAAGAGTTGAAATTTGGTGAGGCACCTGTGTTTGATCATCTCAGCAAATACTTTGAATTTGAAGCTTCGGAATTTAATGGTATTGAAGTTAGAGGGGGGTTGAAAATCGCCTGAGTTTGTTCCTGTAAAAAGGGTGTAGTGCCGTGAACTTGGCTGGGCACTACCGAGCCCTTTGATTTAGATAGCTTAGCTGTTATAAAAAAATTATTTGTTGTTGTTACAAAAATGTGAGTACAAATATACCTAATATTAAATAATATTAATATCATAAATCGGTGTCTATCGTAATAAGTTTGATAAAAACTAGTATATTATATATAGTATATAAAATGCGAAACGTTGTGACGAAGTGCATACAACTTAAGCAAAGTCAACTGGCCCCAACTTACCCTGGTTTCGGGGCTAGTTGACCCATTTGAAGTCATCCAGCAAATTTAAGAAAAAAGCGTTTAATCATTCACTTATTAAAATGATAATACATATTTATTAAGAAAGCCAAAAAGATTATCTATCCAAAAGAATTTTTTTTTAAACCTGCCTTCGTGTTGCTTGTACAAAATAAAATAAAAAATTTGAGTCCCATTGCCCGGTCTCCCATAGTATACATTTTGACGGTATGAAGCTCACCAGATCAGCTAGTATCTTTATATTTTTTTTGTAAAGTCACAAAAAAAAAATAAATTATTTGGACACTTATGTCTTTTCCTTCGCTTGGTTAGTTCCAATTTTTCCAATGATCTTCACTAAAGTTTTAAGCTCAGCTCTTTTGTTTTTTTTTTTAGTTCAAAAGAAATATATACATATTATCAGCCTTATTCATAAACGCATCATAGTAAGTGCATAGTGCTGTGCACTCGTTATAATGCCTCTGAACGCGAAACCCTTATTCATAAAACTTTTGCAACGTAACATATAGGCTCATAATAAGCTAAACGCATTTGGAGGTTGAATAGTGGCAACATAGGGATATATAAATATCGAAATGTCACTAATATACTCACAATAGTGAAATATTCAGATATGTGTACCTATACACACATACATAACCTATTCTTCCCAATAAAAACTGTGAGCGAAAGGAATAATGAAATAAAACAAAAAACTGTTTTTATCTCAAACATTTTTATTTGATTTATGCACATATGCATACCTGCTATAAACAATAACAACGAAAACTGTATTATATAAAAAAAACTAAAAAGAATCCAACCGGAATAAAGCTGTGGCAGGGAGTTGATTTGTTTTTCCTATTAATAAAAATTCACTGAGTAAACGGAATATTAAATAGCTTAGTTTTATTGAAATATGTATTAATTAATTATTACTAAAAAGGACACAAGAAAACTTCAAAATTATAATTATTATTAACACTGAAATTGAAAAGACCCGAACTGGCAGTATTATTCTTTTATTGATTTTCACAAACAGCTGAGATGTGCAAGTAAAATGTAATAGAGTTTCCCTTTTTGGTACTTTATTTGACACAAGCGTTGCATAACTATAATGGGTAGGAAAATGTTTTATGAATAAGAATTGGTGTAACACTGAACAGTGGCTATACAGGGTGTCCCGGACCTGAGTGGAAGTATTTCAGGGGGTGATTCTTTGGGTTATTCTAAGAAAAAAAAATTTATGGGGGGAAAGTTGTATCTCCCCTCCCTGATGCAGGGAGGGGCAGTTTCTGAAACATTGACTTCAAATGCAAAAAAAAAATATTAAAAATCAACGGAAACACATTTAATAATGTGCTATAATTTTTTTGAAAGCTAATACTCCACTCTTGTATTTGGTTTTTAAATCAAGTTGTTTAAACGAATAGCTTTTGAGAAATTAAATTTCAAATTCAAAATTAAAAACAAAAATTGTGATTTTTTTTTCTTAAGTCGATATTTTTCTAAATTTTACGATTAAGAGTATTTTTTGAGTTCAATATTCAATGCCCTCATTATTTTTTAGTCCATTACCGAAAATCTAATGTAAAAACCTTTCTTAGTTTTTGAGAAATTAAGAAAAAACACAAGGTACTTTTCCCGAATAAGCCTGAAAAAATGAATTTATTCATGAATTTTCCCGAATAAGCCTGAAAAAATGAATTTATTCATGAATTATCCATAATTTAACCCTTTTTCGGGCTTTTGTGGTAAAAGTACCTTTTGTTTTTTCTTAATTTCTCAAAAACTAAGAAAGATTTTTACATTTGGTTTTCGGTAATGGACTAAAAAATAATAAGGGCATTGAATATTTAACACAAAAAATGCCCTTAATAACGTAAAATTTTGATAAATATCGACTTAAGAAAAAAAAATTACAATTTTTTTTTTTAATTTTGACTTCGAAATTTAATTTCTCAAAAACTATTCGCTTAAACAACTTGATTTAAAAACCAAATACAAGAATGGAGTAATAACTTTCAAATTATTAAATGTGTTTCCGTTGATTTTTAATGTTTTTTTTTTGCATTTGAAGTCAATGTTTCAAATTATTAAATGTGTTTCCGTTGATTTTTAATGTTTTTTTTTGCATTTGAAGTCAATGTTTCAGAAACTGCCCCTCCCTGCCTCAGGGAGGGGAGATACAACGTTCCCCCCATACAATTGTTTTCTTAGAATAACCTAAAGAACCACCCCCTGAAATACTTCCACTCAGGTCCGGGACACCCTGTATAAGTCCTTATTCAGTGCATAACTATTCATCTGTTTAGTGGAATCTAACGAACTCAGGGGTTATTTAAGCGGTTATAAGGAAAAACTGAGGTTTTTCTCCTGATGAAATTTCAATAAGATTAACTCTAGTTTTGCCCATAGCAATAACTTAACCAATATCTATGAATATTCCCTTAAAACTTTCAGATAACGTTATTTAGTCTAAAGCATTGAAATTAACGAAACACTTCCTGGTGGTGTTGTGTTTATGCAGAAAGAACCTCCTTCATCCGAGGAGTTACGCCCAGATGGAAGCTAGCAAGCATGCCTATATCTGTACAGACCCAGACACTCTTCCATATTCCTACCACGCGGGCTCATTCAATGAGTGATTTTGCTGGAGCAATAAAAGTGGTGGAAGATTCGCAGTTCTAGTGACAGAAACAACGTTTATTTGGGGAATCGTGTCTTTTTCCTTATGTATTTCATCTGATCTTTTCAAAGTTGCTTATGGAAAGAACTGTTTGGATTATTTTCTAAGAGAATTTAATAATGTACAAATAACGGCTATTTTTTTGATATGAAAAAGCAAGACTATTTTTATAGCGTACTTTTGGGCGCTTATCTCAAAGCCGTCATCCATTTTACGCCATCACCTCAAATTTCAATACATTCCTGTTAGAATATGAACTGAGACTGAGAAATTTCCATGTAGTTTTGTATGAGAAACAAGTGTTCCGGGAAATTTCAAGTGCTTGCCGGCACGTGTTAACGTTAACCGATTTCAAAAAAATTTTGCACAGATTTTTTTTAAATTAGATACCTTGATCACTTTTAGGAAGGTAGTTGGGGGGGGTGACGAAAGAAATTAAAAAATTAAAAAATAGGTGCCTATAGTACCTATCAATAGTTTAGTAAACAAAGCACAAAAATGGAAATAGAACAATTTTCATCAAAATATATGTAGTATGTACATCTTCTTGTACATATGTTATTGATATTGAGAAATGGTCGGCCACCATCTTGTAAGACGCGTTCTATCAAATATCTCGTGACCCATGCATTTCAAAAATAGTACCTTTTTTGGAAAGCTAATATTCAATTTTTATTTTTTGCTTAAATCAAGTTGTCTTAGTGAAAATTTTTCGTGAAATTAAATTTCAAAGTAAATATATTTTTGAAAACAATCAACTAGAAAAAAATCACATTTTTTCAAAAATATTGACTTTAAAATTTAATTTATCAAACATTTTTCACGAAAACAACTTGATTCTAGAAAACAAAAAAGATTGGGATATTAGCTTTCAAAAAATCTACTATTTTTGAGACACACGGTTGACGAGATATTTGATAAAATGCGTTTTCCAAGATGGCAGCTGATGCCCGCCAACTTCAACTTGGATTTGCATTCAAGGCCAAGGGAAATCCATGGATATATTCCATCAAGAAAATCAGTTCAGTAATACATTGCATTATGAATCTACTTTTTTTGCTTTGGCTCTTGGGCTATGTGTCCAAAATCTCGTTTAAGCTGCGTTATTTTTCGAAAAAATATTTAAAAAAAAATAAACAGAAACGGTTGGTAATCGAACCCAGACCCTTGGCATGACAGTCCAACGCACAAACTATTATGCAACGAGATACTTCAAATCACAGTAAGAGTTCTTATATGTAAAATCCAATATTTTCGTAATTTATAAACAATTTTCCGATTTTTTTTTAAGATGATTTTACGATCTTCATACTTAAATGAACCTCCATTTTCGTTAGAACTCAACGTCCAAAAGTTATATGCGAAAAACTGATATTTTCATCACTAACTTGACTTTTTCAATGTTCGTATGCAGAGGGCTGGATAAATAATCACCCCGATTACAGAATCTGACGAATGAGCTGCGGAGGGAATCAGACTCAAGTTTGACATTTGTTATATAGTAAAAATGTCAAAATTAAGTATGATTCCATCCGCAGCTCATTCGTCGGATTCTGTAATCGGGGTGAATAATTGATTTTGTTGTTTCACCATTCCCATCAATGATTGCTTTTATCTATTTGGCTGAAACTAAATACTAACCTTCTTAGGAATTGGTGGGAAAATTTTATTTACCCTTGCACTTTTAGCTTTTCTGTCAATTAAATATATCTAATTTCATATGAATATGTATATCATATTAAAAAAAAAAAAAACTAAATCGCTATAAATTTTGCCTACGAAATGACACAAACTACGCAAAATTAAATTTATTTGTGTTCTTCCATAAGCAAAATAAAAATTACAAATTTCCAAATTAATTAGGAAAACAAATACCTACCATCATCAGCAAAACAGTTACATAATTATATAAAATCAATAAATTACATCATCATCATAAATCCACTGCATAATAAGCAACAACAAAATAAAAAAATAAATTTGAATATCACCTCAGAGTTTGGAAAAGAAAAAAGAAATATATTATTCAAATACATGGTCCACAAAAATCACGTCAAACATCAAAAAACAAGTTAGTGAATTTCACTTTCAAGAAATCAAATTCACAAAGTCAATATTACGACGTGATTATAAACCAGCAGTAAATGATGTTACAAAAGAAAAACTCACCTCTCTTAATGAAAACATTACACAACTTCTAAACATCCATTTCACACCCACCGACCCGACCTCTTCTTCACTGCCAGCCATCCTGCTCCCTCCATTCCCTTAGCCATTTAAAATTTGTAAATAATAAAATTAGCATTTAATTAGGTAGTTGATGCTTTTCAAAGTAAAAGTGAAATGATTTCCTATTAATTTATGCTAATTTTATACACAAACCATCTCTGAACCACGCGAGAATCAAAACATTCAGCATAATTTTTTTTTTGTTTTTTTTTTTTATATAAAATTAAAAAAAAATCAATAAAAAAAACAAACAAAACTTAAATCAAATTTATTTTCAACAATAAAAACTAATAAAAATACAAAAATGTATCTCTCACGCTTAAAACTATTAAAACATCAAAAGTTGAGTGGCCAAATTTCGTAAGGAGCCAACAAAAAAAAAAACAAATCCAAACTCACGTCATTTCCTGTCTCGAGGGTCATTTCAACATTGAAACTGTATCCATTCATTTTATACACTTAACTCGGTTATTTGAAGAAGATTGGCGCGAAACGAACTTGACTAGAAACCGCACACCAATCGATGGTTATGTTATTTTTGTTTTATAGGTAACTGTATGTAGCTTCTACTTGTGGCTCTCATCCTTCTTTACTTTATTCGCCTCCTCATCTTCTTCGTCCTTATGGTTAAGATACTTTGCCTGCCGTTTCCTAGATCCATCGTATGAATAACCAGAACCACCATTTCCACCTCCTTCTAAATTATTGCTCAGTTGGTGTTCGATGGGTTTTTCTACCGCCTCTGGTGAGTTGCTACTTCCACTTCCAATACCACTATTGCCCACTGAACCATCTTCGGCCCTCTGCTCATTAGCCTTGTACTTAATGAAATACACTTCCGGTTTGTTTAGTTTAAAGGATTGCTGCTGCTGTTGTTGCAGCTCAGCGGGGCTGGGAGTATCAGGTTTCTGCACCAAAACATACACCAAAGTTTGTTCCTCGACTTCGGGCAGCACTGGTGCTGGCGGAGGTGTTGGTGGCGACGGGCTTCGGACCAAAATGATTTTATAATGCTTCCTCGGAGGATAACGGTATTGGGGTTGTTGGGGATATTGCTGATGCTGTTGCGGAGGTAGCTGGACGTAGATTTTCTTCTCCTCCACACCATCGTTGGGAATCGGGATTTGAAGTTGAATTGGTGGTTCGGTGAGCCGCTGCTGCTGCTGCTGTTGCTGGAACTGGTGCTGTTGGTTTGAAGGTGATGTCAAAAATGGCAGCTGTTGTCCCGCTGGTGGGACATAGAATGTTTGAGGATTATTTCTGCTCTGATGAGGTTGCTGCTGCCCAGCAGAAGGTGGCAAATACGCCTGCTGTTGTGGCCTGCATTCTGCCAATGTTAAAATCACAAAAAGCACTAACACCACCGTCAATGAACGATCACTGATGGATGACATTATTTCTATGCAGACAACACGAAATGTACCGGTGAACGAGTATCTATGTCTTATGTGGGTCTAACTTTGTATCTAATTTGGTTCAATTATAAGATACGTTTCCGTTTTGAGAGGCAAGCACTAATGAAATTCAATAGTCGACTGACTGCACGTGTGGGGAGTTTTCCGTATTTATACCGCGGACGCCACACGACAATTAAACAAAGATATGAAAAATTTTCTTTGCAGAAGACGATTTGAGTAGCGTGTGCGCCTGGGGAACGTTAAGGTACTTCTGTCTGAATCGGAGTTCCAAACTAAAGTAATATCGAATGTGATTCTCCTCGAACGGCGATGGTGACGGCAACGCCGCAGACGGGGAATGTGGCCATGGATGGCATGATGAAGATTGAAAAGCTAGTGGTTGGTGCCCGCTGCCGTACTGCTGCCGAGGTGATGGGTTTCGAAATGCAAACATCAGCCTCTCTTACTGGTTTTAGTTTTTTTTGTTATTATTATTTGTATCTAACGGATGCCAAATGAAGTGCTGAACAAAAACAAATATATTCATGGATTAAAAGTGCAACATTACATTATGAGATACAAATTTATTATGTGTCGTGTTTGGCACACAGCTGTTTGCGGCTTATAATGTAGATATGAATCCACACTTGTTAATATGCGGCTTCTGGCTTATGCGGGGTTCATCTAAAAAATGGGGGAAACACCATCTAACTATCTAATCCCTTTTGTGTTTTTGTGGGTTAAAAAGTAACAACTGTAGGTAAACATTTCCGTGTTTTCGATTTCACGTTATGATACCCACCTTTGATGGCTTAGACTTGATAAAAAATATTTTTGATCTATTTGCAATCATTAGCAAGCTAATTAGCAATATACCGCTATGTTGAGTCTATCTTTTTTGCTATGGCTTTAATGACGACAAAAATTGATGAACGCGATACAGAATTCATGACAGACAATATTTCGCTAATAAAGAAGAGACAAAAGATGGTAAAATTGAAAGAAACTTAGTTTTGCAAAGATTAATTAATTTTTTTATATTTTCTTTTATGACTAAATTCGTTTAGTTTTTTTTTTTTCTTACGCATCAAGACTTATCAAGGTTAAAGTTAATGGTGAATGGACCGAAATTGGTTTTGTAGATCATTTTAGTAGGCCATAAGTGTTTTGAGTTGAGTGAATCGTCTACAAGATGTTGCATGGAATTGATGTTCAAGGAATGATTTTAGTTTACCTTATGATGAAGACTAATAACTCAAGGTCGTGACGTGAAGATGTGTAATCAAAATTATTATAAATGGTAAAAGATACTGAATATTAATGCAAAAAGTTAAGATAAAAATAGCTGTATTGGGTGAGATAGTGAGTAAGTATGTTTGCAAAATTGTAACTTCGTACGAATTCGTATGACTAACGTCACAGTATTTGCTGTCGAAAATCAGAGAAGTTTTGGCAATTTTATGAACTATGTAGAAAGTTGTAGTAGTTACCAAACACGCTAAGAGTTTCTTCAGAGAAATATTATTTAAACTCGCAGCTAATTAATATCAGTTATCTTCTAGACATTTTTATTTATTAATAGATAACATTTTGCTCTTAGCCTGTTCCGAATAGGATAAAATCTATCAAACCAAAAGAAAACTCATGGTTTGATTCGACCTGTAAAGAGGTTATTAAAGCCAGAGCCCAGAGAAGTTAGTTTCCGATGTTAAAAAGCCAACCCAACGGAGGAAAATTGAAATAAGTTCAAACAAGTTAGGAGGAACTGTAAGAACAGAAATTAAGAACAGAAATTTACATGACCAAAAATTAAGGCAAAAAACTACAATGTCTCAAAGGTAGTTAACATTTTTGGAGACTGCCTGAGAGTGTTATTACTCCTCCTGATGTAGGGTAGACCGGGGATAAAAGTAACATTTTTGTTTTTAAGGTTCTTGCTTCTGGGTTTGTTGGAATAACAGAAAACCAAAAATGTCATCTTTTGGATGGGTTATTTATCTAAACACTGACGAAACTAAGTTCCTTTAAAATGACGAATTCTCATTGCTGTGATAATTTTCCCTAAATTCTTCCTTATTTACTTTTGTCCTTTATGTCAAGGTCAAAAGTAACACACTCTCGGGACGAAGTTAACACAAATCTTCATGGGCCCAACCCTTACATTGTTGACATCAAACCGATTTTTCACCTCCACACCTCCTTCTGCTGCTCCACTTTCCAAGCATGAACAATCTTTTTTATCGTTATTTGAAGAAGTGGCATTTATCGTGCTTTTGGTTAGCCCACTTGGTCTTTCCAATGCAAGATTTCTTTGCTTTGTTTCGATTTTGAAACTCAGTATCGATTTTCTCCTCTGAAATCCTCACAGTTTAGCCGCATTTAAAGAGTGAGAGAGAGGGGAGGTCAGAACTTCTTGTGGCCGGTGGTAACGTGTTAAGTTCGTCCACGTGGATTAGTGATACTTTTATCCACATGAATTCATTTTTCGAGAAAGACTAAATAATTCACTCAAATTCGTATCTTATTACTTTAAACGAGCTAAACTTGTATATAAATATATAAATATATATATATATGTATATACATTTGGTTCTTGGAAACGGCTCTAACGATTTGGATGAAATTTTCAAAGTTTGTTCTTATAGATGAGAAAAAAAAATTTTAAAAAGTTTTACTAAAATACACCTTCTGCCACGCCCGCTTTTCTTAGTTTATAGAAAATGGATTTGTTTGTCTATTTCTCGAAATTGGCTCAAATGATTTGAATTATATTTTCAGAGCTTATTGCAGGAAAAGAATTATAAAAATGGTTATAGGAATATCCGCCTACTTCAACGCCCACATTTATTCCTTACTGGTTTTTCGAAAATGGCTCTAACGATTTGGATTAAATTTTCAGAGTTTGTTTTTATGAACGAGACAAAATATAAAAATATTTTTTGTAAAACCCACCCACTGTCACGCCCAATTTTCTTTTTATTTGGTTACTCGGAAATGAGTTCAATGGTTTTGATGATATTTTTACAGCTCACTCAAATAAAAGTGAAAAAAAAATTGAAAAATGGTGTCAACAGAATCCGCCCACTCCACGCCCATGCCCACACCCACGTTTATTATATATCAGTTTCTCAGAAATGCCTGTAATGATTTTAATTTGTTTGTATGAACAAGTAGAAAATTATTTTAGAAAAATTCGCCTTCATCCACTCCCACTTTTTCTTTTTCTTTATTTCTCTGATATGGATTCTTTCACTATATTTATGAGATTCTCAGAAATGGCTCAAACGATTTGGATAGAATTTTTAGAATTTACTTGTATGAGCAAATAAAAAATTATGAAATTCAATTTAGTAAAATTTACCTCTGGCCACGCCTATTTTTATAATTTATTAATGGTTTCTCGGAAAAGGCTCCTTGGTTTTTGATGGAATTTTAAGAGTTTATTCACATAAAACTTTATTCAATAAAAACAAAAAATATAAAAATGTATGTTTGGATATTATGTCCAATGCCAAGCACACTTTTATTATTTATTAGTTTTTTTCGAAATGGCTCCAACGATTTGAATGAAATTTTCAGGGTTACTTTGTATAAAAGTTAATAATTTATTTTAGTAAAATTTGCCTCCAACTGGGCCCATTTTTCTAATTTCTCGATTTATAAGATAAGTTCCTATCGATATAGATGACATATTCAGAGTTCGTTTTTATGAGCAAAAAAGCTAAAAAGCGGTTTAATCTAAATCCACCCACTACCTCAGAACCACCTCTAATGATAAGGTTTTCGGAGTTTGTTTGAGATAGAAACCTTGAATGGTTATTTTATTAAATCCGGTCTGCTGCCAAGCCCACTTTTCTTATTGCTTGATATCTCATAGACGGCCCTTAGGATCAAAATACCATTTTCTTATTTGCTCTTAATAGTGGACAAATCTTCGAAAGTGGTGTTAATAAAAATCACAAACTGACACGACCAATTTTATTTGAACTTAAGGAAGCAAAACAAAGAATAAATACAATGAAAATATTTTGGAAAATGGACTCAGTAGCTGACAGCGAACTTTTACAAGATGATCTTCATAAGTTCTGGGAATGGTGCAATACTAATCGTCTGTCTTTAAGTATTGACAAGTGTAAAATCATGCGTTTTACACGCAAACAAAACGTCCTTACATTTAATTATTTGTTGAATACGTCACTTTTATGTAGCCTGTCAACCTTTGTTGACCTTGGGGTGGTTTTGGACTCAAAACTCTCATTCACTGACCATTAGAACTACATTATAAAAAAAGCTAATAAGATGCTTGGTTTCATTAAAAGGTTTGCTCGTGACTTTCGTGATCCTTACGTCCTTAAAATTCTGTATGTTTCTTTTGTTAGATCAATTCTGGAATATGGTTCCATTGTATGGGCCCCATATTACGCGGTTCATGTTAACAGAAAAGAGTGTGTACAAGGAAGATTTATGAGATTTTGTTTACGTTTTCTTCCCTGGTCTAGTAGGTTTGTTTTGCCACCATACACGCATAGACTCCAGCTAATAACTCTTCCATCTCTATCAAATCATCGAGAGTACTTGCAATTCTGTTTTATAATAGGGATTATAAATGGAATGATAACAGCTCCATCGGTCCTTTGTAGATTGAATTTTAGTTTTAGCCGTCCTAGCTTAAGAAGGCGATTGCCCCTTTGTAATATTTTCAGTAGATCTAACTATGGAGCCAATAGTCCTTTCAATCTCTTAATTAATGTCTTCAATAACAACTATATTCTAATTAATTCAATTAATGATAACGTAAAATCACACAATTTTAAGAATATGTTCATTCATTACAATTAATTTTATATAATAGATTTAAGTATTTATAATTTAAGATTGTTGCGTTAGTATTTAACGTGTTTGAATAAAGATATTTACTAAGATGGTCTCCTTAGTTATTAAAACAACAACAAAATATAACAAAACCAAAATGCATGACTGGGTTGCACGTACTTGCTCTTATGTTCAAAAATCTGCGGGTTTAAGAAAATTGTATATAAAAACATGGAAATTATGAGAGACAAATGTAGAGAAGCATGAAATACGACATTTAAATTGACTAAAACAACTCTTCGACAGTTTGAGGTGAAAAACAAGAATGCCACCTTAATACTTGATTGAATTTGATTGTATGGAAAAAAAAATAAAAATCGGAGCGGTTTTAAAAAAAATTAATTTTCTACAAAATTCTTACAACATTTTTAAGAACAAATTTTGGTATGCAAATCTTAAGTGTATATTTACATATGTGTATATTAAAACAAAATTTGAAAAAAATTGTCAACCCGTTTTTGAGATATCGAATTTTCAAAAAAAAAATTGAAACTTTTTTAAAAATCCAAAAATTTGTATATAACAAACTCATCTAAATCCGTTGAGCCGATAACGAGAAAACTCAAAATCAAAAAAATACGTTCTATGACAGGTATACTATTAATAGTTGATAAGTGTAAGATTTTATAATTTTTAGTAGTAGATCGTACTAATGTTAGTATATGAAAAAAGATTAATCAAAATCGTAGGTGTCGTATTTAAGCAAAATAATATTTTCCTTTGCGGTTTTTTAACTTTTGTATGGAAGGTACCGTTATTTTTTCATAAATGTAAATTTTTTTCTAAAAATATTTTAGAGAGTACTAAAAACGTCTTGAATATCTAGTTTCAAGCAAATCGATCATGTCGTTTTCGAAATATTTGATTTTCCAAAAAAAAATTTGAAACATTTTTTAAAAATCCAAAAAATGTTTTTTCAAAAATGTTGGTACACAAAATTATTTATATTTTTTGGATGCTTCTGTATAAAAAAAATAATTGAAATCGGTAGTACCGTTTTGAAGAAAATCAAAAATTAAAAAAAATGGTTCCTTGGGAGGTACCATTAATAGCCATTTTTGAAAAATGGTTTTCCACTCAAAGATAGCCTATACTAAAATAAATTTATTGAATTTTTTTCAAGAAAAGTTGTCGAGCAGGTAGTTGTATGGCAGGTACTGTTATTATAGGTTCTAAAAAAAAAAAATGAAAAAAAACGTGTGGGCATAATCACCAACAACCACTATGTACCAAGTATATAGGCTGGAGTTATAGCTATTTCACGAGAGCCATTTCGATCATCAGACTCCTTTAGTGGTGCTTAGTCTGGTTATGCTCGTATTAATTGAAAAACTCTTTGCCCTCATCTGGGAGCGAACCATGAACCTTGCAATTCAGAGGCCGATGCACTACACACCACCGCGCCACTGAAGCCACATGTTCTGCTCAATCCCAATGCAGGTTTCGTTGTTTATCAATTGCAACAGCGACTAGCATTTTTATTAACACACACAAGCTTGCTATTGTTCAGTCGGTTTCTTTTCAAAATTATTCATTATAAATTGATGTATAACTTGCAGCATGCACTGCACACAAAACCCAACTTAAACAATGTACCAAGTTTGAAGATAATCGATCAAGCCGTTTAGGCTGTAGACGAGCAGACAGACAGACAGAATTGTGCCACCCACTTTTTTAGTGTTCTCTATCATCGTAACATCATGTTTGATTGTTATCTCAAAAATTTTTTTGCACGAATCCTAAACTTGCCTTAAAGTACCTATAATCGCAAGTAGAAATATATGCAAGAGTTACAGTCCGCCATTCTTTCACAGTGTGACAAAGTCACCTTCTGATAAAATCTAAAATCAGTCGCTAAGATCTAGAATGTTATATGATTTTGTTTGCATATATTAATCTTCAAAAAGATTAAGATTTTAATCATAATATGTCCTCAAAATTTAAAACAAATTTTGGAAGAAAATATTTGCAACTTTTACAGCGGAAATATTTTATGAGGGTGGGGTGCAATCACTAGAGCCGAAACATTACTGCCTTGTTGATGGGAGAAGTAGCGTATCACCTCGATTTATTTTAAATATTAATACGAATAACAAAAAAAAAAAAAGTTTTTCGCCCAGGTTAGGTTAGGTTAGGTTAAGAGGGGCGTGCACAGCACAGAGGCTGTTGCGTACACGGGGGCCTATTGGTCCATTGTGATCCCCTTAAAAAAGAAGGCAGAGATGCACCCAAACTAATGGTTCACATAGACTGGATCGTTTGCGAACCAGCCTGTGCTTTCTATGAATTTTCTCATGTTTGCCATTGAGACCTGTGCCAGATCTTCCAGTTCTTCGCCCAGGTACTTTTCTTTTAAATGATGAACACGTATATAGAATCAATACATTAAAGAACTCTTGAGTAGAAACTTGCTTTAAAATATCGGGATTAAAACCTTAATTTGTTTAAAAAATACCGTTGGCGCCGGCCGAACAAATTTCAAATTATAAACTTTTTCTAACTTTTCAATGTGACATGTGCCAATATCACGACCGATCGACAACAATTGCCTATGAAAGAGAAGAGCAAAATTGAGAAAATGACCCAAAACATTAATTCAGGTCGTTAAAACTATTATCATTGAAAACTACCATGACTGAAAACTATCATGATAGAAAACTGGCAAGATAGAAAATTATCACGATAAAAAAGTATCATGATAGCAAACTCATGATAGAAAACTATCATGATAGAAAACTGTCATGATAGAAATCTATCATGAAAGAAAAATATCATCCGTGAAATCGCTCATGAGTTTTCATGAGAAAACTTAAAGAAACTAAAAAAAATATATATTTGTGCAATAGAGTGGTTCTTATTTAGGTAATTTTAATATAAGTTGGTGGAATCGGCTAAGTTGATTTGTGATAGTTGACAGTCACAACACAATAGAAAAGCTATGGCAATGTAACTGTCAACTATCACAAATCACCTTAGCCGATTCCACCCCTGTAAAGCTTAAGCTCAATATTTTTTTGTTAACCCGGACCCCAAGACGAATGAAATTTTATATGGAAAAACAAATAGAAAAATTGGATCTTTGATAAAAATGTAATCTTCTATGACTACATCTAAGATTCGGTACAAAACTTATTACAATCAACACCGAATATTTCCTCAATTTAAGACCCATTGAGGAAAATTTAATATACTCAAATTTCCCTTATGTCTATAAATTAGAAATAACTGCTCTAAAATATTTTTTTAATACGCCATTGTTCAAATCAAATAAGTGACTTGTTTATACTTGAATTAAAAATTTTCTATAATTATTCTACGAGAGTTATAAAAACTCAAAAAACGTTTTACATTGGTTTTCCCATATAAAACCTCTTTTGTCTTAGGGGCCTTCATCACGGTAAGAAGACTAGTGGGGCGGACCAGCTTAAATTAAACAATGACTTTTATAAGGACCACCCTGATTAACATTTATATACATTATTATTGCAGGGGCAGCTACCAAGTGATTCCAAATTTTAAAGTAATTGTTCAGCCGAATTTGGCTCTTGCGCGAAGCGCTATAGAGTTAGTTGTACAAATTTGATTTAATGTTTAAAAATTATACCTTTTTAGTTTTAGCCACATACCCACATACTGTATCGCAGGCTATCTTCAAATCAACCAGACAGTCAATAGGCACTTGTACACTTTTTTTAGGTTAAATTATTGATAACCGTCAAAACAAGCGGTGATTATTTTTCAGATGCCTAAAATTGATAGCCTTTCAAATCCTTATTTTACTTATACTTTGAAGGAGACTTAGTTGTCTTCCTGCGCACTGGATATGGATATGGATAAAGTACCAACATTATTAAGATTGTGTTAAACATTATGGTGTAGATGTGAATTTTTATTTCTGGAAGAATATGTTGTAATAAAATGTTTGATATACCATCAAATCCTGTTGACTTTTCTTGAGACTGTATAATATACTTTCTTCTTAACTGACTTTCATTTAAATTGATTTTAATCTCTCTTTAATATTTTATTGTCCACTTAAAAAAAAAGATATTCTGCATTTTATAAATTCAATGGCATTTTCATGATATTGTGCTATGATATTATTAAATTTATGATAGCAATGGAAACAATCCAAGAAAATATGATTCTTTAATGACTGCCAAGTCATGAATCAAGCCACCCACGACGCAAAGTCGAACGTCGTCGACTAAGAAAATATTTTAAATATTATTGCTTCATCTTCCTTTTAATATGCACGACTTTTATTATTCAAGAGGAAATAAAAGTAAAAAAAGACACAAATTCGTATTCGGTAGTGTTGTTGTTGATTTCAATTTGTGTAGTTATGAAGTTTCAAAATCGTAAAATCTCTTAAATTCAAAGAAAGTTTGATATTGTAGAAAATAACCCATCTGCTGGATGGTTTTCCAAATTCTCAAAATTAAGTGCATCTTTTGAGAATAGAAATTATATAAGGAAGTATACATTTTCTATAACGAGGCTGTTGTGTAACTTTTCGTTATTATTACATACAGACATACTTAATAATAAAAAGCGTATTCATGCAACAGCGAAAAGTTGTCGTAAACATAGTAAAGTTGTAAACTACGTTTTTAAGTCTGTCTGCCTAATTTTCCATACAAATTGTGACAGATTTACAAAGTTTAAAACTACGTTTACGACGGCCTTACGCTGTTGTATGAATACCCTTATTAATTTTTCCGGCAAAGTATCAGTTATAGTCCAATCAAAATAATTATTGTGTATAAATATAGATACATGGTAACTACAGTTGCCACACCGACACCAGACGAGCATATGGGTCACACAAATGCTATAAAAACTTCTTTTGTAGCTGCAGGATCGGAAATTTGTCTTGACTCTCTCCTAAGTTGTATGAATTGATGTTTGCTACAAAATCAAATTCGAATGCCAAATACATCATTAATGTGTGAGATTGATGCACAATTAATCAAATCGAATACATAGTTGAAAGTAGTATATAACATTCATCGATGTTAAGAAACGAATTGTTACAAAGTACAAGCACATCAGTCAAATAACGAATTAAGGTCAAATTGCGACTCTTCACAATCGCGAATATTTCAAATATACATATCCATATACATATATGATATATATGTATGTTTTGTATCTACCATTTGTAGTTTGGAGATTGTAACAATCCACATACCTGCATAAATGATGCAGTTTGAAAACTTCAATACGCATAGGAAATCAACTATATTAAAAAAAGGAAAGAGCATAAATGCGTACCCTGTGGTATTCCAAAATGTACATTAAAATTGTTTGATGTAGTTGCATATCCTAACTCTTGAGCAGAGCTTGAGTGACCAGAGCTAACATTAGCTCTGTATAATTTTAAAACACATCTAAGCACTGAATTGTCATACGGATACGATTCAATATAAATCGATGTGTTGAAATTTGATGTGTTGAACGCATCAATTTGAAAAATTGAAAAAAAGAGAACAACGAAGTTGGCTGTGCTGAGCTATTTGCACTATACGCTCGGTCTTTTTATTCTGAACTCATGTAGCGTACTCCGAGCTAGATTTAATTGAAAAAAGAAAGAATTTCATCATCAAGTCCTGTAACCCAGATTGGGGCATAGGACACCAATAAATCCTTTTCATCCTTCACGGTATGCAGCTAGATATTTTAACTGTGGCCACTTTTTTCTCTGGGAGTCTGCTTCTGCTAGAACTGTTGATTTCCATGTTGTGCTTGGTCGTCCAACCCGTTGTGCACCCTGAGGATTCCATTCAAAGGACTGCTTTGCAATTTCATCGTTTGGTTTCCTCAGTGTGTGACCAATCCAACGGCATTTACGCTTTCTTATGCTCTTTACTTGTCCTGCGCCACAATTCCTCGTTTGATATTATTTTTGGCGAGCAAATCAGTGACTAACACCTCTATTACGATTGTCAAATTATCAATTTGATAGTTGATAAATTTAAAATTCAATGTTTAAAAATCCATCTTATAAAAGTTTTGATCATTGAGAAGGATGCAGACAGCTACTAATAACAAGAAAATTAAAAAATATAAAAGAATTGTTGACAAGTTTATCAATAAATTGAGTTTAAGACCAAGCAATGAAGATCCAGTCCCAGCGCCCAGTACTGAAGAGGTTAAGAAAGCCATCCACAAGCTTAAGAACAACAAATCCGCCGGCTCGGATGGCCTACCTGCGGAACTCTTTAAGTATGGAGGAGATGTCCTGGTAGGGTGCATGCACCAGCTCATCAACCAAGTTTGCGAGGAGGAAAGTATGCCCGACGACTGGTCAAATAGCTCCATATGCCCAATCTACAAAAAAGGCGATTCTATGTCCTGCAAGAACTACAGAGGCATATCCCTGCTTAATGTTGCCTACAAGATCCTATCCAACGTACTATGTGAGCGTCTAAAACCTTTCTGCAACACTATGATCGGCACGTACCAGTGTGGCTTCAGGCCAGGCAGATCAACGATAGACCAAATCTTCACATTGAGGCAAATCCTGGAAAAGACCAACGAATTTCAAGTCGAGACCCACCACCTATTCATCGACTTTAAAGCCGCATATGATAGCATAAGTCGCCAAGAGCTTCTATTGGCGATGTCGGAACTCGGGATCCCGAAAAAACTGATCCAGCTATGCCGCATGACGTTACAAAATACGCGGTGCAACGTGCAAATGGGTAACAGCTCATCCGAGTTATTCCAGACGTGTACAGGGTTCAGACAAGGAGATGCGCTATCATGTGATTTCTTCAACTTAGTCCTGGAGCAGATAGTGCGCAAGAGTGGTGTTAACATGGAAGGCACTATCTTCAACAGGTCTTCTCAACTGCTTGGCTATGCGGACGACATCGACATCATCGGCCGCTCCAAAAGAGCTGTACTTGAAGCATTCACAGCTATTGATGAACACGCGAAACGCGTTGGTCTTGAAGTGAATGAGGACAAAACAAAGTATATGCTATCAACAAACAAAGCCTCATCTGTCCATCGCCTAGGACAAAACGTCACTGTTGGTAGCAGTAATTTTGAGGTAGTCAAGGAGTTCACCTACCTCGGAACGAACATCAATTCCACGAACGACACCTTAGTGGAAATCCGACGAAGAATTACCCTAGCGAACCGCTGCTACTTCGGTTTGGCCAAACAAATGGGTTCAAAACTCCTTTCCCGAAAGACAAAGTGCACGCTCTACAAAACGCTAATTTTACCAGTTCTACTCTACGGCGCCGAGTGCTGGACGATAAGTAAAAAAGGGGAATTGATACTGGGCACTTTCGAGAGAAAAATTCTTCGGCGGATATTTGGTCCTATATGCGAAGAGGGCGATTGGAGGAGAAGATTCAATCGTGAACTGTACAAGCTGTACCCAGATGTGGATGTAGTCCAAAGAGCCAAAACACGTCGACTACACTGGCTCGGCCACATTGAGCGAATGGACAACAACGCTCCAGCCAAGAAAATCTTCGAATCCCAGCCCCCAGGTTCGAGACGACCAGGAAGACCGAACCTCCGCTATAGGGACCAGGCGGTCACAGACGCAAGAGCGCTTGGTCTCGACGACTGGAGGGAGCGTGCGAGGGACCGCCGGATAAGTAAGTAAGTGAGTTTAAAAACCAATTTTCAAGGTTTATCAACTATCAAATTGATAATTGACAACCGTAATAGGTGCGTAAGCCTTTCAAGCGTTCTCCATTGATTTCGCTGTCTCTCCGCTGTTCCAACGCTTGGTTTATTATAGGCGTTTTTTATTGGTAAGTGTATAGGCAGCGCAGCAAACGGTTAACACAGTAAACAACAACAATCGAATAGTGTGGATAAGTTAGTCAGTAAAAAATAGTGCATATAATAGTGCAGATAAGATTTGTGGAATGTTTGGAATAGAACATCACTTGGGCTTGCAGAAAAATATTTCCTACGTGAAGGTTGGCAGACCTTGATCATATAAGGATGTGTTCGTTTTATTTATGCTTTATTTTTACTAGTCATCACTAGGTGGCTTGGAATATTAAGATACGATTAGACGATCATCGTAAATATTCCATGCAATGACTCTTACATTTACTTTCTTTACAAACAAATAACTATCACTTCATTTCTAATAGAAATCATTAGTGGGTACTTTCTGGTAAACACTCTCACTAAATGTACTGTAAATTATACAAATGTAGGTACGTGGACTATGTTTGTTACTTGTCAAGTAAGAGTCTGAAATTCTATTTCTATCAAGAGAATGAGGCATTTGAAAAAAGAAAGCAATTTTAGTAAAACTTAAAAACAAAGCTATAAACCCCAGTTATATTACACATAGTGGCTAGATTTATTTCTGCATAATTATGGATTGCCATGATGACATATGTTTAAACATTCACACACAAAAAATTATTGGCAATCTGATGTTAAGTCGTAAAACTGGCCAGGCCAGGATTAGCAAGTTCATTCTTCATTGTATATGTATTGTAATTATTTGAGGAATTTGATTGCTAATTTTCCCAGTAAAGTTTTGACAATCCCACTGGACCGCGCTCTATTTGACCTGACCTTTAATATTTAAGACTTAATCAGAATCGGGTAAAAGGCAGTTTTGTGACATAAGTTTGGACAGTTTTTAAAATACCCAGCATAAAAGAATAATGATCTGTTTGGTTTTTGAGATTGTAATTTGCGAGGAACAATTTGTTAGCTCAAATTTCTTTTATTTTGGCAATTAAAATGCAAATTTTAGTACATACCTCAACATTAACGTTAATAAAATTTCTACAATTTTGAAGAATTTAGGTTTAAAAATGTTTTAAATCCCATTTTGTTCGTTTATTCGACGTTCGTTGGTCATTCCCATGTGCATAGCCCTTTATTCAACTTGACATACAAAAAGCAATACTTTTCCAACACATCCCTTAGCTTTTTTAATTGTGAATTGGATATAGGAATGATTTCATTTGTTTGTTTTCGACTATAATCAACTAATTAGGATACATCAGTAAAAGGGCAAAAAATTGAAAGAAAATTATATAAGCAATACATTTATCATAGGTGCAGTAATGCAAATTCGAACAAACGCCATTTGGACCCATTTAAAATCCATTTTTGTTTCCAAATATAATTTTTTTTTCAATAACAGCTGATTTTGACAATTTTAATGCCACAGATACCAACTTTGAGATTTCAATTAAGAGTGGATATAAAAGTGAATATACGTTTTATTCGGACTCGCATTGCTGCGCTATCCATAAGTTACCAATAAAAAACGCCTTATATTATGTTGGTAAAAGCATGGACGAATGTATTTGAAAAAGTAAATTTTGATTTAATGCAGCTTAACAAATGGTTTCATATGAACAAATTAAGTTTAAACTTGGAAAAAACAAAGTATATGTACGGTCTCTCCCAAAAGTATTCGGAATTAATCTATATCAAATCTATATAATGATTTTTCTTGCTCTGTAGAAATTATAAAAAAAGTAACGGCAAGTAGAATCTCGCGTTATTAAATTTTCTTGTTTCCCGTATTAAAATGAGCATATAACAAAATGAAACAAAGAGGAATGTAAAAAGATAGCAGAAAACAAGAATAACAGAACAAAGAATAATAGCAGAAAAAAACTCATGCTTGATGAAAAAAAAACTTTTTATTCCGAATAATTGTGTGAGTGACTGTAGGTATATTAATGGAGAATCAGAGACTGAAGTTAAAATTGATAACCAGGTGTTATGTTTGATAATAAGTTAGAATTTAATACACACATCGACTATATATCAAAGAAAATTGGAAAAAAGATTGGTTTCTTTTCAAGAATTAGAAAAAGAATGTCGACTATATGTGCAATTAAAGTATATAATACTATAATTAAGCCTCATTTTGAGTACTGCTCCACCATAATTTATCTTGGTAATATAACGATAATAGATAGATTGCAAACATTACAAAATAAAGCAAGGAGAATAATTTTAAAATGTCATTGGTCTGCGCATCTTAGCGAGTGCGCAGACTAGCGACGACTCCCACGTCGAGGCGTAATACTGCCGTCCTAAGAAAAAAGGGCGTAAACGCCAAAATTCCAAAATTGAGTAAGTACCATATACAGGGTGTCCCGTAATGAGTGGATAATACTGCAACTGGTGATATCAAGCCTTATGACTGCTCAGAAAAAAAAAAATATAAAAAGATATTTTTCTTGTGGTCTTCAGGGTATAATTTATTTTCGAAAAATGTTAAACCATTCAGGGTCTCCTAAAATACCTAATTACAACGGCCACCCGGAAGGATTCTTATTATTTTTGTATTTTTATAATATTCTTGAATAACCGTTCTAAATGATGGGTAGTAAATTTTAACACCAGCTGATGCATTTTTTGTGTTATAATTTTGTTTAATTATTTTTGTATTCAAAAATAATTCAATATTTTTTTTTCACAAAAGTTTGAAAAATAATAAAGGGAAAAAATTGTATGAGAACATAAGTGGCAAATTTGATAAAAATTGGCCTGTTTAATGTACTTTCCAAAATGGTATAACACATGTTTGTGTCTACAACCATAACCAATAAAATTGACATTTAATCTACTAAAGTAGTTTTTTAACATTTTATCAGATGAAATTAAGTTACAAAGTTAAGTAAACACTACGACGATGAATGAATAACTCATATTGTTTTTTTTAATTTGTATTGCATTTAAAAATAACTGTTCTTAAATAAAGGCAGTAACATTTAACACTAGTTGCTGGATTTTTTTTAAATAATTTTTTTAATTAATTTTTTTAATAAGAAAATGATAAAATATTTATTTTCATCAAAGTTTGTAAGTCAATAAAGAAGACAAAAAAAAGAAAACTTTCGTGGCAAATAATGTTAAAAAATCTCCTTTTAATGTACTTTCCCAAATGGTAAATCACAAGCTTCTACCTACAGCAATAACACATTAAATTGGCTTTTAATCTACTAGAGAAGATTTTTAACACTTTCTCAAATCAAAATTGACTTGTAATAAAATAGGCATTAAAATACATAAAAAAGTATTATTTGCAAATATTGCCAATTTTTGAATTTGATTAAATTAATACTAATTAAGAATGTCACAGTATACGCCGCTGGAGTATGCAAATATGCATTTCATATACGGGGAATGCAGAGGAAGCGCTAACGCAGCTGCAGCACTCTATAGAGAGCGATATCCAAATGCGTGACATCCGGACTATCGAGTGTTCATCAGAGTCCACTAATGTTTTTCAGAAGGACGAATGCCTGGGTAATGGACTGGGCAGCACTAGCGGAGGACGTTTACCGCGAGAAGAAATTGATGGTATTGTGCTGAATGAAATTGAAGCAGATTCAACTACATCAACACGGGTGATTGCTCATATTCATAAGGTATTGCAAAAATATAAATTTCATCCTTTTCATTTCATGCGTGTCCAGACTCTGCTACCAAGAGATTTCCCCGCAAGAGCTATTTTTTGTCAAAAAATGTTGGAAAAAATTCACGAAGATCCGGAGTTCTTCAAAAAAATATTGTGGAGTGATGAGTCGTCTCTTAAAAGGGATGGATATTTCAATATCCATAATTTACATAGCTGGCAACTGGAAATCCAAATTTAATGCGCGAGGACAGATCACAGTACCAATTCAAAATCAATTACTGGGCAGGTATCCTGAATGGACAAATTATAGGCCCTTTTGAATTACCAGGCAACGTATATGGTGAAGCATATCTTAATTTCTTGCAAACTAATTGGCCAACTCTATTGCAAGAAGTGCCCGAGGAGCTAAGGAATTCAATGTGGCTTCAAAACGATGGATGTCCTGCTCATTATGCTGTAAATGTAAGGAGGTACTTGAATCGAACGTATCCCAACAGGTGGATGGATATTGGATAGGCCGTCTGGGCCCAATTTTTTGGCCACCACGTTCGCCAGACCTAAATCCTTTGGACTTTTTCTACTGGGGGTGCCTGAAAGAATTGGTTTATACTAAACCAATTACATCCATTACGGAACTGCTCATCATGTTCAAGACGCTGTGATGAAAATAAATGAGCACCAATATGCTCGTTTTATTGAGAGGTCCTTCATTAGAAGATGCAGAGCTTGTATCACAGTGAATAGGGGACAGTTTGAACAGTTGATATAAATTTATTTAAAAATACAAATAAATCATAGTTTTTAATACTGTTGTTTTTATTTATCGCATTTCCCATACCTAAATCAAAACCTTTTTGAAAGTGCATACTATTATTTTAGTTAGTGAATTTAGCAGACATAATAGTGACACTGGTATATCTATTGACTTTTCCTTACAACTCAATTTTTGTTGTCATCAAACTTTGATGAAAATAAATATTTAACCATTTTTTTATTAAAAAATTAATTAAAAAAAATTATTAAAAAAAAAAACCAGCAACTAGTGTTAAATGTTTCAGCCTTTATTTAAGAACGGTTATTTTTAAATGCAATACAAATTAAAAAAACAATATGAGTCATTCATTCGTCGTCGTAGTGTTTACTTCATTTAGTAACTTAATTTCATGTGATAAAATGTTAAAAAACTACTTTAGTAGATTAATCGCCAATTTTATTGGTTATGGTTGTAGACACAAACATGTGTTATACCATTTTGGAAAGTACATTAAACAGGCCAATTTTTATCAAATTTGCCACTTATGTTCTCATACATTTTTTTCCCTTTGTAACAAGCATCAATCTACAATCAACACTATTATTATGAATTTTATTTTTATTTTGTATACCATGTATATTATAAACAATTTATTGTGAACTTTTGAATTCATGTAAAAAAAGTAATATGGTAACACCAAAATATAGTAAAAGGAAACTTATGAAAAAACACTCAAGCATAATCTATTTAATAATTTAATGAATTCTTTTATTTTCTCTTTTATTGCTTTAATTAATTATTTACAATTACATACACGAATATTTCCTTTATTTTGTATTAATTATATTATATAATATTATATAATATTATAATATATTATGTATTATATATTACATACCTACTCATAAAATATATAACGAATATATAAAAACAATAACCTGGTCACCCTAAAATAAATAAATACCAAATGAGTAACTTAAAGTTTCACTCAAATTCATTTAACTCAAAAGCACACTCAAAACATAGGGTGATATGAATAAAACCGAGCACGTACTCGGAGCAGGTGCTCCATGAGAATCAGAGGAGGTGCTCAATAAAAAAGTACCTGCTCCCATTTCGTAAGAATAAAATTATAAACAAACTCGAGAGCACCTCCTCATTCAAACGGAGTAACTGCTATCATACCTCAAACCAAATTATACTGTTTTTGACATTTAGAATTTATTTCGATGATTTATAATACAAAATAATTCAAAATATGAACATTTTTCTGTTTTGACTCGCATTTTTTGTGAAAAGATTCGTTCATTGAAGTTTACCCACGGTTGAACCAGATTTTCTTGACAACCCCAAGAAGAAACAATAGTCCGGGAGCCAACCGTAAGAATACCTATCTCATCGGGGCCACGCAATAATTGGATGCCAACCGATAGCTTAAGTCGAAACATTTACAAAACTGCTGGTTGGACAAGCTTTATCTGGTCGTAATGGTTAGAAAATGCACTTTTCAGATTGCATTTTCCGCTAAATGCACCTATAATGTAAGCAACTTATATAAATGGGATATCAAATGAAAGCAGGACAGTCTTCTACTCGATACCAATGGTCGGACAAACTTTTTTTTGCTGCTGCGGCAAACGCAGTGTTAAAAAATTACCATTTATTTCATTATTTGTTAGGGCACCCACACCACCCCTCTATCCTTAATTTTTAAAAAGTTAATGGTTCCTTAAGAAATAACATTTTCTGTGTTGAATTTATAAGGAATGCGATACAACTTTTTTTTAATCCTTTAATTTAATTTAATTTAACCCTGCGATTAAAAATCTGTATAAACTTCACCATTTATGAAGCAAAATGTATTTAACTCTATTTACTCCAACGTTGAGCAACCAACTGATCTAACTTACAAATGAGGAGCAGGTGCTCCTCTCTATAGAGCACGTGCTTCGGTTTATTCATTCCTTATAATGGAGCAGGTGCTTACCCTGAGAAGGTTCTCATCAAACATGGAGATGCTCAATCGTTGAGCACCGTCTCAAGTATTTTATTCATACCAAATGAAGCACCTGCTTGGAAAAGTTGAGTTTTGAGCAGGTGCTCTGTTTTATTCATATCACCCATAAACGAAAGCTCTCTGTCAAACAATATAAATAGACTTGCTTTAATCATATTATTCATTCTGTTCTGGTATCTTCGAATGCGAAGTTCTTCGAGCGTCCACTAGAAGGTACCGACAGGAGCATGAGCAACACATATGGGTGTTGTTCATGTCATTCGCTCTGTGCGAAGGTCCATGACCGTCCACGGGGAAATGGCATGAACGGCCGAAGTATGTGTATTTCTTTCTTCTTCTATCTAGGCGTAAACCGATATTTATGGTGGCTCGCTGTGCCAACGTGCGAAGGTCCACGACCGTCCACTTATATACAGAAAGCCATTATAAATATGAAGCCACCCATACATACATATCCTTTTGATATGTTTAATAAAACAGAGTTGCCAGATGTAAATTTTGTTAAATAGAGTTAAAATTATTATTTTAATAATGTAAATAAAGACCAGAGTTACCACCTCTGTAATTTAGTTTTAGTTTTAATTTTTTTAATAAAGTTTGTCACAGATGATTTTAATGAAAACAAATAAAACTGGTTCTTTTCATTGCTCTATTAAATCATTTGCTTAGCTGCCCACTCAACGTGCACTGCGGTTCTCGGACAGCATGCGCGTGGTGGAGAGAAAAGCAAAGCGGCGTTTTAATGAATTAGTTCTTTCCTACAGTATTTGACTAACCTACGAAAACTACTGACACTAGCTCGTGTTACATTGGCGCCCAACTAGTGGGTCATTTCCTGGAAATTACTGAATTACAAAAATAAAAAACGATTTTTCGCTACCTTAAACAATTAATTTCAATTGAAACCAACATGGCACAATTTACTGAAGCCCAACTCAAAAAATTTATAACTGCAATGCAAGAGCAGGCCATCCATAAAGGCAGTTTTTCTAACTGCACTGCCAGGTTCAGAGGCGAACGAAACGCTGAAGTGGTAGAAGCATTCATTGCCACAATTAATGTCTACAAAGACGTAGAAAGAATTGCTGATGATGATGCCATAAAGGGGTTTCCTCTCCTCCTTCAGGACGGCGCTGTAAATTGGTGGCAAGGAGTACAAGCGGAAGCTGAAGCCTGGGGTGATGTTATATCTCTACTCCGAAATGCGTATGCTCCCGAAAAACCAGCCTATAGAATTTATATGGAGATTTTCGACTCGAAGCAAAAATTAAATGAGGCAACGGATGACTTCATTACAACAAAACGAGCTCTTCTCTCCAAACTTCCTTCTCCACTCCCCAAGGAATCGATGATGTTGGATATGGTGTATGGATTACTCCATTTAAGAATTCGCGATGGTGTCTCAAGAGACAGTGTAAAAAGCTTTAAGGAACTGCTAACCAAGGCCCGAGCGATTGAAATGTCCATCCTGGAGAGAAAGCAACAAGCAAACTTAACCGAGACCAACATTGAGAAGAAGCGCTGCAATTTTTGTAAATTTACCGGTCATGTAACTGCTGACTGTCGTAAAAGGCTTAAGGCCGAAAGCAATAAGAAAACTACAACAACCAGTGAACCAAGTATACATTGCTACAAGTGCAAGGCTCCTGGATTTGTGAGATCAAACTGCCCAAAATGTAAGGAATTACCTAAAGGCCCATCAACAGTCTCTTTTAACTGTTTAAAAACAACTCTTGGGACCGATCTACCCACAATAACTATTCACTCACATGGAGAATCAGGAATAGCATACATAGATACGGCAGCAAGAACAAGTGTCGCAGGAAGACAACTCTTCCTACACCTTCTTCGAAATGGAACGAAATTTCGAAAAGTTGATGTCGACGTTTCTTTTGCTGATGGACAAGCACGTCCACAAGAAGCTTGTATAGCAGAGACAAACATAATTTTCGGCAACCGGTTGCGGCCGATTACGTTTATCGCCCTTCCAACAGCCAGCGATAATCGCACCCTTATAGGAATAGACTTCCTGGAAGAAAATGGTGTTGTCCTTGACTTAGGCCAAAGAATTTGGTATTTCGCAGATCAAATGCAAAAGAAATTTGAGTTTTATGACACTTCTCACACAAAAGTGCTCAAGCCACAACTCGTTACAAGTATTCAAATTCTATGCACAAATGACGAAGGCAAAGAAAACATAGAGAACAAGCAAAAAGGATCTCAGCCGGAAGCAAGCGCAGCGGAACGCATGCCACTTGTGGCTGAATCCTCTCCAATAACCAAAATGAACGCCTTCTTAACATGGTTCGACGAACAGAAGACTATATCGCCACTCACCACAACACCGACAGAGTGCAATGATCATAGCAGCACGTCAGCCCCACCTTTAAAAAGAAAACAACATACAATTCACACGATAACAAGTATTCACCAGGATTCATTCAACATGGTTTCCAAGGCTCATTAAGGAGCACAAACGTCACACCTGAACGAAGAAAAGATAACTTATTTCTGGCTCCAGTGCGTGAAGAGGAAGAAGTTTACCTCGAACCCTGATTTACGGAAATTCTGACCATAGACTTCAAATTAATAAATAACGAGGCACAAGATCAAAGAGCCAAAGAACTCAAAACAAAAACTTTCGGTTTTACTAAATGTTCATGGCATCGATTCATAGCCAATTTTTCTGATAACCAAGCCCTTGAGCAATCAAACAGGAAAATTCTGCATGGATGTGGGATGCAGACGAGAGAGACCCATTTAAAACTCTTAAGACCCATCTCGCAACAGCACCAATCCTACAACAAGCTACTGAACGAGAACCACACCGTTTAAAAGCAGACACTGGGAACTATGCTTTCAAAGCAATTCTAGTCCAGGGGGAGAAGACAGATGAACATCCAATTGAAAATGCTTCACGTCTACTCACCGATACCAAACGTAACTATTCAACCACTGAAAGAAGAGACTGAGAAGACCCAAGACCATAACAAACGTCATGTTGACAAAAAACGTCGTCCACAGCTCACTTTTAAAGTAGGCGACCCAGTATTAATCACTTCCCACTTTCTCAGCAAATCATAAAAAACCAAACCTCTAAGTTCATGCCAAAGAGGGACGGTCCTTACATCATATAACACAAAATACAACGGCACCAAATCGAATGAGTAACCTATACAGCGACTCAGAAGACAGCAATAATTTCTCCTGTCGTATCATCGGGACGATCTCTACGACAGAGGGGGAGAATGTAACAAGCATCAATCTACAATCAACACTATTATTATGAATTTTATTTTTATTTTGTATACCATGTATATTATAAACAATTTATTGTGAACTTTTGAATTCATGTAAAAAAAGTAATATGGTAACACCAAAATATAGTAAAAGGAAACTTATGAAAAAACACTCAAGCATAATCTATTTAATAATTTAATGAATTCTTTTATTTTCTCTTTTATTGCTTTAATTAATTATTTACAATTACATACACGAATATTTCCTTTATTTTGTATTAATTATATTATATAATATTATATAATATTATAATATATTATGTATTATATATTACAAACCTACTCATAAAATATATAACGAATATATAAAAACAATAACCTGGTCACCCTAAAATAAATAAATACCAAATGAGTAACTTAAAGTTTCACTCAAATTCATTTAACTCAAAAGCACACTCAAAACATAAACGAAAGCTCTCTGTCAAACAATATAAATAGACTTGCTTTAATCATATTATTCATTCTGTTCTGGTATCTTCGAATGCGAAGTTCTTCGAGCGTCCACTAGAAGGTACCGACAGGAGCATGAGCAACACATATGGGTGTTGTTCATGTCATTCGCTCTGTGCGAAGGTCCATGACCGTCCACGGGGAAATGGCATGAACGGCCGAAGTATGTGTATTTCTTTCTTCTTCTATCTAGGCGTAAACCGATATTTATGGTGGCTCGCTGTGCCAACGTGCGAAGGTCCACGACCGTCCACTTATACACAGAAAGCCATTATAAATATGAAGCCACCCATACATACATATCCTTTTGATATGTTTAATAAAACAGAGTTGCCAGATGTAAATTTTGTTAAATAGAGTTAAAATTATTATTTTAATAATGTAAATAAAGACCAGAGTTACCACCTCTGTAATTTAGTTTTAGTTTTAATTTTTTTAATAAAGTTTGTCACAGATGATTTTAATGAAAACAAATAAAACTGGTTCTTTTCATTGCTCTATTAAATCATTTGCTTAGCTGCCCACTCAACGTGCACTGCGGTTCTCGGACAGCATGCGCGTGGTGGAGAGAAAAGCAAAGCGGCGTTTTAATGAATTAGTTCTTTCCTACAGTATTTGACTAACCTACGAAAACTACTGACACTAGCTCGTGTTACACCTTTATTATTTTTCAAACTTTGGTGAAAAAAAATATTGAACTATTTTTGAATAAAAAAATAATTAAAAAAAATTATAACACACAAAATGCATCAGCTGGTGTCAAAATTTACTACCCATCATTTAGAACGGTTATTCAAGAATATTATAAGAATTCAAAAATAATAAGAATCCTTTTATGGGTGGCCGTTGTAATAAGGTATTTTAGGAGACCCTGAATGTTTTAACAATTTTCGAAAATAAATTATACCATGAAGACCACAAGAAAAATATCTTTTTTATATTTTTTTCTGAGCAGTCATAAGGCCTGCTATCACCAGTTGCAGTATTATCCACTCATTACGGGACACCCTGTATATTATATTCGTGTTAAGCTAAAAATTCATATTTCTAACTGCAAATGGCTGAAAATCACAAATTTTAATTCAGGTCTTAAGCAAATTGCTTATGTGCCTATACTAGGCCTTAAAGTCGCAAGTTCATTTTTCTAAGGCATCACCAAAATTACTATAGCTTATACGCATAGAAAAATAATAAAATTTTTTCTAATATGAAATCTTTCTTTAAAATATTCAACTTTAATCAATTTGAAGGCAAGAAAAGCAAAATCATTAAAATGCATTTATCTCTATACTACTAAAATTGAGATACGCACTCTGTCCTTAGGACGGCAGAATAGGTCTCTGGAGGAAACCATCCCGGTGCCCAAGCATCCCAAAGTGCATAGCACCAGCAATCTCCATTCCGGAGTATCCAGGTCGTACAGCAACATTCTTAAAAACAAGATCGTGGTTGTATTTATTGATAGGAGCAATATTGATGGCACGATTTCTCCTGATCAATGGCAGGGAATAAGACTGAATCTCTCGGCAGGCTTATTGAGTATTATGAAGGAGAATTCGGGACCACCTCCTCTGACCGGCGATGGTGGTTGGCATCAATGGCATGTCAAACTCATCATCATCATCATCATCGTCTGTGAGGATCAGAGATCATGCGATCTGTATAAGCTTGCTGTCAGCAGGTTAGGCCAGGTATGGTCAGATGCGAAGCTCGAAGTTGTTGCTAGGGAAGATATCCCGTGCAGACCTAGAGCCTGCATATGGATACCAGCTGAGCCGTCTTGCATGTAGGAAATACTCCAGATAGTCAAGCTAAGCGCTTCGTACGCAACCTTCTGCCGCTCTAGACGCTCTTCTATATCTTAACCCCTCGATATTCTTAGCAAACAGGTGGCTCTAAATACAGCCATACAGAATACAAATACAGCTTCCTCACAAAACAATAATATTGGGTATTCCATCATTCTGAATTCATTAGGATCACTACCTAGTCACATTGACTACACCATCCCAAAACCACAATTCTGTTCAAACTTTCAAGTCACCATTCTAGAACTCTCTGGGAGGATATGGCTTTCTTGTATGATCAATCAGTCTTTTTCTACACAGACGGATCGAAAATTGATGAAGGGGTGGGTGGCAGTGTGTACTCAAAAAGACTATAATTAAGTCTCTCATTCCGTCTTCCAAATCATTGTAGCGTGTTCCAGGCGGAACTTATCGCGCTAAAAGAAGTCTTATCTTGGCTGAAAGAAAACGTGATATCAACTTCTGATATCCGCATCATCTCGGATAGTCAAGCAGTTATCAAATCCCTGGAATTGGTCTCTGGGGTTGACGTTCATCTCTGCTGGAGATGGTAGTTATTCACTTGTGTTGGGTGCCGGGGCATAAGGACATCCCACTCGCTTGATGATTAACATTTTATTTCTTAAAATCCAAATAAGTACATTATTTACCCCCAGTTTCACAGTTCAAGTTTAAACTCTACTTTTGGTTTAAACTTAAGTTCAACAACTTATTCGGTTTCACAGTGTTCTTTTAATCTTTGAACTGAGTTCAATCTGTAGTTTAAATTAAACGACAGTATTCTGCCGTTTAAACTTGAGTTCAACGTGGATAGCATTGAAATTCAAGCATTCTCATATTCTCAACTCTCAATTGACAACTACCATAACTTAATGACGTTCATTTTCGACCGTGTACGTGCACGTATCAAAATGAGTATTCGCTCGTTCCTAGTGTATGTGTAGGTACCTACAGCTTTGTGAGAGTGAAAAGACAAAAATTCACGTTCGATGGAGAACAAATCACACTATCTTCTAAAATGCTGCCAAGTTGCATTCATATAATCTTCTTAAACTTCGTTTAATTGAACTGAAGTTCATTTTGCACTGTGAAACCGAACGAGTTTAACTTAAAATTTGAACTGAAGTTCAGGTTCAGCTGAACTTAAGTTTAAACTTCCACTGTGAAACTGGGGGCTAAAGAAAGAAAAGAAATATGTGACAAAAATATTTTTATAAAAAATAGAGTTATTGCCACTCTCAAAGTAATTTAACATGAATTATTTGAAATGGGTGGGATGACCCTTAAAAAAGAAATATTTAAAAAAGTTAAAATATTAGATATTAATATACATAATGCATACAAAAATTAAATTGAATTGAAGTTAAACATTTCAAAAAAAACATCAGGTAGAACCATTTACAAAAAATTCGATACTCTCATTATCAAGACTAAGGAGCCAGTATTTAACTTTTTTCATAAATGTCAACTGAGCAGTTTGCATCCTAATAGCATGAGGGAGCCTATTAAATATTCGGCATGAGGAAACATTATACAAATTTCGAAATGCGGTTGTTCGAAATACCGGTTCAAAAAATTTCCACGTAAACTATAACTATCAATTAATCTAAAATTGAGATTACCTGATCTGTTAAAGAAAATGTCTAGAACCTTATAGCAATGCATATGTCGCACCCTTCAAACCCCTAAATAGTGGAAAACTAGGGAAAAGGCGAGGCTTACCACAAATTTTCTTCAGAACACTTTTCTGTAAAACTAATAGAGGCTGTATTTTGTTATAATAAGAACCTCCTCAACTCTAGTTTGGAATGAAAAATGCCATAGTAAATCTTAATTAGCAGTTTAGAAGAGCAAACTTTACGCAAAAAGAAGAAATTTCTAAAATGCACCTAAAACACTGTCTTAGATATACTGTATGGTTATAAAACTCATTCTAGAATCAGTGATTAATCCCAAGTACTTGAATTCATTTACAATTTCTACTTTAAAACATTTATCACTACAGCTCATGGAATCAGTAAAAGTTGTGGAAGTAATCATAGGATTACAGGTGCAGTTGAAAAGTTTAAATTTTTGACACTCAGTAGCATGGAAAAAGCGATCAGCATCAGCAATCTTTCGACCAGACAAACTAAAAAACATTATCTTAGTTTTAGAACTAATTATCAAACTGTGCTCTGCAAACTAGATTCTTAACAAAGCTGAGATCCCAATTAATATCAGATATAAGATTAAGACAACTATCTGTGCCATATGAAAAACTTACATCATCTGCAAAAGCTATCAAAGAACCCCTAAATGACAGTCTAAATAAAGAATTAATGTATACCAAAAAAGTATTGGTCCCTTAACCGAACCTTGCGGAACTCCTGAATCTATTGTCTTTTTATCACTTCTAACATCATCAACTTTCACTCTTTGGGTTCTTTCATTTAGATATCATCTTAACCAGTCACTCGAGAAACCTCGGAACCCAGCATTTTCAAGTTTGTAAATCAATATTTCGTGATTAACCATGTCAAAAGCTTTTGATATGTCAACAAATAGTGTGGCTGTATTGTTTTTTCTATCAAGGCTTACAAATATTTGAGAACAGAAATGTAACAACGCATCTTCGGTTGATTTATTACTTTGAAAACCAAACTGAACATCACTGAAAAATTTCGTTCTCGTTAAAAAGCTCACCATTCTATTTTTCACAGCTTTTTCAAAAATCTTACTTTTCGAGGGTAAGAGTGATATGTGCCTATAGTTACCCAGATCACTAGTTTCGCCTATCTTGAAAAGGGGCAAGATATTAGCACATTTAAGAGCAGTCGGTAATATTCCAGAAAAATACTTTTGTTAAAGATATGTGCCAAAACTTCAATTATAAAACATGCTTTATTTTTTAAAAAAACATTTGAAACACCATCATAGCCAGAAGAGTTTGAAGTTTTTAAAGTCCCAATTAATTTTAGAAGCTCTAAACATGTTATAGGTTCAAACACAAAGCTTTGACTTTGAGAAGATTCATTACTGAAAGGACTACAAAGCGCACAAGATGGGGGACTAGAAGTCGCTTGTAGATTGAGTGAAATCGTTGAAAAACACTCATTGAAAGCAATTACAATTTTATCTGAAATCATACAGTCATTAACATTGACAACAGATGGCTGTTTTTTGCACTGAGATTTATTGACTGAATTTGTTTTTAAAGTAACTATCTCGACAAATAGGAATTTCCTTCCGGGAGCGCTACGATATCCCACAAACCAAAATCTCGAATAACGAAATCTCGCATTTTTTTTAAAAATCTCGAATAACGAAATCTCGCAAATTAAAAATCTTGTTTTTCATAATCTCGCAATTACAAAATCTCGCTTTTTAAAATCTCGCATTTACATCTCGAACCTACAAATCTCGCAAATTTCAACCAAAATCTCGCAATTTAAAATCTCGCAACTTCAAATATTTCACAGCAACAAATCGCACACGGCTTTTAGAAAAATTTGTTTTTTGAGAATATACCCACCCAAGAGCACTTTGGATAATTTTTCTTTCCAACTAATAACTATACCTACCCGTCAATAAAAAAATGTACATCCTTTATTACTGTTAATAACCTCTTTAATAATTTTGGTTGTCTTTTACGCGTTTACAATGGCACTAAAAGTATGTTCTAGTTCAAGGCCAATTACGAGTAATGCAATTTGCACATGACACTGTTACGGTAAGATTTACCGCAACAAAAACCTCTCTTCGATCGGTTCTTAAAACCTTCTTCCGACTATGTTGTTTGGTCATAGTCTAACTCTCGTTGTCTGTTTTCCCCTCCACCCCAAACCAATCCCATTTTTCTACCCACAATTTTGTCCGTTGTCCTCTGGGAGCTTGAGAGTTGCTCGGGGAGGATGACAAAACTAGGTTCGTCGTATTTACCAGTATATCGTGTTGAGCCAGCGGATGGGCTGGAGACTCGCACGCCACCTTTACTTTAAACTAGGAAGCTTTATCAAACCTGAATTGGAGACATACAGTGCACGCTCAATGTGGATATCGAACAACGCAACTTCAACATAAATTTAACTTTCCTTTTTTAAACATGGCAATAAGCCCAGCCTAAATATTAAACTATAACTTTAATTTTAACTTTTATTAAACATCGAACGGTTAAAAGAATGGAACGCTAAACGCTATTCCCTTCATTCTCCAAATCTGCACAAAGGTCCACCGAATAGTAGATTGCGCGATAGTTCGTTTGTTTTGAGTTTTTGCCTTCCTCCTTCGTTTCCTCAGAATTGTTTTAAGAAATTGTTAAAAGAAAATATTTGCCTTCTTCGAATAATTTTCAAAAAGTTAAAAATGTAGAGTAGCTAACTGAGAGAATGCTCAGAATTATGTTTTCAACTTTTTGTAGTTTTTTTTATTCTTTTCTCAAAGTAGTTATTGTGAATATGTCTTGCTCCGGCCTTGGATTCGTCAAGTTTTGGGACAACGCCAACAACTTGGGGAATCCTTTGAATGTGTGAGTGAGAGATAGTTTCGTTGGAACTCAACCTCGGAGTGGAACCGTAACAGAGTTCCACGAAAACCATACGAATGAGTGTGAGAATGTGTGAGTGAAAGAGAGGCCGGTAGAAGATAAAAGGCTAGGCCGAAACAACCACTTCTTGGTTGACTGGTTAAGCCGAAAGAGGTTTTTTTTGATTTTGAGAAAGTAGAAAGAAAAAGATAAAAAGTTGAGAGATTTTGAAAAATTGTGTGATAAATTAATTATAGTTATTAAAGTGTTTTGGAAGTTATTGGAAAGAGGAGTTATTTTATTATAGAGTAAAACTCGCTTTAAGGAAAGGAGTTTTATAACCATCGCCAGAACGGGGCGAAGAGAATACTGGAGGAAAAGGAAGAGGAAGGAGTTTTTCTACAATAAAGGAAAAGATAAGTAGTGTAATTTTGGTAGTTAATTCGTTTTGGTTTTAAGTGTTTGGAAAATAGTGATTCGGTTGGCCTTTTTAAATTCGTTGTTATCTCAAAATTGTGAGACTCGGTGACCCCTTTTGTAACGTAGTTTTTCTTTGTTCTTTAATTTTGGGACCGGTGATAGCGGTCCATTCTTGCGGCATCATTTTTTTTGTTTGCTTTATATCTTTGCTTATTTGCTTAAATTGTTCTACGAATTATTATTTACTTTGTGTTCATTTTTATCTTGAAAAGATTCTGGGTTTTAATCCAGGCGAAAGCCACGGTTTCCCAGACATTTTTTTAAATAAACTTTCAAACTCCCCATCAGGGAATAAAACCTATTGTGCTTTCTTTCAATTTATTGAAGAAACATTTTCAGCTCCTGGTTAAGGCAAACGACCATAAAAAGTTTCCTGGCGCCCACCCTTTGGCGTAAGTACCTACGCCCCTGTACTTACCTTTATTTTATTTACTTTCAATCAAACCTTTTTTTATTCGATTCATATTATTAAATTCTTTAATTGTTTAAATTCGACGAACCCACCCCCAGCTGACTAGCCGGTTGGCTGCATCGTAGTTGCAGTTGTTGTTGCAGTATTTTGTTTGTCTTTATTCTCCCATCCTTCTTTGATCGTTTGACAGTTTGGTCATTTCGATCATATTTTTCGCGTGTGCCGGTTGCACAAATTTATTATTTAATTAACTTCGTTTGTTTATTCATTATTTTGATTGGATTCGCATAATCCAGAGTTCGCGGTTTTCAAGTTAATTCGTCATCCTAATCGTCTATTAAATTCGGTTCAAAATATTGCAACAACACTTTACATCTGGATATACCATCTCTATTGTCTCTCTCTTTCCTGGTCTTTTGAAAACAATAATATTGAAAAATCAAAAGTTCAAATTAATATACATATAACAAAGTGGTCTAAAAGTACCCAGACACTGGATTATATATTTTGCAGTAGGTATCTCGCAATTTGAATTCCATTGCAACAAATACATTTTGATTAAAAAAATGTAGGTATTTGTTGCAATGCAATTCAATTTTGCGAGATTTTGATATGCGAGATTTTAGTTTGCGAGATTTCGTAGCCAACCCTTTCCTTCCTCAATTCAACACAAATTTTTGTATATCTAGTTTTTAAACTCTGACTGCTATTCCGTTTTGAACACTTTTTTCTTCGTTTGTTTTTATACTTCACTTTTTTAAGCAAACTATACGTAATCCACGGCTTTAAACGCTTATTAGACTTCTTCGGAACTACAATAAAAGAGGCATCAGAAATGTATTTAGAAAGGATATCAATAAATATATCATACGATTTGGTAGGATCACTTTCGTCAAAAACTTCTTCCCATCAAAACTCAAAAGAAAGATTAGTTTTAAGCCTACTAACAGAAGCTGTATGGATGAGGAAGAGATAGAATCAATTCGTCACCTTCTATGCACGTGTCCTGCTCTATTTCATAGACGAAGACCTGACCTTGGCTATTTTTTATTTCAATGATCCTAGTGATCTTATAACCTTAGATATAGGTAGTATTCTATTACGCTTCATAAGAAGCTCCAAATGGTCCACCGAGTAAGGAAACGGGTTTTCTAGATTAATGTGGTATATCACATTTGACCAACTCATGGTCTTAGTGTGTCAGTCTTCACGACTGGATGGTACTTCAACCCAACCTAATCTAACCTCATTCAAAATCATTCAATACAAAATAAAGATAATTGTATTTTAAAATCTTCACTTAGATTTTTTCCGCAGTGCAAGTATATTTTGCTTGGGCTAAATGTGAAATTTTCTATATGGTATAATTGGTTCTACCATTTTTCTTATGAGTGCATAACCTGCCATATAGTACCATTTGTATAAATCGCAAGTAAAAAGACAGAAGAGTTGCAGTCACACAGACATACCGACAGAGAGAGTTGTGAAACACACATTTTTTTGTATTTCCTATCTTTCCAATTCATGAATGCAAAATTTTTTGCATAAGGCATTTCGGTAGGTATGCATTTACTTAATTATACCGAATCATTAAAAATCATCATTGAATATTTACATTTTTAATTTTGAGACGTTTAAAACGCTAAATAATTAATGAATACATCGATGTTAAAATTATGATTTATGACTTGAGCTATTTAGTCAAATCAAAATCATTTTAGCTCAAAAAACTTCCACATGAAATTAATTTTTAATTTTTCAGCAATCACTGAAGATCAAACTGATCATTGACATAATTTTTAAATTTTTAAACGTTTCAAAATTAAAAATTTTAATTTTTAATTACATATGGTTTTCAATAATAATAGGTGTAAAGGTTATGTATAGGTTTATTATGAGCCCATAGCCCACAAATATTCATATTTATCTGAAGGAAACTTCAATCGAAATATACTTCCCACACAGCACGCAGCTCTTGAAGTTATTGACCAGTAATTAATTTCATTAAAAAAAAAACAACTTGATTGGGGTAAAGTAATAGTACAATAATTCAAAGTGCATCATACTGATTCTGGGAAATGAACTTTTTGTTTTTATTTTTCAAAAAATTCTCTGTCTTCATTCTGAATTAGTCAGCTAGCAGTTAAGGTTAGAAAACAGACAAACTTGGAGATTTGTCAACTTATTGAAAGAAAGGGTTTTCATTAAAAAATAAATACGAATTTAGATTTTAATTGGATGAGCATGGCATGGCCAACGGGCTGAAATTAAATGGCAACCTTTTTTGTAATAGTTCGACATCTTGAGCGCCATCAGATCACCATACAGATACAGACAACTTGAAAAGTAAAACCACTAATCTCTTTTTCTTTGTTACAATAAGTCGATAGTGTAATATGTTGACACTCATTCACTCATATTTACCGGCTTTTTGACGATGAAGTTAACTTACATTCATACAGGTTTGCATAACACTGAGAAAGCCAAGATGAAGAAAGATACACCACAAAAAAAAAAAAAAAAAAATATATGAAGAAGTGATGTGTCGCAAGCCGTATTCAAGACTTATGGATTATGACTAATTAATACGCTCAGGTAGCTACACTTTACGATACGACCACAAATCTAAAACCTCAAATTAAAAGCTCATATTTCTTAGCATATGAAATATTAAATTTCTCGAGACATATTGCAAATAGTGTGTGGAGTATGGACCCACCCCAGTGTACCCAGTACCTAAGCTCTTTTGAGGTTTATTTGTTATCAACTTTTCAGTTTTGTTAAATGATTGTTGGCTCGGTACAAATATTTGTTAAGAGTTTATGAGAAGAAGAAAGTATATGTGTGTGGCTGTTAATCGGATAAAATTTTAGATTTCTCTGATCTTTGATTTGAAATTATACTTTGACCGTAGATGACAATTATAAGTTTGTAATGCAATGGGAATTGGGACAATGAAAAAACTTGTTTTTCTTTTTAAAAGATGAATGAGTGTAGGTAATCAGAAGTAGATTCACAGTTTAGTCAGTATGATAAGGTTATATTAAAAGTTTTTAGCAAAAAAAAAAAAACTATACTGGAAATTGAATTTATGTCAATAAGTTAAGGACTTATAGTTATGAGATGCATAGCATATTCACATGTGACTTCAATTGCACAAACAGAACATGTAACTTTAGACAATCGTGTGGATTCTGTGATGTGCTTTTAGCGTAGGTATACAATCAGGCCAGATTTAATCGTTGGCGTTGGTCTCACCAGTTTCTTTCTATAAGATCAATTATTTAAAGAAGTGAACAAATTTGGCTCCTAGATCTTGGCACCCCATACACTGATGAGTGATGACCATGGTCAGTAATTGATCAAATTAATTAATCAAACTTTTTGTTTCTAGTTCTCGATTTGTGGCGTCTCATTTGTAGGATATTCGAAAAAAAAAACTAAACCATATTTCAGATGGCTAGATTTTTTTAATTTTTCTGAACATTGTGGCAAGTTTTTGGTTCTCAATGCTCTAAATTTCAAAATTTATACGCAAAATTCGAAAAAAATTGTACTTTTTAAATTTTTCTCTAGTTTCAGAAAGTGTTCTAAATATTCTTCCAAAAAATTAAAGTTGCAGAGCGTATATTTAAAAAAACATATATAAGCGTCCAATTTTATTTTTTAGATATCAGTATAAAGTTATATCCAAGTCTGGGGCTTGTAACCCTTGTCCCACAGCTACTATCTTGGAAAAAGGGGTTCAAATGGTTTTTATGGTTTATCTGAGGAGCTATAGGTCGCACAAGAAAATCTGTCAAAATGTTTTGTTGCAAGTAAGATTATCTGCAACTTCTATTGAGTAACTTTTAGTCGTAGAGCCAAAAACAAAAAAGCGGAAATCCATGAAAATTTGAGAAAAACAAATTTATTTTGTATAATGTATTAAAATGTTTAATAGGTATAAAATTAAAAATTTTCTTCACAAGTGCCCTAATAAAAATAAGAAATTTTATGTTATTAAACATGTTTTTGCAAAAAATGCTATAGTGTCAGCTACATTTGCTTTAAGAAAACATTAATTTTACCAAAAACTAGAGCACAAAATTTCATTTTTTTTTTTCAATGATGTTGGTTTAGATTAAACTTTAAAAATGAAATGCAATTTTGTACAGTTTACTATAATTCATTTAATATCACTTTAATATGACCAAGACAATGGATGTGTTATCAGGCAGAGGGCCAAGCTTATCACGATGTTGTTCTGGTGGTGGTTGCAATCGAAAAGAGGAAGAACAAAAGTTAAAATCCACCAGCAAGCCCCGTATGAATAGCAAAACATCAAAAACACCCGCAACTGCAATACATAAACTAGAGAGAGAACCCGCTAGCCCATGTATTACAATTGCTGTGCTATGCTGTGATGCTATTTATATAGGGTAAATTATATAAGTTTGGTGTTAAGGAACATATACAACAATTTCATCAATTATTAATTTAGTTCAGTTAAATTAAGTTTAATTTTTGACAAGAATTCATATTCAAAGATTTCATTTCAAAACAGATGTCCTAGAGCAACGGTTCTCAACCTTTGAGAGTTTGCGGACCCCTAGCAAAGAATTTATCAGTCGGCGGACCCCTCTCAAGAAAAAAATTGTATGTATTATTTTGTATAATCTTTAAATTAACACCGTTACACCCAGAAAGTTCAAAAACATGTTGATTTTATAAAAATATCTTTTATTAAAATGTTATTGCAAGTACATTTATATGTGAGCAGTTAGGCCTGGTTTCGCATGAGATTGTACCGCACGTTTTTTATCGCACTCTGTTTTTGCCGAACAAATATCGGGTATTCACACGATATTTATACTTTTTCGTTTAAAACTCGAATAGCTGCAGTATAATGAAAATGAATGGAAAAGTTTGAATTTGTGAAGTATTTTATTTGTATCTTTTTAAGGGAAAGGGCTAGAAAGCTGAAACTTGGACGGATGATAGAAATTATTGATTTAAATATGAATTAAAAAAAATAAGACTCCTAAAATACCGTTTGACGGAGATAAGGACAATATTTGAGCGCTTTCACATATGGACTAATATCTCTTTAGTGCATTGATGAATTTTCTTGTTGTTTTCAAATATCACATATAAATAAAAACGGTTATTTTGATACCTCATTCATTATCCTTCGTGGTATATAAGCGACACAATCTTGATTTTAAATTGATCAAAAAATCAAAATAATTGCATTGAAATTACCTGGTTGGACCATTGTCCACGACCATCCACCAGCGAGAAGATCCCGTTATCTACAAGGAATTTTCTTATTAAAATCTGATATGGATGGCTTTAAAAAATTCTGATTGGATCTTCAAGGTTAAGGTATTTAAAGAAAGCTCACAGAACTGACTATATTGTGTAAAAAAAAATCATTGAGGAGGGGTAAAAATTTACGTACTAAAGGGGTGAATAAAGCCCAATTCAATTCTATTTATTTTATTCTAAATTCAAATGTTGATGAAAATTTTTATAATTTTGAAAAACTAAAAACTTATATTTATTGCCTCATTCCTAATCTTTATTTTAAGACCTTAACCTAAAAGATCCAATGAGTATCAATGGAGTAATAATTTTTTTTAAATCAACCATATCGGTCGATTAATTTTTTTTCTGTACATCGGCTTTTCTCTCCACTGCACTGAAGCTCATTCGATGCCAACAAAAAATACCCAACTTGGATCTAAAACGTTTGAACGAGACTATATAAAACTATACGCCACTGGAAGACGTCGCAGTTCATTCGTTTTCTTTTTTAAGTCCGTTGAGTATTCGATAAACGTACTTAGCTGAGTACATTTTCTTGCCGTACAAACGTCGTGTGAAAGGCTCTATGTAAAATATATACGCCACTGCTTATTCGCACGGATTTATACCTACTAAAAAAAATCGTGCGGTAAAATCTCGTGTGAACCAGACCTTAGGAAAATAATCAATGTGATGGCTGGTGTTGTTTTTTAGCTACCAAGTTATTTACCTATATAAGAATCAAACCAACATAACAGAATTCTTAAATTAGGTCCTACATCTTATTTATTTCTATATTTATTTTTCGTATAAACAAGAGTTGAAAAAGCTTTTTAACATAAATATGACGTAGAAAGTGAATTAATACTTTTTCTCTCAGATATTAAAGGATATTGCTTTCTAGCACTTAACCAGAATTCAAAAAGACTGATGGTTTTAAATACAAAATGTAGAGCTGAATCACTATAGAAATATCAATAAGCTGGGTTTTCTTCTAAGGCTGGTAACCTGCTTATTTCACTCAAGTCAAAATGGATTTTTAATCCATAATTTGCTGTTATCAGGAATTGGAAAGTATTCCCGAAAACTTTTTTAGGTCAGTGAAATGTTTGAGATGTTTGTCTTTGCCACATACATAGGTATCAATTTTTTTAAAAGTCGATTTGATTTTGTCTTCAAATTGGAATACAGTTACAACTGTCTTTTGTGTGGACTTAAGCTACGACCGCACTTGCGATTTTCAGTCGATGCGATTAAAAAATCGGGATCGCAACAAATAATTGCCATGCACTCATTTGCGGCTATCTATCGCGCGATTTTTTAATCGCAAAAAATAGAACATAAAGCTTTTAATATGAGATGAGCACGCACAAGCGTCTATTTAATTTTGCGACAGAAAAAACGCTCAAAAAATAGATCCATTTCTTAATCGCTGCAATTTTAAAATCGCGTGCTTATGCAGGGTGTCCGTTATTTCCCAAAATCGTTTTTAAATAGCAGACACCCGCCAAATCAAAAGTTTATGCCCTAAAAAAATTTGGGCAAAAAAAATTTTGTCCGAGGCCATTTACACGTGGCTCTAAGCCTATACTTTTGCCATACAAATTTGTATGGGATTTTCGCTCTTTTCACGTTTTATTTTACTTTTCTCGAATTACTGCAGCCATTTTTTTTTTAGAGCAAAAATTTTTGATTTGGGGGCTGTCTACTATTTAAAAACGAATTTGAGAAATAACGGACACCCTAATGTGCATTCACTTTTAAAACCATGTGTCTTATTTCTTGCGGCTAAATAATCGTACGATTGAAAATCACAAGTGCGATTTTTTCTAGTTGCAACTAAGATTGTTTGGTCACGCTATTTTTAATCACAAGTGTGAGCACAACCATCTAAATCTGTTTGTTTCATTTTAAATTTCGATAATCGCATCGCCCAAAAAATTGAACAAATGTTCGACTTTTAATCGTCATAAAATATATTCAGGTGTTCTATTTCTGGTGACTGAATAGTCGCGCGATTGAAATCACAAGTGCAGTCCTAGCCTTACAAATCCATATGTTTAACTCATTTAAGTAGCCAAAAAGTCACAGATATGCAACTTGTGCGCACCATGTAAACTCATTAAAACGGTTGCGCAATTCAAATGTGAAATTAATTTTTTTGAGGAAAAACATTAGTAGGTATTACTTCCCGAAGCTCAAAAAACCGTTTAAGAATTTGTCCTCCTTAGTAAAAATGATAATGTTCGTTTTGGAACAAAGTTTGTTGAGTGTCACACTGGAATAATATTAAAGACTTATTTTTGATGCTTTATAGAAAAGCTGTCGTCGACCCCCTGAAATTTTCCGTGGACCCCCAGGGGTCCGAGGACAATAGGTTGAGAACCGATGTCCTAGAGAATAAGTTTATCTGTCCACAGACACATTAATCGTTTTGATCGGACAAGTACATTTCAGTCCGAAACACTCTTAAGTTAAAAATTTGAAGAAGATCGTAACATTAGTTAAGGCTGTAGATCAAGATACAAACAGACAAACAGGCAGATAGACAAAATTTTTGCCACCCACTTTTGTCGGGTCCTCTATTATCGTATTGAAACGTACGAATCCAACACTTGCCCTACATTAAAAGTAAAAATAGCTGCGACGGAGAGTCGTAGGTTGCATTTTAGAAATAAATTTAAAAATTATATCTTTTTACATATACGCTCTTCAGCTTTAATTTTTTGGAACAATGATTACAATATTTTTTGAAACTCGAAAAAAAAATAAAAGATAAGAATTTGAAAAAAAGAGGGCTATAATTTTTTCCCATGACTTGAAATTTGAACATAGAGGTCCAAGAACTTGGAAAAAGGTTCAGAAAACTAGAACAATCTAGAAATACTTTCAAAATTTCGTTCTATTTTCAGGGAGGTGTGAAGTTAGCTCCTTTTTTTTTCTCTTTTTGAAAGTTGTTCCAGCTTGTTCCCGATCTGTTCTGGATTGTTCCGATTTTTTTTTTAATATTTAAAATTGGTGGCCTTAGACCCAAATAACATGAAAGGGGGGCTAGATCAAAAATAGTTTTTCGGTCTAAGACCCCCAATTTTAAATATTAAAAAAAAATCGGAACAATCCGTAACAAATCGGGAACACTCTTGAACAACTTTCAACCATAGAAAATTTAAAAAAGATGAGGTAATTTTACAACTTCCCGAAAGCCTATCCTTTTGTACTATATGACAAATTTGACATTTCTTGCACTAAATACCAAGTCTTATATTAATTGGCACAGCTGAATCTATTAGTCTTAAAGCATTTTAAATTTCAAAATCCGGTTAACCAACTTTTTAAAATATTAATCGTCATGTTAAATTTAATCAAAAGCTTGATTTCAAATATTTTTTACGAATTTGAAATTTGCCAAAAAAAGTACCAAAAAAGAGGCTTTTTGGACTAAATTGCGAAAAGTGATAAGAAATGGTTAAGTTTAAATCAGAATATTTCTGTCAGTTTGAAATAAAAATGACTTTTCGAAAATGCATTAAAAAATGTGGGCATGTCTTGAGCCTATTTTTGCTCGAAAAGAAAACTATTTACATAATATTTTTAAGTTTTAGAAATCTTTGATTTTTCGATTTTTTGTTGAGTTTTTTTTTTAACTTTTTCTGCTAAAATTTTGTTCGTAATTTTTGAAGCCATCCATTAATAGGAAATTTAATGTTGAACAAAAAGTTTTAGTTCCTAAGTTATACCATATATATTGAAAAGTGGCCAGTGTGACCATTCCTTAAGAATCGCAAGTGTGAATTTAGTAGTATTTCCGGTTTAAAGCATGTTTATGGCCCGAACAAACATATTCCATAATAAAAACAATTGAACTTAACTGCTCTTATTTACATTAAACTCACTTACTTCAGATAATTCATGTTTAATCAACGTTTATTAATAGATTATAAGGATGCTGGTATTTAAAACCCCATATATGTTCAATCCGAAACAGACAAAAAACTCACAGGGTAAATGCTTAATATCGGAGTTTATTACTGTCTTTATATTTTATTATTTTAAGACTTGATATGAACTTAAATTGCTTTACTGAGAAAGAAAACTTATCACCCGAAACTTTTGAATTTATCTCGTTTAAGACATTTAAAAAAAATCATTATTGTTAATAGTGTGGATGCAGCTCCCAAATGATTCCAGGGTACCTACATATTTTTATTTAAAATTCGGTGGTTCCCTCCATAGAAAATTAAAAAAAAGAAACACAATTCCTCATTTATAATTCCAAACAAACAATATTCCTTCTACCGTATAATTTAAAAAATATTTCAAGCTTGTCAAGAACACAAAGAGCATCAAAAACTCACGACCCAGAAATTAAGAAAAAAATCATGTCGTTCATATTCACTACAGCAATCTTAAAATTAATTCCTTACAAAAATAAAAAATAGCAAAAAAAAAAATTAAAATGAAAAATAAAAATCCAAGGAAACTCTCAGAGTCCCTTAAAATGCAATAAACTAAATTTCTGCATCCATACATCCTCTCTGAAGTTGAACGTAGCATTTGAATCGGTAAATCTTAACAAATAGACGGTCTTTTGGTAGACTGCATCGAGCTAGTAACACTTTACCAGTACCAGAGCATACAGCATCACATAACATACAACTGTAATTCTTCACGCCCATTATTTTCAGCTTTCTCTTATGAAATTCCAACGTAGAACATGCACTAGCAAACGAGGCTAAAACTATATCCTTTCCTCATCTGGTATTCAATCCCGCCACCAGTATATCATTTCGCCAAAAATCCTCATCAGGTACAAGACATATAAATCCTGGACCGTAAACCGTTCCGTGTCGGTCGTCCCTGGATCTGGATCGTTGGAACTCATATCGTATACCTACTTCTACCCTTTCGGTGAATATGCACCAAAATAATGCATTTCCCTAGAACAGAATGGGGGTCTCTTCAAAATATGAAATATCCGTTTTCTTATCCTTTTCCACCCGCCTGAAGCTCGGTATGGTTATTCTTTCAGCATTTTCCATCCCAGGAATACAATTATAGTTTCAGCAGACTTTGTTAAGTGAGAAATAATATTCTTCCTTCGCTAAATGCACACGTGGGGGCAGATATGCTGGAAGGGAACGACTTTGATATGACGCTGCATCGTATGCATGATAGATTCCAAACCAACTTACCCCGCCCCCTTCTTCACCAGTCTTTCTTAAGTGATGGCACAAGAACAAGATAAATAATAATGCCTGGCAAATGCATAACCATTAATAATTTGAATCCTTCTCCTTTTCCGCACTGCGAGTTCTACGTCGGAGGCACAACCAACATTTTGATTTATAAAATCATCCAGCTATATGGAGGATGCATAATATGTGTATGGGGGTGGGGGTGTATCTAAATATATATTTCATATCTGTTGGGACGAATTTTATTTGTACTATACCTACACATATAGGAGGGAACTGAAACGAATCTTTAAAGATGCAAACTAGGTAGATATGTGCGGTGTGGCTAAAAACGGAAGAGCTGCCAGCTTAGGAGCTCATTTTGTGCTTTTGCGGTCTGTGGAGAAATCCTTGACATACCTCTTGGGATACAAAACCGTAATCTTTTGTTCGAATTGTTGCCTCGTCATACGGATGAGTAATAATCTTTTTCGAAGACAAGGTATATACAAATTCCCACCTCAAGCGGAAATTTCATTTATTGTTCCTTATAAAGTTCAGAATCTTGTCTACGGATATTGTTGGCATTTTTTAATCTCAGATTTTTAACTCATGTCAGTGATGGAAACAGGGAGTGTGTATATGAAGCAATGGGTGCAAAATCTTTCATTTACAATAAAGTTATCACAACAAACCGGTGTAAAGCCTTATTTGAGCTTCTATACAGTTTTCTTTTAAAATGATGAAACTTTAAGGACTAAGAAGAAATTTCTGTGGAATTTCTTTTTCTTTTTATGAAATTAAATGACAAAAATGTATGCAAATGATTTAAGACATACTTTTTTTGATTTCTGAGTACCTTACAAAATTTTTACCATCGTCATTATGACAACAACATAACTGTTCATTTTTATTGTATCTTATAATTGAAAATTTAGATATTGCTCTTCTATATGCAGCGATTAGCCTGTTATAGTTTTAAGACATAGTACGCATACGCCATAGTGTACCGACTTTATAAAAGCTAAATACATATAATAATAAATTCCTATCGGACCCCAAGCTCATATAGGAATTTACTATGTAACTAAAATGGTCAAGAAAAACATATATAATTTAAAAACTATGTAAATTAGGGTGGTCTTTAAAATAAGTTTTTTTTTTTTTGAGTTTTTATTTTCATCCCCTATAGTCGCTGTTTTTTTTTTACATATGTACTAGGAAATTCGCGGAAAATCGGCCAAAAAATTCAGAGCATATAGGTGAAACATAGACAAGAAAAATTCCTGCAGGAGGGGGGTAATATCTCCCCCCGCTTGGACGGGAGGGGCAATTAAATAAAATAATTGCATAAAATAGAAAAAAATCAATTAACAAACAACGGCAATACTTGCAGTAATGTTTTGTAGCTTTTTGGAAAGCCAGAAGTCTATTTTTATAGCTTATTTTCAAATTAAGTTTTTGGAATAAATAATTTCAGCAAAAACTATTTTCAAACCTAAGATTTTGAAAAAATAAATATTTTGTCTTCAAAATGTTGAGTTTGAAACAATTTTTTGCCAAAACTGTTCATCAAAAAAACTTACTTCTTCTGACTTTCCAAAAAGCTACAAAACATTACTGTAAGTGTTTCCGTGGTTTTTAATTTTATTTCTATGTTATTGGTTATTAAAGAATCTGTGAGCTTAAAAACGAATCACTGAGTAGATTCCTGAATAGTCTGACGGCAGATGCTTCTACAGAATACTCATAATGGAAAGCAGCTAAGCGCTTAAAAAGACCCACAGACACAAAACCCGCCAGTAAAATCTCAAAATGGTAAATGGGTTGGAAACCCGAAACAAAAGGCTGATCTCTTCGCTGAACATCTAGCGAATGTTTTTAAGCCATTCCCAGCAAACACAGCTACAGATCCCTTACATTTTGTTGATAGAAACGACGAATGCGAAATACCTTCTGTCACGCTCAAAGAAGTAAGAAGTATGTGTCAACATAAGTTGTCTAACAAAAAATCACCAGAGTACGATCTCATAACTGCTCAGGTTTTGAAAGAAATGCCTTTAATAGCCTTCAAGAAACTCCAATTTATAATAAACGCATGCCTTAAACTAAGATATGTGCCACATCACTGGAAAATTGCAGAAGTCATTGTTATACCTAAACAAGGTAAGCCACCAACAGAAGTAACATCTTACAGACCAAAATCGCTTATACCAATCATGGCAAAAGTTTTTGAAATACTGCTACTGAAAAGGCTTAGCAAAATAATAGAAGAAAGAAGACTAATTCCGAGCCATCAGTTTGGATTTAGAAATAAACATTCCACGATAGACCAAGTGCATCAAATTACGGATGTTGTGGAAAAGGCACTTGAAGAAAAACAAGTATGCTCGGCTATATTCTTAGATGTTGCTCAAGCCTTTGACAAGGTTTGGCACTTGGGACTTGAGTACAAACTGCATAGGGACCTTCCCAGGCAGTACTACGAAATACTGAAATCCTACGTTACGAACCGACTCTTTAGAGTACGGTACGACCAAAATTACTCGGAGCTAAAGAAAATTGAAGCCGGTGTACCACAAGGAAGTGTCCTAGGACCGACCCTGTATCTGTTATATACAAGGGATATTCCAGTGGACATCAACGCTATCATGGCCACCTTTGCTGATGATACTGCAATATTGGTGCCAGATAAATCCGTTACGAAGGCTACACAAAAATTGCAAAATGCAGTCGATAAAGTTAGTGATTGGACGCAGATATGGCGCATCAAACTAAACGAAACAAAATCGACGCATATAAACTTTACAAATAAAAACATAAACAATGTTCCAATTTATATAAACAGTACAGCAGTACCTTACTTCAATACCGCCAAATACCTTGGAATGACTTTGGATGCAAAGCTTAAATGGAAAGAGCACATCAAAAAGAAAAGAGAAGAACTAAACTTGAAGTACAGAAAAATGTACTGGTTACTAGGAAAGAACTCTGACCTATCTATCCAGAACAAACTAATGTAATATAAGCCAGTATTGAAACCCGTTTGGACATATGGCATCCAACTATGGGGCTGTACAATGAAAACAAATGCTGAACCCATCCAAAAATTCCAAAGCAAGGTCCTTCGTGGAATAATTGATGCCCCTTGGTATATAAGAAATAGCGATCTACATCGTGACCTACAAATTGAAATGGTTACAGAAGTGGTTAAAAAAACACGCTGTATCACACAATCAGCGACTGCAAAGTCTTACAAACTCTGAAATGGAGACCGTCCTAAATGTACAAAACAATTTTCGGAGATTAAGAAGAACCAAGCCTCATGAGCTGATGGTCTAAAAGCTATGGGAAAGTGTTATAACTTTAAACTTCCCCCAATGCGATTTAAAAATTAAGAAATAAAAATCATTTGTCGATCTTTCATAGATTGGTCCTGATTCACCGGTGGTTTTAGTGCGGTAAGAGTCCCACACTACTTGGTACCGATTCTTACCGAGTGTCTTTTGAAGATTTCCATCGGATAATAAAAAAAAAAAAAAAAAAAAAAATTTCTATGTTATGCAACTATTTTATTAAATTGCCCCTCCCGACCAAGCGGGGGGAGATATTAACCCCCTCCAGTAGGATCTTGTTCTTGCCCATTTCTCACCTACATTCTCTGAATTTTTAAGGCAGAATTTACGTTAGTTTCATAGTATGCGAAAAAAAAGTGAAATTTAATTTACCCCTACAGTAGGGTGTTTCATTTTTCCAAATATGTGGTATTTGGCTGATTTTGCTCACGCCCCGAGTCTCAGTGATGGAAAAAATAAGTACATATGCCAAATTTTAGGAAGATTGGATAATATTTAGAAGTTGCGCATTTTGATCACTTTTATGTAAAACTATCGAGTTTTCTAAAATTTAAGTCCTTTGTACTCAAGGGTTTCTCATGCACTTGCTTCATCTTGTGCAGTAAACTGCAATGTGTAAATTCGTGACATCCCTACCCACAATTCTTTTTAAGGTTATTTCTCCTCGAACCTTACCTTCAAACTTCAAGCATTATACACGGTTTATTAATTGGGGCAGGTCGATTTTGAAATGGAATAAAACAAATGTGTGTGGTATTAACGAAATTCTTATTATTTTTTGAAATACGTATGCTAAAATGCATGTATAATATGGAATATGACATTGTTCAAAATATCCGCCACAGCTTCGCACGGTGGCATGGATCCGACGAGGCGTCCAAATTTGAATGCCTTTAACACATAATTCCGGCTGAGTTTGAACGATGGCCTAAATTATTTTGACTTTGAGGGCATCAGTTGATTGCGGCTCATTAGCACAAACCTGCAACTTTCAGAAAACCCTACGAAAAAAAAGGCTAATGGGGTCAAATCGCACTATCTTGGTGAACAACTCACGTCACCTCCTCGAAATATAAACCTCTGTTACCATGACCGTCTATGTACAATGTCTTTTGTTGCTCTGTTACCATGACCGTCTATGTACAATGTCTTTTGTTGCATAAGCTGTGTTATATATAGTGCTGTCCTTTTAGAACAATATTTCGATCACATCCATATCATCCAATTTTGCCCTAAAAAAATTTGTTATTCTCTATTGGCAGGGGTAGGGATCTCCGTTGATTAAATCGACGAAATTGATTACATTGGGTTCGCCTGTCCTCTTACCTCTCCCCTAACTGACGAAATCATTTCTTTTTTGAAGATCAACCCATCGCACAGTGGTCGGAAATCAACATTTAGCGCGAACTAAATAAAAAACTGAAGGTGCAAATCACCATGACAAATGTTATCTATCATGCGTAGAATACATCCGCGCACCCACTGATGACTTAGGTTTTTTATTTAAGGTAGAAGATTATACTAAAAGACCCGTTAGTTGAACGATTCAACCAATATTCGCAGCATGGTATGTCAATTTTGAATTGTTTATCATTTGTAATGAGTGTGAAAATTTAAGCTAAAATTATTTTTATAATTTATAACCATAGATAAGGTATATAACGGTAAATATTTGTTTAATAAATTTAAGTATCTGTAGAGTGAGGACCTAGTTAAAAAGGATTTTTTGGTTATTATTTTTTTAAGTTGAGCATAGAAAAATCGCAAGTGTTTGCAAGTGTTTAGACTGCTCTAATATTGTTAAGGAATCGCTTCTTTTCAAGATAGTACAAAAACAAAGTGCATTTACGTGCTAATTCATCTTTTACAATTCATTTTAGAATCGTCACAAAAGGCCACAACTTTCGACATTTTTAGCATACCATGCTCCAAATATTGGTTGAATCGTTCAACTAACGGGTCTTTTAGTATAATCTTCTACCTTAAATAAAAAACCTAAGTCATCAGTGGGTGCGCGGATGTATTCTACGCATGATAGATAACATTTGTCATGGTGATTTGCACCTTCAGTTTTTTATTTAGCTCGCGCTAAATGTTGATTTCCGACCACTGTGCATCGTCGTGGTTGATGGGAACTAGACTTTTGTGTTCTTAGAGAAACATTTTCTCTAGAAATGACCTTTTTTAACGACCATATATAGATTTGTCATTTGTAGCTGCCAACATTTTTCATTATTTCTTTCTTCTTTTCTATCTTTGAAATTGCTGTTGCTGGCTTTTCATAAGCATTTTGTTTCCTTCTCTCTCACGACTACGTTGTCCATTAAAATTTGGCCTCTGATGGGCTTTTTGAAAAAATTCAACAAAGCTGAATTTCGGAAGACAATTTGTAGCCTATTGAATAGACCTTTTAAAAAGGAACAATTACGTGCAAGGGTTTTTATTATTGAATTATGTTTGTTTGGCCCATAAGCATGCTTAAAACCGAAAATACTACTAAATTCACCAATGTGTTTCTGAGAGAATGGTCACACTGGCCACTTTTCAGTATTTTTGGTATAACTCGAAAACTAAGCCGAATTTGGCAATTTTACACTCAAAACTTTTTGTTCAAAATTAAATTTTCTATCGAAATGGATGATTTGGAAAATTTCTTAAACAAATTTAAGAAGAAAAAGTAAACAAAAACCAACCTAAGAAAAATCGAAAAATAAAAGATTTTTAAATTTTTTTCTAAATTGAGCATAACTTTTTTTTGGAGCAAAGATATGTTCAAGACATGTATAAACAAAGTAAACTAGAGTCTTAAGGCCTTAATGTGACATGTTAAAAAAGCCATATTATATGAAAATTGACAGAAATGTAGACATTCAAACTTTACCATTTCTTATCATTTTTCACAGTTTTTTCCCGAAAACCTATTTTTTGGTACTTTATGACAAATCGGTCGGTGGGTCTGAAAACATTTAAAAACAGCCGAAAAACGAAATTGCGAACTTACATCCTATTTAAAATTTATCTATAGTTGTAATGTCATATTATATCAAAATGTCATATTGTACCGAAAAAGGGACTTTCGGGCCAAAACTGCGAGAAATTATAAGAAATGATAAGGTTTGAATGGGAATATCTCTGTCAATTTTCAACAAAAATTAATTTTTGAACATGCCATTTTAAAGCCTTTAGACTCTAATTTATTTTGTCCTTGCATGTCTTGACCCTATATTTGCTTCAAAAAAAGTTATGCACAATTTATTAAAAAAATTAAATATCCTTGATTTTTTTATTTTTTTTAGGTTGGTTTTTGTTATTTTTTCCTGCTTAAATTTTTTTGTAAAATTTTTTGAACTATCCAATCTAATAGAAAATTTAATTTTAAACAAAAAGTGTTATGAGTAAAATTGTCAAATTCGGCTTAGTTTTCAAGTTACAACAAAAAAATTGAAAGGTGGCCAGTGTGACCATTCTCTCAAAAACGCATGGGTGAATTCAGTAGAATTTTCAGCTTGAATCATGCTCATGGGCCAAACAAACATATTTAATAATTAAAACCCTTGCACGTAATTGTTCCTTTATACCCCTAATTTTTCGGTCTATTCAATAGGCTATTGAGGCAGTACTATCAGGCTTATTTTTTATTTTTTTTTTTTTTCAAATCTTATTTGCTTGATATTGAAATGACGCACACGCCCACTAGACTTAGTTCAATAACAAAAATCTAAAAATTCTTGAATTAAGAATAAGAATTGTGGTAAAAACTGCAAAACATTTAAGCAAATGGTTCTTAGTGTTTGATTTTTAATTGAATAGAACATTGAATAATAAAAACAAAAATTTTATTTAATGACTTGAAACTTTGAAAAATAATATACACGACTGGATCGCACGTACTTGCTTTTATGTTAAAGTTGATTGGAAGTTAAGAGTTTTTAAAATTTGCAAGTAATTATAGAAAGAATATATAAAAAATATAAACAAATATGAAAAAAGCATTTAAATCGTTCTTTAAATTGTGTGAACAACTAGCAGAATTGATTAGCGTTCAAAACCAAGTATACCATTTTATTACTTGAAAAAATTGGAATATATGCAAAAAAAAAACTTAAAATCGAGTGGTTTTCTTAAAAACTAAATTTTATATACATATACAATTTTAGTAACATTTTTTAAGAAAACATTTTGTGATGAACGTTCTTAGAAAATATTAAAATACATCTAAAAACAAAGTTTGCAAGAAATTCATCAATCCGTTTTCGAAATATTGAATTTTCAAAAATCCAAAATTTATTTTTTTCGAAATTTTGATATGCAATATTAAATAAATAAATTGGATGGCGCAACAGCTCGTGCAGTTTAGTGACTTACAACTCTCAACCATTCTTGTGTGCGTGTTGTTGGCAGGAATGGATGGGACCTACAGTTTTTTTGCCGAGTGCGAACGGCTAGATGAGAAGCACTTCTTCATGACAAGTATACTCTTGGAGGATTTGTCAGTTCCTCGCAAGAGGAGTAGCTCAGATAAAACATTTCTGTTTTTAGGTGGCTTAGATAAATTGAATTGAATTGAATTGAATTGAAGGCTGGGACAGTCCTACGCACTAACGATCATGCCACAAGGTACTATGCAATATTACTGACATTGTAAAGAATCTTTTTCATACAAATTTTTTATGAAATCCGTTAAGCCGTTAATGTGAAAGTCGAAAAAAACCGTTATATGGCAGGTACACTGTTAATAACAGTTTTTATGAATTTGTGTTCTACCAAAATGTATACCTACCATGCTTACAATAACGCAATGATTTTTTGTATCGAAATCGTTGGAGCCGTTTTTGAGATACCTAAATAGGATTTCCTTAACGGTTATATGGAAAGAACCGTTGTTTTTGGAGCTAAAAACAAATTTCAATTCCCCCTCTTTCAAAATTTGAAGAAAATCGCATCATTGGCTAAGGCTGTAGATCCGGATACAACCAGACAGACAGAGAGACAGAATTGTGCCACACACTTTTTTCGTGTTCTCTATTATCGTTATTTATTATCTCAAAATAGATAGCTAACGTCAAAACGACTATCAAAACGACTATCAGCTTAGCCGATTCCACCCCTGTACTATTATGCTCATATAACAAAAAATAACACTGATTAAGACCTTCCCATTGATATAGATCAGAATATGTTTCTCGGGGTACTCATTGAGATCTTTTTCTTCATAGAAGTCATAGAAAGTTTTACAGCTCTTTTGACACAATTTGTGTAGGAAAAGAGTTACAATACAGCGCAACAGCTATTAGGCTATAACAAAAAATAACAATCATTTAGACCTTTCCCATGATAAAGGTCGAAAGGTGTAACAACACGTGGGTGCAACTTGTGAAGAGAAAAAGTTATAGAGCAGTGCAACAGCTTTGATGGGCTTGTACATATTTTCTGCACGAAATACAGCTTAATGATCATATCTGCAACAAAAAATAGTACTCACTGAGACCATTCCAATGATATCGGTCATAAAGTGTTACAACGATGGGACGCAACTCATACAATTATGCCCATTCTGCCTTAAGCTAACTAACAAAACTAGTCAAATTAGTCAAAAAAAGGGCATCAAATCGCATTTTTCGATGGACAAATTTTTTTTTATGGAATCTGTTTGGCTACGTCTCCTGATCATAAAAACGAGTTTTTGGGATTTTTGAGGTAAGGGAAGACCCGCCATCTTGAAAAAGAGATTGGTTTTGTTTTTATGCAATAACTCACTTGCATTTTATTTTACAACAAAACGTCCTGTTACAATCTTGTAGAAGATAAAATTACCTATAAAATAAGCTATCAACAACCTCTGTAGGTGGTTTCATTTTTGAGATATAATGGACCAATGTTCCCCTATGGGTTGTGTTTTGGGGGTGGTATGACTTTTCTTGAGTTTTCTAGGTACCCGTTGATTTTTTTAGATGATGCTCTTAGAATCATTTTCAGTTCTTGTATCGACCTATAAAATGAGCCGTCGATCGATATCATTGGCCACGAACTGTGCGAGTTATCCAATTCATAGGATCACACTTTATGAGTAAGGAGAAAAACATAAATATATATTTTTTCGAAAAAGTTTATCCGGTGAATCGTACAAAAAAACTATTACTTAAAATGTTGTCCATAGTAATGATAACAATTTAACATACATGGCACGTGGAGTTGCATCCGCACCACACAGAAAGTTGTAAAGCAGCCGGGAAACTTAAGAAAGTGATATGAGCCCTCCTCCACCTTTGCAACCTGACACCCTCTACACAAGTCCGACGAGCTAATGCCCATTCTGTGCATGTGGGTTCCCATCGAGTTGTGACCCGTAAAGACTCCAATAAGAGTAGAAAGTTGAGGCCTGTTTATCTTAAGTAAATATTCTGTCTTTTTCCTAGAGATTTTCGGCCATAGATTCCTCGAAACCCTGCAAGAGTCGATGGTTGACCATCTGATGTCTGCAACCTCGAGGAAGCCTTTGTGAATTCTACTTTTTTCTTGCTCCAGTGTCATAAGTACAGAGTGACTGGTTTGACTCGGATCATGAGATGACCCGTTTTCGGCCAGTTCATCTGCCATTTCATTACCGTATATATCACAGTGTCCTGGGACACATCTTAGGGTGACTGTGTTCAATGCGCTGAGAATCCTCAGCACATTTCGGCAACTTACAGTTTAGACTTTGTAGTAATTGAGGAAATAGTTTTAATTGCCGCCTGACTATCTTTAAAGATATCGATATTTCTGTTAACTACTTCACGTGAGGCAAGATATTTTGCGACCTCACATAGATACTGCAAGTACTTCCGCTTGGAATACACTACAGAAATTTGGAAGCTTTATTGATCTGTTAATAGGTGGGTTAACTGAGTAGATACCTGACCCTACCCCCTCACATGTCTTGGAAACCGTCCGTAAACACCGAGAAATGATTAGCGTTAATGACTCGGTTTTCATTCAGGGACTCCCTTGTCGGGATATCTGGTATGGCCACTGGGTTAAAATCTATGTGCGGTGTGATGTAGTCGGTTGTAATGTCTATGTCTGTGAATTTCATAATAGTTCTATGACCGTAGTGGCCCCTCTTTCAATTATTGCACTTTAAGTTCAAAAGCTTAGAACTTTAAAAATTGTTAAAAGCAGATTTTGAAATATCAGATTTTCTAAAAAAAAATGTAGTTTAAAAATTTTTATATGCAATATTACTAACTCTTATCGAAATTTTTTGTATAAGAAAATTTATTATACGATCAGCCAATAATGGAAAAAATCAGAATCCAAAATAGTGTTCTAGGGAAGGTATTGTTAATAGTTGCCAAGTGAGCACTTGTTTTATATTTATAGTAAACCGTTCTTATTTTGGAACATTGTACAAATTATATCAAAATCGTTGCAGTTGTCGAGAAAAATGAAATTTTCTACAACGGTTTTTGAACATTTGTAAGGGAAGGTGCCCTTATTTTTTGCATAAAAGTTAAATATCATTTTAAAATAACAAACATGTACTGAAAACCGTTAAGTACCAAGTTCATAAAAAAATCTTCTAAGTCTTTTTCAAATAATTGAATTAAAAAAAAAAAAAATGTTATTTTTTTTAATCCAAAAAAATACCAAAAACAGCAACAAGAAATGTAATGTAGGTGTCTTAAGTTTCCCAGCTGCTTAACAACCTTCTGTGTGGTGCGGTAGCTCCACGTACCATGTATGATAAATTGTTATCATTACTATGGACAACATTTTAAGTAATAGTTTTTTTTTACAATTCACTAGATAAACATTTTCGAAAAAAAAAAATATATTTATGTTTTTCTCCTTACTCACAAAGTGTGATCCTATGAATTGGATTACTCGCACAATTCGTGGCCGATGATATCGATCGACGGCTCATTTTATAGGTCGATACAAGAACTGAAAATGATTCTAAGAGCATCATCTAAAAAAATCAACGGTTACCTAGAAAATTCAAGAAAAGTCATACCACCCCCAAAACACAACCCATAGGGGAACATTGGTCTGTTTTATCTCAAAAATGAAACCACCTACAGAGGTTGTTGATAGCTTATTTTATAGGTAATTTTATCTTCTACAAGATTGTAACAGGACGTTTTGTTGTAAAATAAAATGCAAGCGAGTTATTGCATAAAAACAAAACCAATCTCTTTTTCAAGATGGCGGGTCTCCCCTAACCTCAAAAATCCCAAAAACTCGTTTTTAAGATCAAGAGACGTAGCCAAACAGATTCCATAAAAAAAATGTTGTCCATCGAAAAATGCGATTTGATTTCCTAATTTGACTGCCATTTCATATATGTAGTTTCGCACTAACGGCACCTACATATGTATGTACCTTAAACAATTATCGAAAACCAAAAACATAAAGCTTCTAGTTTCGTCTCTAAAAAATCATAATCATAATCATCATTGGATTCCCTTGTTCCCTTAATTTTTTGACTATTTGGATGTTGGATCTTGTTTGTTAATTATTTTGTATTAAATTTAATTATTTTTAAAATAAATACAAATTTGTAATCTAAACCATGAAATAATTTTTGAATGTACATTCTTATTTTTACTTGCGATTATAGGTACTATAAGGCAAGTTTTGGATTCGTGCAAAAAAAAAATTTTGAGATAACAATCAAACATGATATTACGATCACAACAAAAACATAAATGTTAAAAAAGGAGCCAAGTTCTTATGTGTACAAGAAACCTGTGCGTAAAAATTCAGCCAAAAAAAGAAATGAGATCTAAAATATATGCCAAGTTTTAAGTTCATGAAGTTTAATATCAAATATCTTAAGTAGAGTAATATCGAAACAATTCCAAATCATGACAGAAATTTGGTAATTAATGATTACTGATTAAAATTTGGTGGTTTCACTGGTCAAGTTTTCATACATTTTAAATTTGTGATTAAGTAAGTATTTAAGAGAAACCTTGCCAAGTAAATCCACCAAATTTTAATCTGTAATCATTAATTACCAAATTTCTGTCATGATTTGGAATTGTTTCGATATTACTCTACTTAAGATATTTGATATTAAACTTCATGAACTTAAAACTTGGCATATATTTTAGATCTCATTTCTTTTTTTGGCTGAATTTTTACGCACAGGTTTCTTGTACACATAAGAACTTGGCTCCTTTTTTAACATTTATGTTTTTGTTGTGATTTCACTCCTTTTTGCAAAGATTTATTTTGCCAGGTGAAAGTCAAGACCTACCGCTCTACAAAGTTTCATAATTCTACGACAACCGAAAGTGCTCCATACAAATAATAGCAATTCTGATAAAGTGGGTGGATGGCACCCCCCCTTAATGGACAATTACAAATTTTCGATTTTTTTCCTATCGAAGTACTTCAAGTCCTACCGACCTACCAAATTTCATCGTTCTACAACAATCGGAAGTGCTCCATATAATTTATAAGAATTTTTGAGAATGTGGGTGGATGCCACGCCCCCTGAACTGAAACTTCCAATTTTTCGATTTTTGTTCTTCTAAGTACTTCAAGGCCTACCGACCTACCAATTTTCATCGTTCTACAACAATCGGAAGTGCTCCATATAATTTATAATAATTTTAAAGAATGTGGGTGGATGCCACGCCCCCTGTATGGAAAATTCCAATTTTTCAATTTTTTTCTTTCTAAGTACCTCAAACCCTACCGACTTACCAATTTTCATTGTTCTACAACAATCGGAAAGGCTTCTTATAATTTATAGAATATTTAAGAAAGTGGGTGGATGCCACGCCTCCTGAATAGAAAATTGCATATTTTCGATTTTTTCCTTTGTATGTACCACAAGGCCTACCGTTGTGCGAAATTTCAAGTTTCTACGATGTCGGGAAGTGCTCCATAATTTTGATGATCTGTCAGTGAGTCAGTGAGTCAGTGAGTCAGTGAGTCAGTGAGTCAGTGAGTCAGTCAGTTACGGTTTTTGCGATTTTTGAAGTCCTATATCTTGGGAACTACTAATGCTAAAGAGTTGAAATTTGGTGAGCCACCTGTGTTTGATCAGTTCAGCAAATACTCCGAATTTGAAGTTTCTGACTTTATTGGTACTGAAGTTAGAGGGGGGTTGAAAATCGCCTGAGTTTGTTCCTGTAAAAAGGGTGTAGTGCCGCGAACTTGGCTGGGCACTACCGTGCCCTTTGATGATAGAGAACACCAAAAAAGTGGGTGGCAAAATTCTGTCTGTCTGTCTGTCAGTCTGTTCGTCTACAGCCTAAAATGCTCAATCGATTTTCTTCAAACTTGGTACTTAGTGGTTTTTGGTGATTCTGCCGACACGTTTTTTTCATTTTTTTTTTAGAACCAAAAATAACGGTACCTGTCATAAATTTTTTTTTGGTAAATTTACTTAATCGTATTTTTCTCAAAAACGGCTCGACAACTTTTCTTAAAAAAAATTCAATAAATTTATTTTAGTAAAGGCTTTCTTTGGGTGGAAAACCATTTTTCAAAAATGGTTATTAATGGTACCTCCCAAGGAACCATTTTTTTAATTTTTGATTTTCTTCAAAATGGTATGACCGATTTCAATTATTTTTTTTATACAGAAGCTTCCAAAAAATTTTGATAGTTTTGTGTACCAACATTTTTGAAAAAATATTTTTTGGATTTTTAAAAAATATTTCTAAATTTTTTTTGGAAAATCAAATATTTCGAAAACGGCATCACAGATTTTTTTGAAACTCGTTATTTAAGACTTTTTTAGTACTCTCTAAAATACTTTAAGAAAAAATTTTAGATTTATGAAAAAATAACGGTACCTTCCATACAAAAGTGAAAAAACCGCTAAGGAAAATATTTTTTTGCTTGAAAACGACTCCTACGATTTTGATTAAACTTTTTTCATATACTAAAATTAGTACGATCTACCACCAAAAATTATAAAATTTTACACATAGCAACTATTAGTAGTACCTGTCATAGAACGTATTTTTTTATTTTGAGTTTTCTCGTTATCAGCTTAACGGATTTAAATGAATTCTTTTGTATACAAATTTCAGATAAGATTAAATAATATTGCATATCAAAATTTTCAAAAAAAAAGTTTTTGGATTTTTAAAAAAAGTTTCAAATTTTTTTTTTGAAAATTCGATATCTCAAAAACGGGTTGACAATTTTTTTCAAATTTTGTTTTTATATACACATAAATATATAGTTTAAATTTGCATACCAAAATTTGTTCTTAAAAATGTTTTAAGAATTTTATATATAAAAAATTAATTTAAAAAAAAACCGCTCCAACGATTTTAAATTTTTTTTTCCCATACAATCATATTCCATCATGAATTAAGATGGCATACTTTTTTTCACCTCAAACTGAAAAGAGTTGTTTTAGCTAATTTAAGTGTCGTATTTCATGCTTCTCTACATTTTTCTCTCATAATTTCCATGTTTGTATATACAATTTTCTTAAACTCGCAGTGTCTTGAACATAAGAGCAAGTACGTGCGACCCAGTCGTGCATTTTATTTATTTTGTAAAACAATTATTTAAGTGATACTTTTCATCAAATGATTGTAGCGTCTGATTGTTCACATCCTCTCCGAACAGAGAGAGAGTTGGACTTAGTTAATAGTAATGTTGCTGTTCATTTAATTAGGCTTTTTAGTTTTAATTAAACATTAAATAAACATTATCTTTTAATATTATCTAACAACTTTTAAGATAATTTTGAAGCTTTCCAAGAAATACAAATAAAAAAATGTTATAGTTTTATCGGTATCATTTATTTACAATTTTGAGTTTGGAAATCACTTTATCAAAATTTTAAATTTAATTCACCTGCTTAATAAATTTTACATACCGGAAAAAGGGGGATCTAGAATAACTCGGTATACCTACCAAAATCAATATAAAAGTTCACACAGTTCTAAATTTGTTTCCATATGTCCTATAATATTTTATGGATGAATCTTCTAGCAACAAAAAAAAAGCTATTTGATTTAGAAGTTAAAATATCTTTTATTTAATTTCCAAATAAAGTCAAAACCTTTTGAAAACAAACCAAGAATTAAAAAAAAAACACTGAGAACTATCCAAACATGCAAACCTCATCAAAGGGAATAAATTCTTGGCCTGATTGCAAAATGTTCCCCAAACAAACATCAGACAAACTGTAGGTATGTGGCGTGTGATATACATATATTTTGGTTAAACAGGATTTCAGCTTTGTTTGTCATGCTGTCAATCTGGTGTCATTCTTTTCAGATCTAAATACAGTACCTACATGTACAATACATATAGATATTTATAGGCATTATACACTTACCCGCATTCCAGAATCTGAGGTCTAAGCATTCACACCCACATAGTGTTTGTGGTGGAGCGAGTTGTGGGTGAAGTCAGTATGTCTGCAAACATGTGTGTGCCGTGTCAACCACGAGAAAGCCCTCTAAATGTGTCCTTCCAGACCGGAACTAGCTGTGTGGTGCAACCATTTCAACTCCATATGTGTTTATTTATCCTCTGCTTGCATAAATATATGTTATATAGACGAAATCGAAAATGTGGTCTTGTATGGTGGCATAGACGAACTGTATAACTCCAACAACTGTAGGTATATAGCGAGTTTAGTTGACAAGGTTTGAATTTCGTTAATGAACAAATTTCTCTCTCTTAGGCGGTGGGCTTTTTGTGCGGTCCTTGGGGTCATCTCACCGCAGCACACAGAGAGCGGAATACTAACAAAGTCGAATTGGGGATTTGAGATTTGTATTGAGGGTGTTAGATCCATTATCACCTTTTGATGGTGCAATAACAGTGTTTAGTATTATGTGGTTTCGAGTGGAAAATCCGGAGCTTTGGCAATTATTCTAGATGAAATTTCTAAATTTAAAGTGAGAACATATCTAAGTACATATATCAAAATTCAGTAAAAAAAAAAGAAAAAGATATGAACGCAGCAGGGTCTAATCTTGATGGTTCCAAAACGATTCTTTGGTGGAATATCTACTATAAGTATTTATGTCTGAAACAAAGACATTCACGAAAGGAAAATTCATCCATGTCCTCAAACAAAAATGGGTCAGTGGTGAAAGCTTTTGTAGACCAATGAAAAAAGTAGTGATTATCGTACATTAATAAAAAGAAGTAATTGTTGTACCTTTGTATTTTATTTTTTTTTGCATTTCAGAACTGGCATCAGGTTAGAGTCTTGTAGGTGTTGTGGTGAAAAAAAATGTTTCATGCAAAAACTGACCAGAGTTACAGACGCATCACAAGTGTTAAATGAAATGGAAAGAAATTGTTGACTATACCTATAATAATTGCAACACATGGAGGGGGTGTTACCACTGGGAGTTGAGAATAACTCTCGATATTGTAATTATTTTTTTTTTTTTTTTTTTTGAGTTTTTAACCTAACAAATTATTATTCATAATCATATTTTACTCTTTTATTTTCATATTTCTCGGTTGAAAAAATTCCACATGAAAGATGATGAGGACAAAAAATTGGACCCGCCCTTCAAAGGTATGTTAGGATAGTCAATAGGGACAGGTGGATGCACAGAAGGGCTTTGGAGGAGGCTTGGAATATGCATGCATTAATTATCTTTGCTTTGAAACTGAACAAAGGAGTCGACTTCTAAAATAACGAAACCTTAATAACTTCAATAGTCTGAAGACACTATCTGAATCTTTTTTGCCGTTGAATTTCGTATGAATCATATAATCATTGTCTTATGTTTATCATTACGTAGATACATAATAACTTTTTAACTTGTTGCTTAAAATGTAAAACAAAGTAGGTACATGGTACATACATATTTTATGTTCTGATAATAAACAGGCGGGATTGTCGTTTGCAGATCTCCAATCCCAATTTATTTCTTTACAATTGATGATAAGGCAAGTTTAAATAAGATCACGAAAAACTATTCATTTTTGAGATTCAAGCACGCGATTCTTAACCATTACCTCAAAAGTGAATATATAGTTTTTCGAGATTTCAAGTTGGCAAAACAAAGTGAGCACAACATATTTTTTGTGAACTAAATGATGAAGTAGGTTCTTTAGGTAAAAACCAATGTTCAGCTTACTTAATCTAAAGTTAGCAGAACAATTGCCAAAGATGGTTAAAACTTTAAGTACGAAAATCGGGTAGTGCTTTTTGAATGCTCTAAGAATGAAAAAAAAAATGCACGACTGGGTTGCACATAACGTACTTGCTCTTACGTTCAAGAGGCTAAGGGTTTAAGAAAATTACATTTAAGGATATTGAAATTATGAGAGAAAAATGTTTGAAAGCATAAAAAACGATATTTAAATAATTAGCTAAAACAACTCTTTTGAGGTGAGGTGAGGTGAAAAAAAGGAACGTCATTTTATTCTTGATTGAATATGATTATATGAACAAAATTTTGAATAGTGGAAGCAGTTTTTTAAAGAAATAATTTGTTAGGTATCAAATTCTTAAAATATTTTTAAGTGAACATTTTTGTATGCAAAACTTAAGTATTTTTTTTTAGGTTCATATAAAAATAAAATTTCGAAAATATCGGATTTTCAAAACAAAAATATATATTTGAAACTTTTTTAAAAAATCAAAAATATCTCTTTTGAATATTTTGATATGCAATATTAATTAAAATTATTTGAAATTTGTGCTTAAGAAATAAAATAAAAATCCGTTTAGCTATTAATAAAAAAATTAAAAAAAAAAAAAAAAACATTCTATGAGAGATAGTACTACTATAGTTACTAAGTAGTGTAAAATTTTATAATTTTCGGTAGTAGATCGAACTATTGTAAGCATACGGAAAAAGTTTAATCAAAATCGTAGGAGCCGTTTTTGAGACAAAAATTGTCATTAACGGTTTTCTAACTTTTGTATGTTAGGTAGATACCATAATTTTTGCATACAAAGTGTTATAAGACTCTTAAGTATTGAGTTTCAAAACAATCGATCGTGTCGTTTTCGAAATATTTGATTTTCAAACAAAAAGTTTTAAACATTTTTAAGAATTCAAAATATATTTTGGATTGGGTACGATATGTCGACTTTTAAAATATCGACTTCATAAGATCGACTTTTAAAATCTCGACAGAAAAAATCTCGACTGGTTAAAAGACCGACAGATCAAAATATTTATACAAATTTGACCGTCTTTTTAAAATGTCGATTTTCAAAATGTCGATTCTCAAAATGTCGACTGTGATCGAGATTTTACGAATCGAGATTTCAACAGTCGACATTTTGATCAGATCATAGTTTAGGGAATGATGTTTACAAGCGCGAGTTAACATTATCCAATAATGTCACCCACTAATACCTAACACACTGCTGACAAAGCAGGCAAAATTTAATTAAAAAATCACCATCCAGAAGTCCAGACATAAACAAAAATATAACAAGAATGTGGATCCCACGATCCCAAGCAAAGAAGCAGCATCCAAAGAAGAAGAATATCCAAAACAGGATATAAATACTACTGCATGACGAGAAGCCAAGCTGCTTTATAGATCAACCATCGATCCGACAACACCATCATTTTTATACATTAAGAATAAAATTGTAAAGTTCAAATAGAAATTTTTAATAAAGATTTTTTTTATTAAATTGAATTAACCATTCAATAATTCGCGCGCTTGTAAACATCATTCCCTAAACTATGATCTGATCATTATTATCTAATAACGCATGGCATAGTTCTATAAATCGCATTTTTTGTAATTTAATTTTTGTTGCCTATATATTTTGACGTCCTTATTACCTCTTATTCAGGGTCGGTAATGTGTTAAAAGTTCGAAATATTAGGTACTAGATGACCCGGTGAGCTTCGTTCCACCATAAATAAATTTGACAAATGTGAGTGTAACTCTCCATAGGCTAAGCCCAGCGAACGTTGTATCGCCTTAGAAAATGCAGTTTTTGGCAAAACTTCGATTATAATTTAGAATAAACTTTACTCTCGATGGCCACACTACAAAAGATTTTTTTTCTTGTTCATACATTAGGTATAGTACACCGTGGTCACCTTACTTTGAAATAGAATATTTTTTAAATAGGCTCATATAGAACTTCTGAGTCTTAGGAATATTTGGTAGCCTGGTACGGTGAAAGCTACAATAAGCGTACACTCATCGTTCCGTCTTTTTTCCGGTTATCAGTGCTGTCCGGTTAAAAGAAAGATTGCCCAATGGCAACCTGCTCTTTTTAGCATCGCAAAATGATATGACTGCGAAAATAAGAGCTGTAGAACATTTACAATGCCAAAACGCGATGGAGAAATAGAAACCATACACTCTCAACTAACGTTAACTTAGTTACATGGGAAATCCCGTACTAAGCTTTCAAAGTAACAGTGATCTGTCTGGTTATTAGAGATTTGTTTTTGAATTGAAAAAGATTTCGACACTGTTCTGAAAAGAGATTCTTTGCTTTTTCCATTGTGTCCGTTTGTTGTGACGTTTTCTATTTGAAAAATTTGCAAAAATAAGTGCCCGAGTCCGTTTAAAGGAGTGTCCGTATATAGAAACGCAGTTTGTTTGAGAAATTCGAGAAAAAAGTTGATTCGCTAAAATATGTCCGTTTAAGTGAATTTTCCGCTTATCATAGCTATCCGCAAGTAGAGCTTTCACTGTATTTATGCCTTGCTGAAATTTGGTGGATCGATTTTTTTTGTATTAATATTATTTCACCCTAAAAACAGCTAGTTTTAAAAATACTCTTTTCTTAAAGTCATTTTGTAACTTCAACCCTTCAAACACAAATATCAATTTTTAGAAAATGACCGGAAGTCTCTAAGAAGACTTATGGCCTTTTCGATTGGAGTCAGAATGACAGATCTTCTTCCTCTTAGTCTAGGTCTTCCAGATTTTCAATCAAAAGGGTCATTATTTTTTTATTGTCTTTAATATTTTAAGTTCAATGGTTTATCATTTTTAATTTCTTGCTAATTTTGCAAAATGCGCTGAAATTTCACTCAAAATGTAGTTTTTGTCACCAAGAACTATATTGGAATATACAAAATATTCTGTATTAACAATGGATTTACATTTGTTATACCAAACCGATCCTAATCCTTAGTCATTTTATATGGTTAGTGCATGAAATAGATCGCACTTAAAAATCTCGTTTTGGTATTCTGGCCCTTGCGATCAAGATTCGACTTACCATCAAGCTATACCATCCTTTCGCTTCTCAGTGTGCATCTCGCTTACTTTTGTTGGTATACATTGTATATTTATGTAGTCCAATTGATTATACCATTTCTGACTTCGTTTAGAAATTTTGCAAAATGCACTCAAATTACAACACTTAAAATGCAAGTTTTTGATCCCCTTAAAGCCATCTTGGATGGTAAAAATATCCTGTATCAACAGTTTATTCCCATTTTACCACACCGATCGCAAGGCATTTTCTTATTGGTTAAGTCTAATATTGGCCGCACTTTAAATTCTCGTTTTAAAAATCTGGCCCTCGATTCACGGAATTCCGGATAAGGGAGACTCGACTGTTTTATTAATTTGTTAATTTTATTTTGTCAGACAAAAATTTCATAATGATTGATTGATGTTTTCAAACTCAAATCGATTTATTTATTTTTTTTGTGTAAAACAGGCACTCAAATTGCATTTTTGCATCTTGGTGGCAAACCGCAAGACCGATTTAGATCAAACTTCATTTAAACACCCACCGGTTCATATCAAACATTTCCTGAAAAGAATCATCAAAATCTTGAAGCTAAACAAAAGGTTATATAAAACTTATAACTGCCTAAATAAGTTTATTATTATAAGAATCAAATAAGAACATAGTCCTAAATTTTCCACAGTATCAAAAACTGTTAAGTTCCTGTTAAAAAATCAAACAAGAATTTATGATTCTTGAGTTTATAGTTATTCCGTGCAAACATTTAAAGCAGAGCGCTGTTATTTGGTTTACTTTCAAATGACCGACAGACAAAATATCGACAAGTCAAAATGTCGACTGGTTAAAATGTCGATTTATATTTTATATCGACTTTTCTGTATGCGAAAAATTCCGACAAGTCGATATTTTTCTCGATTTCTATCAGGGCAGTCGACTTTTTGTCAAATCGACATTTCAAACTGTCGATATTTTAATGAGTCGGTAAAAACAAAGTCGGTATTTTAACTTACAAAAAAGTTGATAAAAGTCGACATTTTTTTTGTCGGTCATTCGTACGGAACCCATATATTTTTCAAAAATGTTGATACACAATACTATTTACTATACGGTAAAGTCGGGTGATATGGCACCCATTTTGAGTTTTCTTTATAACTCACAAAGGAAAAATGGTTTTTATTTTAAACTTGTATATAAATGTATTCTGTAGTTAATTTTAAAACAAAAAAAATAGGTTGATTACGAAAGCTTTTATAAAAAGACATATTTTTAAAAGAAATAAAAATATGTACCTTAAAAAAAGACATGTGAAAAAATGGCGGGTGATATGTCACCTGCTAGAGGGTGATATGGATCTTTACTTTTTGTATGGATTTTTGCCACACTCAATGCAGTTTAATGTCAAATGCAATGAGAAAAGTCAAATAATGCACTTTTTGGCTCAAATGTAATAAAAAAAAGGTCCTAGAAAGTCAATGAAAAATTACCAAAATGTAGTAGTGGGTGAAATGGCACCATTGCAATTTGTACTAAGCTTAAGGGGTGCCATATCTCCCTTTTGATATTACCACTGTTTTTTTTTTTTCAAATTACTCAGACAAAAAAAGTATAGATAGATAGATAGATAGATAGATAGATAGATAGATATATTTATTTATTTCACATAAATTTCATTTTATATACTTAAAAATATAATAGTAACAATATATAAATAACTTATGGAAATAATAGTGACATTTTGTATTTTTTGGATACCAAGGTATAAAAATAGTGTTAAATGCCACTTCAATGGGCTATAATCTCCAAATTAAAAAATGCGTGAGGGTGGGGTGACCCTATGTACAAGAACATATCGTGATTCAATTATGCAAATTTAAAGTTATAAAAATAAACTATTTTCAAAAAAGATGGTACTACAAACAAAAGAAAAAGAATGTTAATTTATAATTTACAATTCAAAGTTCAAAAACATTTTTTCAAAAGTAAAAAAGGTACGTTAAATAGTATATTGGAGGAGATAATAACTGTTTATCAAACCAAAACATCAGAGAATAGTAATTCTAAGCTCATATATTCAAAATTAAAAAGCCAATTTTTAACGTGTTTTACAAACATTCCAATATTGGTTAGTGTTCTTATTGACTGAGGAAGTTTATTAAAGAGACGATACGAAAACACAGAATAAAAATTACGAAAAGCAGTGGTGCGAAAATGAGGTAAAGACACAAGGTTTAAAAAGTTCCCACGAAGACTATAGTTGGAAATTAACCTAAAATTAAGATTTCCTGACCTCATAAAAAATGTTTTTAAAACCTTAAAGCAGTACAAATGCCTAACAGGAAGTATTTTGAGATTACAAAAAAGTTCAAAGCTCTGATGACGACGATGTTTTCGACAGATTTTTCTTATTATGGCTTTCTGAAGCGTAAGAAGTGGTTGGATTTTGTTCCGATAAGCTCCTCCCCAACAAGCAATTCCGTACTCGAGCTTTGAATGGAATATACCATAGTAAATTGTTGTAAGGAGTTTTGAAGAACAAACATTACGTAGATAAAAGAAATTTCTTAAAGTCCAGTTAAAATATTTCCTTAGGTACTCTGTATGGCAAGAAAAGTTAATCCTCGAGTCGATGCAAAGCCCCAAGTACTTAAACTCATTTACTTTCTCTATCACAAAAAAATTATCGCTGCAAATAAGACTGTCATAATAAGTATAAGATGAATAATAATTTGAGCATAATGTACACCTATTTATTTGAAACCTTTGGCATTCAGGAGCATGATATAAAACATCAGTTTCAAAGGCATTTAGGGAATACAAATTGAAGAACATAATTTTTGTTTTTGGGCTAATAATCAACCTGTTTTCAGCAAACCAAGATCTTAATAAATCTAGATCCCAATTTATATCCGCAACAAGGTTCAAAGCACTCTTAGAACCATAAGTACAACCAATGTCATCAGCAAATGCAGTAAGAGTGCTTTTAAACTTTAATCCGAATAATGAGTTGATGTAAATTAAAAACAGAATCGGCCCTAATACAGAGCCCTGAGGCACACCTATGTTAAAGAATATTATATTACTCCTGGAATTTTCTATTTTAACTCTTTGTGATCTATTTAGAAGATATGACCTGAACCAGTCGAGCATAAAACCACGAAAGCCAGCATTTTCAAGTTTTCTCAATAATATCTCATGATTGACCATGTCAAAAGCTTTTGTTATGTCTATAAATAAGCCACACGTTAACTTTTTGTCATCAAGATTAGAAAATATTTTTGAGCAAAACTGTAAAAGGGCATCTTCAGTAGATCTTCCTTTTTGGAAACCATATTGAACTGGGTTAAAAAATTTGGTAAAATTTAAAAATTTAACTAGCCTTGCTTTGACAACTTTTTCAAAAACTTTACCAACTGTTGGAAGAAGTGATATAGGTCTATAATTGGTCATCTCAACTTTAGATCCTTTTTTGAAGAGGGGCACGACGCGACGTCTGCACATTTTAGTTCATCTGGAAAAATTCCGGAAAAAATACTGCTATTAAATATATGTGCTAGGACCTCTACCAAAAAACATGGAATTTTCTTAAGGATCAAGTTTGAAATACCATCAAATCCACAAGCATTAGAGTTTTTGAGAGTACCAATAGCTTTCAAAATTTCTAAAGCAGTAATTGGCTCGAATGCAAAGCTGCTACTTTGTACCGTTTCAGGACAGCTGAAATTAGAAGAACAGGTAGTGCAAGTTGATTGAATGAAAGTTGATTGTGGGTTACTACCAATTGATGTAAAATAGTTGTTGAATGCTTCAGCAATCGCATAATTGTCGGTAACTTCACAGTTAGCAACACCAGTTCGAATAGCAGTAGGCTTTATTGAAAACGAAGATTTATTAAGAATGTTATTTATAACCTGCCATTCACTTTTTAAATTTCCTTTAGCTGAGTTCAGTTGCGTACGGTAGTAGTTGTCACGACAAATCGGAATTTCTTTTTTTAATTCAGAGCATAATCGCTTATATCTATTTTTAAAGAAATCATTGAATGGATTACGGGAACATTTAACCTTGAGTTTATTTTTAGTTTGAACCTTTTTTAGTAACTGACTAGATATCCAAGGCTTTAGTCTTTTATTCGATTTTTTTAAACGGATTGTATAGGAGCAAATTTCTATGTGTCTTTGGAGTGTTTTAATAAAAATCGAATAGGACCTAGAAGGATCACTTTCCGCTAAAACATCTTCCCAGAACTCATATAAAAGATTATATCTAAGCTTTGTGAAATCTATTTTTGATGTTTTATTAACGCTTGGAGAGTGTATTATTTTATTCGCTTTATTGATGTTAACCAAGAGCACTGTCATTGCATGATCAGTGATCATAAACTCAAATACACCCTTTTCACACGCACGCGAGAAGTTGTAAAAACGGCCATAGATATGGTCTAAACAAGTACCTGACACCAGCCTTGTAGGCTCATTTATAAAACATTCGAGACCATTGGAAGCTAGAAGAGCCCTATAGTTTGTAACAATTTCATTGTTTTCCAAAATGTTTAAGTTAAAGTCCCCCACAATAATCAGATTTTTTGACCTTTCTCTCTCTAAAACACCAGAGAACTCTTCCATAAAAGCAGAAACACTAAATTTATGCAACCTATACACACATAAAAAAACATAAATTTCATGATCTACTTTAAGTGAAACTTTCAAAACATCCGCACTCACAAAATCTACCTCAGAAACTTCACAATTTGTAAAACAATCTTTAATAAAGCAACCAACACCACCTGCAGCGTAACTTTCATTCGTTTTTGCAAAAAAATTAAAACCCGGCAAAAAGTAATCACTTTTTTCAAAGCCATAAATCCAAATTTCAGAAACGAACACAATATCTGGAATGCATGCACACGAATCAAAATGAGTGACAAGACTTGAAAAGTTTTCTCGCAAGCTTCTAATGTTTTGGTGAACAATAAAGAGCTTATCTTTACAATAAGTAGAGTTTGAAAAAATATTAAAAAAATTAGAACTACTGAGATCGAGAGAAGAGAAGTCATCAATTAAATCATTTTCATTATTAAAGTTCATTAAAAAATAAAATAATAAATTAAATATTAAAAAGCACTATGCTTACATATTGCGATAATTAAAAACAAATAAACACGCATCACTCTTCTTTTTTTTTTGTTAAAGCGAGCACCTGGTGCCAAATAATTCCGTCGCTGCACTTTATTGTGTTATGCAAAAAAAAAAAATTGACTAAAATATAGTCACTATTATTTTACTTTCGGTTATGGTTTTAAAGTTAAAAAAGCTACTTCAGTTTTAACAGCATCACTTGAGAGCTAAAGTTAAACTTGATGATATTCTGATATTTTTGTTTTAAAAACAATTATTTAAGTAGTAAATATTTAAAGGGTGCCATATCTCCCGTGGTGCCATATCACCCGACTTTACCTTATATTACAGGTAAAATAGGATAAATAACACAAAAAAATTGGTACCACCATGAAACTTGGTGACAGCGTTTCATGTACCATGAGAATGAAGAATCAAAAGAGTCTATATAATTATCCTTATGGTAGAAGGAGGTTTTTTACGGGTTAAGGAAAGTATAATATACTAAGTTTTAAGGAAATCGATCCTGCCGTTTAGTCTGAAAACGAACAGACAGACAGAATTGTGAGACCCACTTTTTTTCAATTTTTTTGACCAATGCATAACTTGCCATATAGCACCTACACAGGGTGTCCCGAAGCTCAACGTCAAGTGGGAACAGGGTGATAGGTTAGGATATACAATAGACGCTCGATATAGTGAAGTAATAAAAACTAGGCCTATTCACTGTTTCGAGACTGTTCACTTTTTTGAGCGGGAGTTTTTTTCTATGAATTTTTGAATTTCGTTTCAAGGTCACAAAAAAAGCTTTTGGCACCTCATTTGGGTTATTAAAAAAAAAAAACAAGTAGTATGCAATTTGAAAGGCCTCTTCTTGGTTGTAAAAGGTCAGCTTGTTTCAGTAATTGGTCAGCCATAGATTTTTTTAATGAATTTTTAAATTATTGTTCAAGGTCACGCGCGATTTTTGGCACTTCATTTATGGGAAATTTACAAAAATTTCATACCACCTGAAAGGCCTTAAAATCTTTATAACAGGTCAGCTAGTTTCAGTAATTGGTCAGCTATAGATTCTTTTATACGATTTATTTTAAGTTTTATTTTCAAGGTAATGAACGTTTCGTGACCTTGAAAAAAATACTTTAAAAAATCGTAAAAACGAATCTATAGCTGACCAACTACTGAAACAAGCTGACCTTTTACAACCTTGAAGGGGCCTTTGAAATTGCATACTTTTTTTGTTAAATGACCCAAATGAGGTGCCAAAAGTTTTTTTGCGACCTTGAAACGAACTTCAAAAATTCATAGAAAAAAATCTATGGCTGACCAATCACTGGAAATAGTTGACCTTTTATCACGATCTAGAAATCTTTCTGATGGTATAAGATTTTGGCAAATTTCCCTTAAATGAGGTGCCAAAAATCGCGCGTGACCTTGAGCGACCTTGAGAAAGTTTAAGCCTTGATTAAAAGTTGTCTAAGGCTGACCAATTTCTGGTACCAGTTGACCTTTTCTGACCAATTACTGACCAATTAGATGGGACATTTTTTATCAAATTTCCCTCATATGAGGTGCCTAAGGTCCAGAGCCGAAAAGACCAGCGAATTTCAAGAGACACATGATCTACTGATCGACTTCAAAGCCGCATATGATAGCATTCATCGTCAGGAGCTCTATATGGCGATGACTGAACTTAGCATAACGGGAAAATTTATCCATTTGTGTCACTTGTCACATGACATTGGAGAATACGCGATGCAATGTGCAACTAGGGAATCGCTCTTCCGAACTATTCGAAACTTGCACAGGGTTTCAGCAAGGGATGCACTCTCATGAGATTTCTTCAATTTCGTTCTGAAGCAAATAGTGCGCAGGTGTTAACTTTAAAGGCACTATTTGCAATAGATCTGTCTAATTTCAACGGTATGTCGATGATACCGTATGACAGGCCATTATAGAGGATTTTACTGCAATTGAAGAACAGGTGAAACTTTTTGGACATCATGTAAATACTCTCAACAAACAATTAAAGATCAGTCAACTAGCTGTCTTAGTTGCCACTGTTGAAAGCAACAACTTAGTAAGGAGTTTAGGAGCTCATCTACTTCGGAGTAAACATTCATCGCACGAACGAAATTTTAGTGGAGATCTGACGCAGAATTCCTGTCCTGCCTTATGGTGCCGAGTGTTGGGCGATAAGCAAGAAGAAGAAGAAGGCTGGCAGACTCTTTGAGCTTGGACACATTGTCAGCTTGGCAACATTGAGCGAATAATAATATAATGCATAATGATCCAGCCAAAAAAATTTTCGAATCCCAGCTTCAGGATCAAAAGAACGAAGAAGACCGAAACTCCGGTTTAAAGCCCAAGACATCGCGGATACCCCCCAGAAAGCTTTGTCTAGATGACTGGAAGCAACGTGCTCGGGATCGTAGATCGTATAAGTTGCTTGAGATTAGGACAGGACTTTTCTGATTAATTGCCTTCACAGTCCAGGATGCAGTGAATGGAAAGAGTAATTCTTCGTTTGATCCCGCATCGCTGGTATTGTGCATTGAGTTCAAAGCGAAGCCTACCTCGGCAAATGAGCCTCTGACAACATCCATGCGCACATTTTGTTGAATCTCGGATCAATGCGACTTGTCGTGAGGCACTGTTTATATACAAAATTGAAACTCAAGACTTCTTGCCTGAGTTTGTTTCCAATGGTAATCGACAAGCAAAAAGACGCAATTTTGTTCTCGGTGGTAAAAGTAGTTTTTTTTCAACTCTCTTTTTTCCAGACCATCCTATCAAACTCTAGGGATTTGGTCGATACATGTGTTTTGTAGCAGTCTAGGGCCTCCAATCATTGTTGGGCTGCACGAGGCTTATACAAGAACAAGGCATATGACGTGCAGATCTGAAGTTCACTGTCCCTATTTCGTATTTCGTTCGTCAACTGTTAATCCGTCGATATCCATTGCTTTGCAACTAAATAAACTTTAATAGTGGCCACGTAGTCACTCCGCTGGCCTGATTCCCAGACAGAGAGCGATCTGGATTAACCGCTTGGCCTTCTGAGCTCAGAATATGTCGCAGTAGTTCATTTAAGGTCTTTAATAAGTAGTTCAGCCTAAATGAAACTTTGAACGCCGGCCGCTACAAGTTTGTACTATTTATCTTACACAACGTTAAACGAAAATTCCTGCCACTCAAACTTGATGTAGTGAAGATAGCTAAGTCTTTGACTATGAATAATTTGTTTGTATGTTTTCTTAACAAAAATCCACTGACAGCTAAATATAGTATAAACTTAGGTCGATTAAGCAGCCTTATTCTGTTCAAGGGCGTACGAAAGGGGGACAGGGAGGGGCACTTGACAATTCTAATCAAAAATTATTGCATACATTAGGCTTTTTTTCTTCTTTTGAACTCATATCAAAGCTAGATTTTTGTACCCAAACAATTTTTGGATAATTTCCCCCCTCACTCCCCCCCCCCCCCCCCCCATATCAAAATCCTGTGTACGCCATTGGTGTGAATGTTGAATGTATTAAACGCTGACTTCGTGTGGCCTCATTATACCCAATTTGAAACAAAAAACTTTTTCATTAATAAGAGGCATGGCCCAATAATTCTACAGCTAAGCCCCTGTTGCAATATATAAAACTCGTTTGCATGGCCTTTGAGTTGGATAATGGTCAAGAGATGCAGAATTATGCGGTCCGTATACGCATGCATGGGGTAATCACCGCACTTCGCAAACCTATGTAACTATAAATATATGCAATCTATACATGCACTTCCGCTAAAGGAAGCACGCTTTTCCTCCGAGCGTGCACAAGTAATGAAAATCGATACCATAGGCCAAATTTTTTGGTACTGTGGTCACAATTTTCAAAATTTCAAAGTTTTTTTTATTCTTTCGTAATCCTCAATAGCCATGCTATTGATCGCAATTATAAATCCAAAAATAAATTTTGTAAGTTCGTAAAAAAATAAAGTTGGACTGAGTGAGTCATCTTTCAAAAAGAAAAAAGTAAGCAAATTTTGGCACTTCGTATTTATAAAAAAATATTCTGCTCCACCCTCAGCAAGTATTTTAAAAAATTGAACCATTTTATCAAGATTTCAAAATGGTGCAGCATTTCCCACTTATTTATTCAGAAAAAGTATTTTTGATTTTTTATTTGCAAAAGGACCCTAGCTCACTTTATATCATTTATACGTTAATTTTGCTTTTTTGTACTCAAACATCGGTTTTATCGTAGTTTGTGTAAGATAAACAGAAGAATTAAAATAAATCACTATTTGCCATAAATAAGAGTTAGATAAATCTGCATTTCATACGGTATGCTACGATCAACGTTCGGAACGTTACGTCCCTGCGTTTACTTACAACTTCTCGTAATCCTGATCCTGACCTTTTGTGTTACCATAATCGCTTGCTTTTGTATTACCCTCGATTAAGTGTTGTGAAAATTGTAATTTTAAGAATTGAATCCAAAATACCGAAAACAAAATCATACCGCAGATAATAGTAGCAGAGTAATAGACCGAGAGCCCACAGCAGATTTTGGGTGTGATCGATAGCAAAAAAAAAGAAGTATAGGCGTCGAAAGCTTCATTAAATGCTATTCAAAAAATCAAGGTCTTGCAGTCTACAACTGGGGCCTTTGCGAGAAACAGTGCATCAAAAAATAAAATGCACGACTGGGTCGCACGTACTTGCTCTTATGTTCAAGACACTGCGAGTTTAAGAAAATTGTATATACAAACATGGAAATTATGAGAGAAAAATGTAGAGAAGCATGAAATACGACACTTAAATTAGCTAAAACAACTCTTTTGACAGTTTGAGGTGAAAAAAAAGTATGCCATCTTAATTCATGATGGAATATGATTGTATGGGAAAAAAAATTTTAAAATCGTTGGAGCGGTTTTTTTTTAAATTAATTTTTTATATATAAAATTCTTAAAACATTTTTAAGAACAAATTTTGGTATGAACATTTAAATTATATATTTATGTGTATATAAAAACAAAATTTGAAAAAAAATTGTCAACCCGTTTTGGAGATATCGAATTTTCAAAAAAAAAATTGAAACTTTTCTTAAAAATCCAAAAACTTTTTTTTTGAAAATTTTCATATGCAATATTATTTAATTTTATCTGAAATTTGTATATAAAAAATTCATTTAAATCCGTTAAAGAAATAAAAACACAGTTTTTTCCTTTTTGAATTTCACCTTAAGTGACTTTGCCAATTTTTAATTTAATATATTAATTAAAAAAATTATAATTAAATAATATATCAAACTATATATGTTTCGGATGCATTTCGACGTTAGTCATCCTCAACGAGCACGTTCGTACTAGGTCCAGTCGTCCAGTGTGTGTGCAAATCAGCTAGGTGTGAAAACAATACCTAATTAAACAAAAATTACAACAAAAGTAAAATGTTATTTCAAAATCAAGTCGATTGATTTGAACAATGGGGAGCGTATGAGCCAATCGTTCTCAAACGAACAAATGTCTTTGCTACAAAAAGGTTTAAAGTTTACACCTAAACCAGATAAACCAGCGGTAATTGATCTAGTTGCAGATATAGAAACTGGCATAAAATATGCTAATGAAACAACAAAACAGGACATCAGGAACACAGCAGTATCGGTCATCACAAAATCTTCTTACGAAAAAATAACATCTAAGAAAACAAGCAAGTACGGAAAGGTCTTGACGGATTTGAAAAAGAAAGATTGTTTGTATATGAAATCCGATAAAGGAAGAGATATTGTCATTATGGACAAACAACAATACAAAGATAAAGTATTTGAGACGATAACCTCAGGAAATTTTCAATTACTCAAAAAGAATCCCTTACCAAAAATGATTCGTAATACGAACATTTCTTTGAAAGAGGTTGAAAATGTGATAGACCCCAAAACTAAATGGAGCTTATTAATATCAAATCCATCTATACCAAAACTGTATTGCTTACCAAAAACCCACAAGGACATTACTAATCTTAAAATGCGTCCAATAGTTTCAAACTGTAATGCACCAACGGAAAAAATTGCGAAATGGTTAGTGAAAAAATTCAACGAATATCCAAAACCAAATGGTTTATATGTTGAAAACAGTTACGAGTTCTGCGAAAAAATGAAAGGTACAACAATAAAAGAAAATGAATGTTTAGTGTCTTTTGATGTGGAATCTCTTTTTCCAAGTATACCGATTCCAGAAACACTCATCATCCTTGAAAACTGGCTAACAAACCATGAACCTTGTGAAGAAAAACGAAAGTTATTTATAAATTTAACAAAACTATGCATGGATCAAAACATCTGCCAATTTGATGGAAAATATTACCAAATTACAAAAGGTACATGCATGGGAAATGCACTTTCACCCTTTATCGCCAATTTATTCATGTCAAATTTTGAGACAAAAATGAAAGAAGCAGGAACATTACCAACAACATGGTGGAGATACGTAGACGACGTTGCAGCCATAATCGAAACAGGAAAAGATGGTGAAATTTTATCGCATTTAAACACACAATGGCCAACAATCAATTTCACGATAGAAATGGAGAAAAACGCATCGTTACCGTTTCTAGATTTACGTTTATTGCGAAAAAATGATGGCACAATCGAATTCTCTGTATATAGGAAACCTTCAAACACTCCTTGCTACATTCCGTCAGATTCATATTGCCCAATGTCCCACAAAAAAGCTGCATTTCATAGTATGGTTCATCGACTATGTAGACTTCCACTTAACATCAAAAATTACATGGAAGAATTGAAATACATCAAATATGCTGCATTGTTAAATGGTTACACAGACCAAATGGTTGACAACTTGGTCTCGCTGCATTCAAATAAGATCTTCAAGCGAAACATCACCACTCTGTCTTTTGAAAAAGAGCACTTAAAAAGAATTTCGCTACCATATATACCCGAATTTACAAACAAACTAAAAAATATTTTTAAAAAGCACAATTTAGATATTGTGCACAGCAGCAACAACAAACTACAAAATTCAATTGTTAGTCTGAAAGACAAAACACAATTTTTACATAAATCGGGTATATATGAAATCTCATGCAATGATTGTGAAGAAAAGTATATTGGCCAAACGAAAAGAAGCATAGAGGTACGTTTAAAAGAACATTTGTCCAACATACAAAAACAACAAGCTACAAAATCAGCCGTTGCACTTCACGCACTCGAACAAGATCATCGCACACATTGGAGTATCGACAATGTTAAATTGAAAAAACAAGTCAACGATGCATACAAACTTGATGCCTATGAGAGCATATACATGTATTTGAATAGGAGCATAGCAATGAACACATTGGAGGCACCAATACGCTCCCCATTGTTCAAATCAATCGACTTGATTTTGAAATAACATTTTACTTTTGTTGTAATTTTTGTTTAATTAGGTATTGTTTTCACACCTAGCTGATTTGCACACACACTGGACGACTGGACCTAGTACGAACGTGCTCGCTGAGGATGACTAACGTCGAAATGCATCCGAAACATATATAGTTTGATATATTATTTAATTATAATTTTTTTAATTAATATATTAAATTAAAAATTGGCAAAGTCACTTAAGGTGAAATTCAAAAAGGAAAAAACTGTGTTTTTATTTCTTTAAATTTATGGACTTTGCGGCTAATATTTTATCGTTTTTTACTTTAAAAATACAATAAATCCGTTAAGCTAATAACGAGAAAACTCAAAATAAAAAAATACGTTCTATGACAGGTACTACTAATAGTTGCTATGTGTAAAATTTTATAATTTTTGATGATAGATCGTACTAATTTTAGTATATGAAAAAAGTTTAATCAAAATCGTAGGAGTCGTTTTCAAGCAAAAAAATATTTTCCTTTGCGGTTTTTTCACTTTTGTATGGAAGGTACCGTTATTTTTTCATAAATGTAAAATTTTTTATAAAAATATTTTAGAAAGTACTGAAAAAGTCTTAAGTATCGAGTTTCAAAAAAATCTATGATGCCGTTTTCGAAATATTTGATTTTCCAAGAAAAATTTTGAAATATTTTTTAAAAATCCAAAAAATATTTTTTCAAAAATGTTGGTACACAAGACTATTAACATTTCTTGGAAGCTTCTGCATAAAAAAAATAATTGAAATCGGTCATACCATTTTGAAGGAAATCAAAAATTAAAAAAATGGTTCCTTGGGAGGTACCATTAATAACCATTTTCGAAAAATGGTTTTCCACCCAAAGAAAGCCTTTACTAAAATAAATTTATTGAATTTTTTTTAAGAAAAGTTGTCGAGCCGTTTTTGAGAAAAATACGATTATGTAAATTTGCCAAAAAAAAATGTATGACAGGTACCGTTATTTTTGGTTCTAAAAAAAAAATGAAAAAAATGTGTCGGCAGAATCACCAAAAACCACTAAGTACCAAGTTTGAAGAAAATCGATCGAGCCGTTTAGGCTGTAGACGAACAGACAGACAGACAGACAGACAGAATTTTGCCACCCACTTTTTAGGTGTTCTCTATCATCGTAATATCATGTTTGATTGTTATCTCAAATTTTTTTTTTGCACGAATCCAAAACTTGCCTTATAGTACCTATAATCGCAAGTAAAAAGATGATGTTATTTCGCGAAAGGTTTTTAGTACACCTGTTACCAGATATTGACTAACACAATTCTCACAACACTAATCGAGTCCAAAAGCAAACGATTATGCTAACACAAAGGCTCAGGATTACGAGGAGTTGCAAGTAAACGCAGGAACGTAACGTACCGAACGTAGATCGTATAGCGTACCGTATGAAATGCAGATTTATCTCACTCTTATTAATGGCAGACAGTGATTTATTTAATTTAATCTACCAATCTACGGTATAACCGATGTTTGAGTACAAAAAAAAGCAAAATTAACGTACAAATGAAATAACATGAACTGGGGTCCTTTTGCAAATAAAAAATCAAAATTTTTCTGAACAAATATGTAGGAAGTGTTGCACCATTTTTAAATCTTGATAAAAAGGTCTAATTTTTAAATTACTTGCTGAGGGTAGAGCGGTACATTTTTTTTAAAAAGACGAAGTGCCAAAATTTGCAACATTTTTTTTTTTGAAAGATGACTCGGTCAAACTTAATTTTTCTTACAAAACTTACAATATTTATTTTTGGATTTATAATTGTGGTAGGTAGCATGGCTATTAAGGATAAAAATTAAAAACTTTGAAATTTGGAAATTTAGGACCACAGTATACCAACAAATTTGGCTTAGGGTATCGATTTTCATTACTTTTCTAAATACAGTCAAACTTCTTTATAACGAACCCTCAAGGGACCAAAAATTTGGTTCGTTATAGAGAAATTTAATACAAAATTCGCAATAAAGAATTTTTCTGAAATTATTGAAAATATTGTTTTTTTTTTTAATATCATATAAAAAACAACAACCTTTTTTATTTTCACAAATGGACAATTTTAACGAAAGTGCAATAACTTTTCGCTTCGACATTTTAAAAGAACTCAGAACAACGCACTTGAAATGCACAGTTGGGCTGTACTTTTTGTGTTTTTGCAGTTATGGAACCAAAGCTTGTGTCCTTATTACGAGTGTTATTTGCTTTTGATAAATGGCAACTTTTATCGAAAGTTGATCATCGGAAAAATTAATTTCGGTGAAGTTGAAAATTTTTAACCAAATTTTTCGTTAATACGTCAAAACGAGAATTTTCGTTGACAATAATTAAAATTTTCAACATACAAAAAATCTGCAGAGTTATAGAGCGTAGAGGTAGCAAAGATGTGCACAATCGAGGAATTCGCAAAAATCGAAATGATTTTATTTGCAGAAAATTGTGAAAAAATTTTGTTCGGAATTTCGTTATAAAGAAACAATTATGATGCTGGGTCCCAAAAATTATTTCCTTATAAAGAGAATTTCGTTATAAGGAATTTCGTTATATGGAAACACATTTATATAGGATATTTATTTAAGGGGACGGGGACAGAGTGGCAGTTCGCAATAAGGAGATATTCGTTATAAGGAAGTTCGTTATAAAGAAGTTTGACTGTATTGCTATTATCTATTTCTAAACCAAGTGAGATGGATTTTTGTTTTCTTATTTTTCCCAGTACAGATATAACCTAACCTATAAACCTGTTCCCGCTTGACGTTGAGTTTCGGGACACCCTGTATATCGCAAGTAAAAATGAAAAAACTTGATTTTCACAAAAAAAAAAATTAATTATTCAACTCACATTCTTTTGGTTAGTTAAATGCTCGCCTAATTGCAATTAAATACTCCATTTTTGAAACAATCTTCGAAGATCTGAGGCAAACAAAGAAATTATTGCATTTCTCATACTTTACCCTGCTAACTTTAAATCGATTTTTTCTCAAAAAAAAATTCAAACTTGCCTAAAAGTATACTACATAAAATGTAGATTGACGCTACTTTTCAAAGACAATCATTTGTGGAGGATAATCAAAGACAAGAACCACATCCGAAAATATTTTAATTATATTCGAAATTTATGATCCACAACTTCGAAAAATATATTTGAATAAAAACGGTTTTTATTCAAATACATTTCAAAGAAATTCTGATTAAAGTTCATTATCAACAATTATAGTGTAAAAAGGTACCTTATACCTTTCCCCGAAAATTTTAAGCTGAATAGTTATAATATTCAAGTTTCCGCATAAATAAGAAATAACGGACAGAATTTTTGAAAAGTTTGATTAATAAAATGCTTTTTTTTATTTTCCGTGGCCTGCATCAGGTTCTATATGAGGACCGAAAAACGCGTGCTCATAGAAGTGTGAGATTTTTACTACACTGAAACCACCTCCACTTCCCGATTGCAACTAAGTTAAAACTTATCTAGCAATTTATTTTTAACGAAGTTAAGTAACGTGTTGCAGGTAACTTTCCGGTGAAAGTTCCTGCTTATTCCGCAATTTTAAAGCGGTTTTCTGTTCACCGCACCAAGTGGAAGGTTTTTTTCTTTGCAGACGGCGTACTAAATTCGAATCGTCAAGAATGTCAATAATCGTTGGGTTAGCGTGATCTAATAGCCGATTTCTATGTTTTCGCACGAAACTCTTCATTTCGTCTCGAACCTTTGGAAACCCCAGATCCCTGTGAAGATCTTCGTTTCTTATATACCATGGTGCATTTACAAATGACCTAAGCAATTTATTTTCAAACGTTTGTAAGTTATTTAAATTTGTATCGCAGGTACAACCCCAGAGTTGTATACCGTAAGTTCAGACAGGTTTAAGTACCTGCCTGTATAAAATCAACTTATTATCAATACTAAGCTTAGAATATTTATCGAGTAGCCAGTTCATATCTCTTCATTTACTTTTTAATTCTTCGTATTTGTTTTTTACGTGCGACTTCCGTTTTAATTTCGCGTCTAGAGTCATTCCCAGATATTTTGCCTCTTTCAAAAATGGGACACGGGCGGTATTAAGAAAGACGGGCAATCTATTTATTTTTTTATACGTAAAGTCCACGTGGACTGACTTTTGTTCATTGAGCGCTATTCGCCATGTTTTTGTCCACTCATTAACATTATTAAGAGCATTTTGTAATTTAATCGTAGCTTCGTTAATCGTTTTGCCTACTGCAAGTATTGCAGTATCATCAGCCAAAGTTTGCTACGATAGCGTCTTCTGTTTGAGGTATATCACGTGTAAATAGAAGGTACAGAACTGGACCTAAAACACTACCTTGTGGTACCCCAGCCACTATTTCTTTGAAATTAGAATATTCATTTCCGTGTCTTACAAGAAAAAGTCTGTTTTCTAGATATTCGTTAAGAATTTTGTCGTAATTTAAATTTGAGGCCTTCGTGCCACACCTTGTCAAATGCTTGCGGGACATCCAAAAAGACCGTCGAACAAATTATCTTTTCTACAAGAGCTCTCTCAATTACGTCAGTTATTCTATGCACTTGATCAATTGTTGAATGCTTGCTTCTAAATCCGAACTGATGTTCAGGTATTAATCGTTTCTCTTCTATTATAGGCTGCCGGCGCAGGAGTAGTATTCTTTCAAAAACTTTTGATATTATTGGAAGAAGCGAAATCGGTCTGTAAGAATTCTTTTCATGAGATGGTTTGCTAGGTTTCAAAACCATTATGACTTCCGCAACTTTCCATTGGCTTGGAACATATTCTAACCTCAGAGCGGCATTTATTATATAAAGGAGGTTAATTAATCCTTTATGAGGAAGCATTTTTAATATTTCCGCTGTTATAAAGTCATACCCCGGAGCTTTATTAGACTTTAGCTTCTTTATTTCTCTGTTCAATTCAGCAAGCGTAGCATTTCTGGTTCTGTAGTTCTCACTTGAGCTAAAACTCATATTAATATTTCCATTGAGTGCTTGCCCATCTAGGTTTACATGTTTCTTCCAGGTAATCGGCGAACACCGCCGCTTTCTCTTTGTCACTTTTAGCCCATTCGTTTTGGCTTTTCTTAATCGGGGGTACTGGGAGCTTTGGTTTTTTCGTTGTTTTTATAGCTTTCCACCAAAGTGAGTAGTTGGATTCCTTCCCAGCTGACAAGCTTTCAAGGTAATTTTCAACTTCACGGTTTTTGAAATCTAATATCGCTGTTTTTAGCATATTACACAAGCGATTTAAATGAGCTTTGTGTTGAGGAGTACGGGCTCGCTGCCATTTCTTACGTGCTTTTCGTTTATCTTTTATTAAGTCTTTAATTTCCTGCGGATATTTTATATCTTTATAGCGCGGCGTAACCCTTCGATAAGGTGTGTTATTCCACGCTGCCTTTTGTATTATATCAACAAAGGTATCTAATGCGTCTTCAAGCTCAAGAGGCGTTTGTAATGATACCCTCAATTCAACGTTGTCCTCGATATCTTTCTTAAATCCTTCCCAGTTGGTTTTACCGTTTGTTAACCTGGGTGGGTTTTCAATTTTGACAAGCCTTTCGCTTATAGTGAGTATGACTGCAGAATGATCTGAGAAGAGATCATGGCCTTCTGAGATTTCAATACAGTTAGAGGATATTCCTTTTACCATAAACAAATCGATTAAGTCAGGTATTTTTGACGGATCAGTTGGCCAGTAACTTGCTTTTCCGGTCGAATGAAAATCGCAATTATTTTCCATTCCTGTTTGTTTGTTTGGTGATTTTTGTCATAGGAATAGTCTCCAAATATTATATATACATATGTATGTTCATGTACATTACATTCATGTGTAGTATGTATATTATAATATTTATTTTTGTGTTTTTTATGAGCTCTAGGTCAGTTTAATTTTTTGTTAACTAATTTCCATAAAAAAAAATTTAAATGTGTTATCACAAATTAATAAAAGTAAAGAAAGTACCTACATACTAAAAACCACGGCCAATTATTTCAAGTACAAGAACAAAATTCATCGCAAATGCCCGCATTTGCAGTGATCCATTTTCGTGTGTTCGCAAATGGTTCTGACAGTTGCAAATACTCGCAAATTGTCACAAATGGTTTTTTTTTGAGTGTTCACACGATTTGCGAAAAAGTCACAAATGCATTTTCGATTTGGCCCTCGCAAATTGTCCGCAAATGATTTTCGAGCATTTGTAGGCTGTCCCAAAGATGTGTTCAGACGATTTGCGACCAAGGATCGCAAATTGTGACGTAAAAATGACGTCATACTCGCAAATATTTGCAACTTTTGCAAATCGTCTGCTCGTAGCCTCAAACAACTGTTTTAAAAGCTTGAGTCGAAAAAAAAATGCCATCTGAATTTTTGATCAAATGTGTGGTAAAAATATTTTAAATCCATTTGAGAGTTTTTTAAATATAAAATTCTAAAAATTAAAAAAACAAACGCTCTTGAATGTCTCGAGCAAAAAATGACGCTTTTGACTTGAGGTTAATTTTATTCTACGCATATTGACGTGCCAAAGAATTATTGGTATAAATATAGAAACAGACCAGCTTACAATTTTTTTTATATACAAAAAATTGCTGAAAATAGTTGAAAATGGTTTTTAAGCTCAAATATCTTGAGAACAAACACTGATATTGGCTTCGTAGTCCAGTCAACGAAGGAAAAATAAATGCAATAAATCATGCTCTCTAGGTTATTATTTAATGTAGTAAGGGTGACCCCCATAGCAAGTTGAAGTGGACGCTGGTTGTGTTTAAAATGTCCTTGTTTATTTTTTTTTGATACAGTCTATTTTTATATGAGAAACACTGTTTCTTTAAAGGTAAGAAGTACACAGAATATTTCCAAGTTACAGGCCAATACCTTATGAAAGAATTTTTGGACATATTCTAAGAAATAAATTCTTTCGAAAGGGAGGTGTATTTCCCCCTCCTTTCTATAAGGGGGACAAATTCCCTAAACATTGACTGAAAATAGAAAAATTGCTAACGGAAATACTTACAATATTGTCCTCCTTTTTTTTAAAAAGCTTAAAACAGATTCTTATATTATAAAGTCAAATCAAGCTTACCATTTTTGAAAAATTCGTTGGGAAACTCAAAATTACTAAAAAAAAATTGAAAAATGTTTTTAAATGATTTTTGATTTTTTATTTTACAATATAAAGTAGTAAATTGTCTTTTATCATTCAATCTTGCTGTTAGCCTTGAGTCGAATGCTGAAAACCAGACGGTTGTAAGGTTTCTAGTTTATGAGAATAAATACAAAATACCTCACGGCCCTAGGCTGGGGACTTTTAGTATGTTATACCTTGGGGTCACCCCTACCACATTAAATAATAACCCAGAGAGCATGATTTATTGCATTTACATATTTTATAATTTTGAGTCTTCGTTGACTGGACTATCGGGGTAATTTTATTCTATTTAGAAACTATTTTATAATAAATGATTGATCAAATTTGTAAAAATATTCAATAAGTAGTTTTTTTCAAGCTAAAGATATTACGTTGATTTGAGCCCATGCCCCAATGGAAGAAAAAGATGACTCAACCAAGGAAGAATTCTACGATCTCCTCGAGAATGCGCATGATAGGTGCCCCAAGTACGAGGTTTAGATTATTCTTGGTGACTTGAACACCAAGATCGGAAAGGAGGGCATCTTTGGTTCGATAGTCGGAGGACACAGTGTGCACGACAACACTTCTGGTAACGGACTCAGGCTGATTGACTTTGCGGCGGGCGAAATGTCATCATAGCAAGCACTCGATTCCCACACCTCAATATACACAAAGGGACCTGGTGGTCTCCGGGTCAACGAACCGACAACCAGATTCATCAAGATGCAATAGACGCTAGACATGCTTCCAGTATCCTGGATGTCTGAATGGACCGAGGGGCCACATAGACTCGGATCACTACTTGGTGGTTACTCAAGTACAAATGCGGATATTTATGATGCCACAACGATGAACGGATGCTGTGAAAATATTTAACATCTCGAAGTTAAAATCGCAAGAGATCACCAGAACTTTTGCAGACCACGTCTCTCTTAATCCCTCAGAAAGCCTACCACCAGCATCATCTACAGAGGACCATTGGAAACACTGTCCAAATGCCATCAGGAGTACCGCCACTGATCTGCTTTGTTTCACTAGGCGACCACAACGAAACCCCTTGTTTGATGAAGAATGAAGGCTGGAGCATACAGCAAAGAATGAGGACTACCATACCAATCAATGCTACAGACTAGAACCAGAGTTGCTGAGAGTGCAGCCCGGGAACTATGGGGCAAAAATGAAGGGAGGAACACTGACTTCACAAGAGGAAAAACAGAGAGCATGCAAAGTGGGCGGTCGAGTCTATTGAGGACTGCAGTGGCAGAGGAGAAGTTCGAAAGTTCTACCGAAGGGTGAGACAATCTACCTATAGGGTTACAAGGCCAGAACGGAATCCTGGCGAGACGAGATTGGGAATATGGTGGTAGAAACGCAGTGAGTGCTGGGAATCTGGAAACAACACTTTTCAAGACTGCTAAACGGTGAAGATGGCCAAAATTCCGCTGTTAGACAGAATAATCCATAGATCCTGGACGACGATGGTCAAAATTTCCGTAAAAAAAAAAAAAAACTGGGTGGCGCAACAGCTCGTGTAGAACCAGGGCCTAGTGACTTACAACTCTCAACCATTCCTGTGTGCGTGTTGTTGGCAGGAATGGATGGGACCTACAGTTTTTTGCCGAGTCCGAACGGCTAAGTGAGAAGCACTTTTTCATGACAAGTATATCTACTCTTGGAGGATTTGTCAGTTCCTCGCAAGAGGCAGTACCTCGGATAAAACATTTCTGTTTTTAGGTGGCACGGCTGGGAATCGAACCCACACCTTCGGCATGACAGTCCTACGCACTAACCATCATGCCACGAGGTACTACCAACATTTCCGTCCACCCGACCTTAAGTGCGGTTAGCGATAGCCAAGCTTAAAGCTTACAAGGCTCCTGGTGGAGGTGGCCTGCCAGCTGAGCTATTCAAAGCAAGGGGGATGACTTGGTAGGGAGTATACACCAACTTATTTCCAAGATTTGGTCAGATGAAAGTATGCCCGGTGAATGGAACCTCGGTTTAGTGTGCCCTATCCGCACAAGTTGACTTGCATCAACTACAGAGGTATAATTCTCCTCAGCGTCGCATACAAAATCCTGTTATCTGTACTGCGTGATCGCTTAAAACCGTTTGCCATTCATCTGATCGGCCCATACCAGTGTAGTTTTAGGCCTGGCAAATCAACCGTCGCGTCGATCAAATGTTCCCACTCCGACAGATTTTGGAAAAAGCCCAGGAGTTTCAAATCGATACACACAATGTCTTTATTGATTTCAAAGTCGCATATGATAGTTTAGATAGAGAAGAACAATACAGAGCCATGTCCTGGCATTCCTGCTAAACTAGTCCGCTTGTCCAGGATGACGATGGAGAAATCTCGCTGCACCATCAAAGTTGGTAAGAACACTACCAAGCCCTTTGATGTCGAGCCATTTGACGTCGAGAAAGGTTTGAGGCAAGGCGACGCGTTAACATGCAACCTGCTTAACATCGTTCTTGAAGCAATTGTACGCAACTCGCAATTCAACAACAGAGGTACAGTTTTTCAAAAGTCTGTCCAACTATGAACTTGCTAATGCAGATCATATTGACATCATTGGGTGATTGAAGCAAGCTGGCGGGTTCGCAAATATTGAATCGGAGGCAGCGAAAATGGGTTTGGCTGTTAATGAGGACAAGATGAAGTATATGTTATCATCGTGAAAGGAAGCTCAACATCGTCGACTCAGGCAAAACGTCATGGTTGATAGGTACAACTTCGAGGTCGTCAAGGACTTTGTCTCACTGGGCTCCACTATTACATCGCAAAATGACATCAGTATGCAGAAATCAAACGAAGAATTACTCTAGGCCAACCGCTGGCGATTAAGAAGGCATTTGAGTATCTAGTAAGGTCCTCTCACAAAAAACCAAGGAGACCTTATATAAGACCCTTATCATCCAAGTCCTGCTGTATGGGGCAGAAGCATGAACCCTGTCAAAGACGGATGAGAATCTGCTTGGGTGCTTTGAAAGGAAAATTCATTGGGTGATCTTCGGTCCAGTCTCTATCGATTGAGAATGGAGGAGAAGATTTAACAACGAGCTTTACGGGCTTTATAGCGACTTCTGCCTGATCAAAAAGCTAAAAATATAGCGGCTCAGATGGTTGGGACACGTGGAGCGTATGCACTAGCCCGACGAGTCTGCGAATCTACCTACTCCTGATGGTCTGCGTAGCAGAGAAAGACCCTACCTAAGGTGGTGCGCACAAGTGGAGAACGACCTCAACCAACTTGGAGTGCGTAACTGGAGGCAGCTAGTAAGGGACCAAACTGTGGTTGAAGGGGTTTGTTGGTTGAGGCCGTAGTCCAGTCTGAAATGTGAGCGCCACCTTAAGTAGAGTAAGTAAGTAAGTAAGCCAATCGGACTCGGCAAAAAACTGTAGGTCCCCTCAAAAATAGCGTTTAGTAAAAAGTGGCATTCGAGAGTTTTGGATTTCTTTTTTTTTATAAATAATGAAATAAATTTTTTGTGGTACAAAAAAATCACAAACGAGAAACTTTCTCTTGCCTTGTGGCAACTTGAAACATTAAATAAACCTCAACCAGGTGTCATTGTTAAAACACTTATATAAATGGCACCACTAAAAGTCATTACTAAATCCCACAAAATTGAGAATTCAATTAATTTTTTTCCCCTACAGCTACATCATGCCAATTTAAATTTCATTTACCACCAGCAAAAAAGTATTTCACAATTCGCACATCCTTTCTGCCAACAATACCAAAAGTTAATCTCAGGAGCTCAATTTTTCATGTATCACTTGTGGTGGGTATTGCTCTTTATCCCGGGTTGCCAAAACAATTTACTGGAAAATAAATAAATAATAAGATAACAAAAACATAAAAATAAAAAAAAAAACCACAACAAATAAGACCTTCATTGTTTTTATTATGCGATTACAAGGCTAAATAAAAAAATCAAAAACAAAACTTCTTACTATCGGTTGTCGGTCACGTCCCCCATTCCCACTCCTCAGTCATCATGTTAAATGTCCATTTCCATTATCATAAAAGAAAAAGACGCGCTGCATGTCACAGCTCGCAGCAAAAGACGAAAGATACGCGAGAACCGAGAACATTATGCATCACGAGTGCACGAGTGAAGCGATACCAAATATACGAATATTATTCTGCCTCTGCGCTCTGCCTTGCCTTACTTCACAATGTTGATGTATTGGGGTTCTGCGGGTCTGGTTGTCGTAGTGTCCCAATCGCGGCAGTCCCTGTCCCTACCCTACGATGCTGCTTTATGAGAAATTGCATACATATTCTGTTTTTTTTTTTTTTTTGATAGCTTGGAGGAAAAGCGTGCTTCCTTTAGCGGAAGTGCATGTATAGATTGCATATATTTATAGTTACATAGGTTTGCGAAGTGCGGTGGTTACCCCATGCATGCGTATACGGACCGCATAATTCTGCATCTCTTGACCATTATCCAACTCAAAGGCCATGCAAACGAGTTTTATATATTGCAACAGGGGCTTAGTTGGAGAACTATAGGGCCTTGCCTCTTAATGATGATGAATAAGTGTTTTGTTTCAGATTGTGTATAATGAGCCAACACGCAGTTAACGTTAAATACATTTGACATTCACACCAATGGCGTACACAGGATTTTGATAAGGAGGGGGGAGACTTATTCAAAAAATTGATTTGGTCCAGAAATCTAGCTTTGATATGAATTCAAAAGAAGAAAAAATGTCTAATGTATGTAATAATTTTTGATCAGAAGTGGCAAGTGCCTCTCCCTGCCCCCTTTTCGTACGCCTTTGAACAGAATAAGGCTGCTAAATCAACCCGAGTTTATATTATATTTAGCAATCAGGTGATTTTTTCTAATATTCATAGTGAAAGATTAAGCTTTCTTCACTACATCAAGTTTGAGTGAATGAAAATTTTCGTCCCCATCGCCATTTAGTTTGCAAGGGCTCTTTCCACTGACACCAAGGCACTCTTCTTTTATCCAGGTAGTTGGAAGGAAGATTTCTCCAGATGGATTCAGCTGTGGCGTTTAAAGTTCAATTCAGGCTGAACTACTTAATAAAGACCTTAAATGGCCTACGACGGTGTCCACATTGGGTATGAAAAAGTGGATTTTTAATGACTTTTCAGTATTCACATCTCACTTCAATGAAGGAGTGGGAGCGAGATATGAATACTGAAAAGTCATTAAAAATTCACTTTTTCATACCCAATGTGGACACCGTCTCTGCGACATATTCTGAGCTCATAAAGGCCTAGCGGTTAATCCAGATCGCTCTTTGTCTGGCCAGCGGAGTGACTTCGTGGCCACTATTAAAGTTTATTTAGTTGCAAAGCAATGGATAACGACGGATTAAGGCGCCAGTTATAGCTATCATTGAAACTCACCATTGAAAATTTTAATGATTGATTTTGAGACGTTAAGGAGGCAAAATCATTTTTTATTATTTTGATGGATGATCAAAGCTTAGGACTTAATTAATATTTCTAGTCAAAAAATAATTTCAAAAAGGCCAAACTTTCCACAAAAATTGACTTTTAATTTTTCAATGATCATTGGTAAGGTAGTTCAATCATTGAAATAAGAAAAGTCTTTTTATGTGGAAAGTTGGGCCTATTTGAAATTTTTTTTGGCTAAAAATATTAATTAGGTCTTTAGCTTTATTTTTCCATCAAAATAATAAATGATTTTGCCTCCTAAACGTCTCAAAATCAATCATTAAAATTTTCGATGATGAGTTTCAATGATAGCTATAACTGGCACCTAACAGCTGACGAACGAAATACGAAATAGGGACAATGAACTTCAGATCTGCACGTCATATGCCTGGTTCTTTTATATAGGCTTCGTGCAGCCCAACAATGAGTAAGGGCCCTAAAAACGCTAAAAAACACATGTATCACACAAATCCCGGGAATGCGATAGGATGGGCAGGAACAAAGAGAGTTGAAAAAACTGCCATATTTCCTACGTCCGGCGCCGCCGGCGTACAGTGGTCGATTTGAGGGATTTAGCTGGACTTAATTCAAATTTGATAAGTAATGGAGATAAAAGACAAGATTCAAAAAATTTTGTATACTCCTGACATTTTTTGGGATAGAGCAAATAGTACATATTGAAACACTTCACTCGTGCAAACCGTAAACGTAGATTTGAGGTCTTCATCCCACATTATGAACAATGTAATGTAGTGATTTTTATAAGGTGTGGCACAAGGTTAGAGCGGGTAGGTTGGGCTGATTTAAGATAAAAATTGTAAAGGGGGGGGGAGGTTTGTGCCTATTAGTTCACTTCAGAGTAGAATGCATTGATGGGTTATTGAAGAACCATTATTATGTAATTATTATATTCATCGTTTAATATACACCTCATTGTTTTTGGGGTAAGGAGGGACATTTGTCTCCGAGCTCTGGAAAATACCACGCTAGCAAATTTTTTTAAATTTTTGCTTTGGACTTTTCGCAAAGAACATTTTTGCAAAACTCAACAAAAGCATGACTTTGTTTGATTTTGAAAAATTCGTGATTTTTGCGGTCAAAATTTAGGTGAATGCTTCGAATAAATTCTTACGAAAATTAACCTGCCAATAAGATATGCTGCGAAGAAGAGATCTGCATTATTACTCTTTTGGTACTGTCTTTTTTATTCAAATAGGAAAGAAAAAATCTTCTCCTGAAAGATTTGCAAAATGGATTTGTTGGGATTTGCAAAAACGGTCCTCAATTTCCTTTGGAGAAATAATTGGCCATCTCTAAAAGGTAGAATGGATATCTGTAAGAAAAAATGTTGCACAAGGTGGCGGCATTTAATTTTAACTATAAATGAAGCCATATACTGAAACTTTAAAATAACAGTACTTTTACGATATCACTTTGTGGCACTTTTTTTTTACTCTCCAAGAAAGAAAAAAAGTCAATATGATTCTACCATACAAATGCACTTTGAAATACCTGTATTTGTGAAATAATCGTATTCTTTTAAAAGCCAAAGCACATTGTAGTTAACAATACTAACCAAAAGTATTGTCTGACATACTTTGAGTTTACTAAATATACCACTTTCAACTCGCAAAATCACTTTAAAAACACTTGTATTCCCGCGATAGTTCAAATCGAGATTGAGCAAATCTTAAGTGGTGATTTTACCACGTTGTCAGCTGTTAGTTTGAGGACATTTGGGTTTTTGTTGTTGTAAGTTGGTAGTTGGGTAATTATCTCTTACCTAACGGGTATTTCAATTATAATATCAAAAACATTTTTTTTCATTTTTGTCCAGCTATTGTTGTATAATCGTCCAGTGTGCGGCGCTAATTTTACCGCCGAGAGCAAAAAAGCGTCTTTTTGGGTGTCGATTACCATATTGGAAGCAAACTCAGGCAAGAAGTCTTGAGTTTCAATTTTGTATATAAACGGGTCGCATTGATCTGAGATTCACCAAAATGTGCGCGTCGAGGTTTTTAGAGACTCACTTTGTCTACGTAGGCTTCGCTATGAGCTCAGTGCACAATACCAGCGATGGAATCAAACGAAGAATTACTCTTTCCAATCACTCTATCCTTGAACTGTGAATGTGAAGGCAATAAAACAGAAAAGTCCTGTGCATGTCCCAATCTAAAGCAACTTACATACTTATCCGGCTCCAAATCCATGAAGGGTCACAGCTTGAGACACGCACGGCAGCCTTCCACCCTCTACGATCCCGAGAACGCTGCTTCCAGTCATCAAGACAAAGCTTTCTGGGGGGCATCCGCGATGGCTTGGTCTTTAAACCGGACTTTCGGTCTTCTACGATCTTTCGAACCTGGAGGCTGGGATTCGAAGCTCAAAGAGTTTGCAGCCCGCCCTTCTAGCTTATCGCCCAACACTCGGCGCCATAAAGCAGGACTGGCAACAAAAGATGTTTTGAACATATCTGTTGCGCCAAACCGAAATAGCAACAGTTCGCTAATTCTCCACTAAAATTTCGTTCGTGGAATTAATGTTTACTCTGAAGTAGATGAGCTCCTTAACTCCTTATTAAGTTGTTACTTTCAACAGTGACAGCTAGTTAACTGGTTTTTAATTGTTTGTTGATAGCATTTACATGAAGTCCAAAAAGTTTCGCCTGTTCTTCAATTGCAGTAAAATCCTCTATAATGGCCAGTCATACGGTATCATCGACATACCGTTGAAATTAGACAGATATATTGCAAATAGTGCCTTTAAAGTTAACACCTGCGCACTATTTGCTTCAGAACGAAATTGAAGAAATCTCATGAGAGTGCATCCCTTGCTGAAACCCTGTGCAAGTTTCGAATAGTTCGGAAGAGCGATTCTCTAGTTGCACATTGCATCGCGTATTCTCCATTGTCATGTGACAAGTGACACAAATGGATTAATTTTCCCGTTATCCCAAGTTCAGTCATCGCCGTATAGAGCTCCTGACGATGAATGCTATAATATGCGGCTTTGAAGTCGATCAGTAGATCATGTGTCTCTTGAAATTCGCTGGTCTTATCGGCTCTGGACCTTAGGCACCTCATATGAGGGAAATTTGATAAAAAATATCTCATCTAATTGGTCAGTAATTGGTCAGAAAAGGTCAACTGGTACCCGAAATTGGTCAGCCCTAAACAACTTTTAATCAAGGCTTAAACTTTCTCAAGGTCGCTCAGGGTCACGCGCGATTTTTGGCACCTCATTTAAGGGAAATTTGCCAAAATCTTATACCATGAGAAAGATTTCTTCGTGATAAAAGGTCAACTATTTTCAGTGATTGGTCAGCCATTGATTTTTTTCTATGAATTTTTGAAGTTCGTTTCAAGGTCACAAAAAAAACTTTTGGCACCTCATTTGGGTCATTTAAAAAAAAAGTATGCAATTTCAAAGGCCCCTTCAAGGTTGTAAAAGGTCAGCTTGTTTCAGTAATTGGTCAGCTATAGATTCGTTTTTACGATTTTTTAAAGTATTTTTTTCAAGGTCACGAATCGTTCATGACCTTGAAAATAAAACTTAAAGTAAATCGTATAAAAGAATCTATAGCTGACCAATTACTAAAATTAGCTGACCTTTTATAAAGTTGTCAGGGCCTTTCTGATGGTATTAAATTTTTGCAAATTTCCCATAAATGAGGTGCCAAAAACCGCGCGTGACCTTGAAATTTTTAAAAATTCATTAAAAAAATCTATACCTGACCAATTACTGAAACAATCTGACCTTTTATATAGATCTAGAGATCTGCCAGATGTTACACTTTTTTGGCAAATTTCCCTAAAAATCGTTTTGACCCTGAATTTTTTTTTAAATTCATTAAATATTCATAAAAAAAATCTATGGCTGACCAATTGAAACAAGCTGACCTTTTACAACCAAGAAGAGGCCTTTCAAATTGCATACTTGTTTTTTTTTTAATGACCCAAATGAGGTGCCAAAAGTTTTTTTTGTGACCTTGAAACGAAATTCAAAAATTCATAGAAAAAAATCTTTTGCTGACCAATTACTGAAAATATTGACCTTTTATCACGATCTTGAAATCTTTTTGATAGTATAAGATTTTGGCAAATGTCCCTTAAATGAGGTGCCAAAAATCGCGCATGACCTTGAGCGACCTTGAGAAAGTTTGAGCCTTGATTGAAAGTTATCTAGGGCTGACCAATTTCTGGGACCAATTACTGACCAATTAGATGGGATATTTTTTATCAGATTCCCCTCATATGAGGTGCCAAAGGTCCAGAGCCGTCACTCAATACCTTTAGCAAACTTTTGCCTATATCAATGATGTCGAATTGTTATTCTTGGTGACTGAACAAAATCGCAGTTTTTGTTTTTTGAAATGTCTAACTTTCGAGTTGATTCGAACGTGCGACTCGACGAATCGTTAGTCATCTCATAATAGGGGCCTTAGGCTAAGCTTCAGCGCGGTGCTTTCCATAAAAACATTTAAAAAATAGCGGTTTATTGAAAGACCCTTTACAAAACTGAGCAAACTTCATCTCTCTGCTGCACTGCAACTATACATCATTATATTCATAGGGTAATCGGTAATGTACATAAATTTGAAAAACTTTACTATTTTGACGTTTCTCTTCTTTCCAACGCTTTAATGAAACCTGACAGAAAAAATTGTTGAAGAGTTTGCTTGATAATGTGCATCAAAGAGAATTCTTACTTGATCTGGCAATACTTTGGGGAGCTCTCTCATTTCCCAAACGATCCATTCCACTTAAAATGACTGTCGCTGGCGATGGTAGCAAGTCTGGAATTGTATCCATCGAGATCGTGGCAACCAGCCACTGTTGAATGCATATGTTTTCCAGTTGATCTTGCAACGTGATCGTGTGTGGACTTACTTATTTGTCCGTGTGTCGTGTCGCCGTTGTCGCTTATCGTCGAGTGTTGTTTATTTTGTTTTGGAATTCAGCCGGTTTTGAGTGTGTTCAAAGAAAGAAAACAACAAACAAAAAAATCAACGATTTTTTGTGGATCGTATCTTATTGATCACCTTTTTACAGAAAGATACACACTGATCGTGTGTGTTTGGAAAATGCCCATGTTTGTTGCAACACAAAATAATACCTTCCACAGTTTTTGAATGTTAAGTTTTTTTATTTATTTTGCAAATACCTATGTAGCGGTATATGCGGTATGGTTTTTGTGGATGAGTGCTGTGATTTGTGCAGAGTTCTTCATGTAATTGATCTTAACTGGTTGAAGATCGTTTTGTTTAGATTTTCGCATGTAATGGCGGCCGTTTCCTCTTTCCTGAGGTACTAATATAACCATCGTCGTCGTCGTGTCGGTCGTTGTTGTCGCCGTCCCCAACTTCACCTCGTGTAGGTACCTATCTATAATTCTATATGAAAAAAAAGTTAAGGTTTTTATCTGAATACATTAAATGTGGTTTTTATGTTTTGTATCTTTTTGTGCGATCGATTAATAAGTGATCTTCCTGTGGAGTTTACCTTCAATATCTAATTTATGTGAGAATTTAATGTGTTAATGTTGTGATTTTAAATCTACATATTTTTCTAATTAAAAAAAGTTCTTTATTAGAAAATTAATAAAATCTAATAAATAGCTATACCTACTTTATTAATACGCCTTGCTACTTATGAGTGGTAATTAAATTGTTATTTATTGAGCGTAACTCAACATTAACCAACAGATTTGGGATAACCGTCAACGGACAACAGTAGTCAATAACCCTTTTTGAGATTTTTTTCTTGGATTGGATACCTCCTATACATAGTCTTAAAGCTGATTTACAAGTTTGTAGGTGAGTATTTACAACAAATTTGTATGTTAAGAAAAAATATGAACTAGGTACCTATAGGTAGCTAAAAAGAAACATTATTGATGGCTGTGGTTTTTGGTTAGTTCGTATGCACATAATTATTTGTATTTGCTTTTTTGTAACTACCAACCAACTTTATAGGAAAAAAATATTGGTTTCGTGGGAAAAAAATAAGTGATTTGTAGGAAATCTACATTTTACAAAAATTAGTCCAGGAACAACTATAACTAAGGCTTCGGATTCTTGAAAGAAACAAAATACAAGCATTTTGTACTAGTTAAAAGGGTGTTAATCGCCTCTTTAATATGGAAGAACAATAAAAAAAACACTTAAATGAAAACACAAAAATACATTTCCACTCTTAACATAAAGATCGATACCGGTTTTACAAACCAGAATTTCTTTTATTTTATTTTTAAAACAAGTTATTTCTATCAACAATTTGATAGAAAAAGTGCACTCAAATTCAAAATTTACTTATGTTCAGTCGTCTAGAGGAGGTGTACTGTCAACAATTTTTGCAGTAACATCATCTGGGAGTCCCTTGTTGAATACAATCGAAAATAACCACATTTTAAATATTGTCGAACAACTTTGTGGGCTTTAGGTCCACGTTTTTAAAAGGATTAATCTATATTCCTTTTAGACTCATAGTTAGTAAAACCCCGTATAAATACCTCAAATGGGTAGCTCCAGGCAGGAGTTCCAAGCTAGGGGCCCAGACTGACTTCAGGGGCCTTCACTGCAAAGTGATTACGTCACAAGGAGAAGTTTTTGGAAGATGTTGTGTTGAAAGTTATACTTAGTGCTTTGAACTGAACTTCAAAACATATTTTTTTAAACAGTAGAAATCGAACAAAAATGCTAGCCCATCTTCTCCCTTGCCCCCCTTTTATTAATATTTATAGGTATCCTTTTGTACTAATTTTTTATTCCCTGACTTCTATTTTTATTTATTCCTATTTTGCTTTAAAAATATAAACAAATCAAAAAAATTAGGTACTTACCCTGAACTTAAGTTTTTTTCTCAAGCTGGGTTGGTGTTCAATTGTTCATGTTCAAAAAAATATTAGTGTGTACCAAGCGACCTATAATTATTTTGTAAATAAATAAAAAAATGCAAAATGGGCTTAATCAACTTTGCTCTTGAATAAACAAAAACAAAACAGTTCGGTTGACTTGATCGAACACATTTAAATAATGTCTTTAAATTGAAACTTTATTGACTGCGATTTTGAAAAATTTTTATGGACGTTAAAATTTGAAGTATTCACATTATTAAGCTATTTTTACTTGCGGTAGTTTTGGACTTTGAGATAACAATCAAACATGACATTTCGATGATAGAGAACACCAAAAAAGTAGGTGACACAATTCTGTCCGTCTGTCTGTCTGTCTGTTCGTTTATAGCAAAAATGAAGTTTGGAAGCTTAACGAGAATGTTTAAAAGCACCTACTTCTCAAGGTTATAAAAGCCTCACACCGATGAAGCCTGCAAAAGCGATGAAGAGAGCTTCGTAGTAGAATCTAAGTCATTGCTAGAGCAGGCCACGATACGAAACCAAACCATACTTTCTTATGTACCTAGATATCGTTCGGTATCGCTAAAATCCAAAAATGTCAATATCGTCTGGGTATCGGTCTCAGTTTCATATATGTAAGTCAGTCACGTATCGATATCGGTTCCGGTTCAGGTTCCGGTTTCGGTCTTGGTCTTGGTCTCATCTTGGTCTCGGTCTTGGTCTCGGTCTCGGTCCTAGTCTCGGTCCTAGTCCGGTCTCGGTCTTGGTCTCGGTCTCGGTCTCGGTATCGGTATCGGTATCGGTATCGGTCTCGGTATCGGTCTCGGTCTCGGTCTCGGTCTCGGTCTCGGTCTCGGTCTCGGTCTCGGTCTCAGTCTCGGTCTCAGTCTCGGTCATGTCTCGGTATCGATCTCATCTGGATTTGATCTGGTTTCAGTCGCAAAAAATCAAAAGAATCTAAGACTTGGTTGCATACCTATGCATGTCCTTGGTGTTGTAGTGGAATACGCTTCGCATTTTTAAGATTTAATAAAAAATCATTATAAGCAAAGAATGCATACTAAATGAAAGAAATTTTTGTTTAACTTATCTAAGGTTTTTTAATGACCACTCAGTATATAGTTACATAGTTTAGTTTTCAGCTAAGTAGGTATACAGTTCTTTTAATTAAAAATAAACTTTGTAAAAAGAAAGGAGAATGGGCAAATTGGTCTACCTACTCAACAGAGATGTGTCATACATCAATGAAAAGGTCATTGCAAATACTTCATTTTATTATATGGCCGTTAAGTTGTAAACCATGGGGTTCAAAAGATATTCGGCTTTAAAGCACCAAAAACAATAATAATGCATTTCTTAATTGGTACTTGGATGACCTGCTCAACATTTATGTGTTATATATAGTTGGAAAGGTTATTGCATGCACTACGTTTTTGTATATGGCCGTTAAGCCGTAGACCCCGGGGTTCAAGAGCTACATGGACATGAAAAACCCCAAATATAACAATAATGCAGTTCTTGATTGGCACTTGGTCTACCAACTCAACAGAAATGTGTCATACGTCATTGGAAAGCTCAATGAGAGTACTTCATTTTCTTATATAGCAGCTAAGCTCCAAACCATGGGGTTCAAAAGATATTCTGCTTTTAAGCAGAAAAAACAACTAAAATGCATTCTTAATATGGTAACTGGTTGCACAACTCAACATTAATGTGTCAGGTATCGTTGAAAAGGTTAACTTATGTGCTTTATTTTTTTATATGGGCGTTATACGCTCAACCATGGGACTCAAAAGATATTTGGGACAAATGCAGAAAAGAGCAATAATGCATTTCTGCATTGGAGCGTGGTCTTCTTACTCAACAGCGATGTGCCATACATTTTTGAAAAGGTAATAATATGTTCTTCAAATATTTGTATGTCTATCAGCTGTAGACCATGGGGTTTAAGAGCTACTTGGACATGAAAAACCCCAAATATAACAATAATGCAGTTCTTGATTGGCACTTGGTCTACCAACTCAACAGAAATGTGTCATACGTCATTGGAAAGCTCAATGAGAGTACTTCATTTTCTTATATAGCAGCTAAGCTCCAAACCATGGGGTTCAAAAGATATTCGGCTTTTAAGCAGAAAAAACAACTAAAATGCATTCTTAATATGGTAACTGGTTGCACAACTCAACATTAATGTGTCAGGTATCGTTGAAAAGGTTAACTTATGTGCTTTATTTTTTTATATGGGCGTTATACGCTCAACCATGGGACTCAAAAGATATTTGGGACAAATGCAGAAAAGAGCAATAATGCATTTCTGCATTGGAGCGTGGTCTTCTTACTCAACAGCGATGTGCCATACATTTTTGAAAAGGTAATAATATGTTCTTCAAATATTTGTATGTCTATCAGCTGTAGACCATGGGGTTTAAGAGCTACTTGGACATGAAAAACCCCAAATATAACAATAATGCAGTTCTTGATTGGCACTTGGTCTACCAACTCAACAGAAATGTGTCATACGTCATTGGAAAGCTCAATGAGAGTACTTCATTTTCTTATATAGCAGCTAAGCTCCAAACCATGGGATTCAAAAGATATTCGGCTTTTAAGCAGAAAAAACAACTAAAATGCATTCTTAATATGGTAACTGGTTGCACAACTCAACATTAATGTGTCAGGTATCGTTGAAAAGGTTAACTTATGTGCTTTATTTTTTTATATGGGCGATATACGCTCAACCATGGGACTCAAAAGATATTTGGGACAAATGCAGAAAAGAGCAATAATGCATTTCTGCATTGGAGCGTGGTCTTCTTGCTCAACAGCTATGTGCCATACATTTTTGAAAAGGTAATAATATGTTCTTCAATCATTTGTATTTCTATCAGCTGTTGAAATTGGGGTTTAAGGATATTCATATTCAAGCCGAGTATATACATATGTATCAATGGATGAGTTTTAAAAATATGTAAGTAATAGAGATATTCATAGAAAATGTATTCATATATTTTTTTTTTTTTTAATATTTAAATAATAGCGTCATCCAATATGACATTGCTGAGGTGAGCTGTAGGAGGCGTAAATCCATTTTGATGCCGGGCAAAACACAAATACCACAAAATTGATATAACATGCGCACATGTACCGACCGTGCATATTATTATCACCTTTTCAAAAAGTATGGCACGTCGCTGTTGAGTAAGAAGACCACGTTCCAATGCAGAAATGCATTATTGCTCTTTTCAGCATTTTTCCCAAATATCTTTTGAATCCCATGGTTGAGCGTATAACGCCCATATAAGAAAATAAAGCACATAAGTTAACCTTTTCAACGATACCTGACACATAACTGTTGAGTTGTGCAACCAGTTACCATATTAAGAATGCATTTCAGTTGTTTTTGCTGCTTCAAAGCCGAACATCTTTTGAACCCCATGGTTTGGAGCTTGGCTGCCATATAAGAAAATAAAGTACTCTCATTGACCTTTCCAATGACGTATGACACATTTCTGTTGAGTTGGTAGACCCAGTGCTAATCAAGAACTGCATTATTGTTATATTTGGGGTTTTTCATGTCCAAGTAGCTCTTAAACCCCATGGTCTACAGCTGATAGACATACAAATATTTGATGAACATATTATTACCTTTTCAAAAATGTATGGCACATTGCTGTTGAGTAAGAAGACCACGCTCCAATGCAGAAATGCATTATTGCTCTTTTCTGCATTTTTCCCAAATATCTTTTGAGTCCCATGGTTGAGCGTATAACGCCCATATAAAAAAATAAAGCACATAAGTTAACCTTTTCAACGATACCTGACACATAACTGTTGAGTTGTGTAGCCAGTTACCATATTAAGAATGCATTTTAGTTGTTTTTGCTGCTTAAAAGCCGAATATCTTTTGAACCCCATGGTTTGGAGCTTGGCTGCCATATAAGAAAATGAAGTACTCTCATGGACCTTTCCAATGACGTATGACACATTTCTGTTGAGTTGGTAGACCAAGTGCCAATCAAGAACTGCATTATTGTTATATTTGGAGTTTTTCATGTCCATGTAGCTCTTGAGCCCCGGGGTCTACGGCTTAACGGCCATATACAAAAACTTAGTACATGCAATAACCTTTCCAACGATATATAACACATAAATGTTGAGCAGGTCATCCAAGTACCAATTAAGAAATGCATTATTATTGTTTTTGGTGCTTTAAAGCCGAATATCTTTTGAACCCCATGGTTTACAACTTAACGGCCATATAATAAAATGAAGTATTTGCAATGACCTTTTCATTGATGTATGACACATCTCTGTTGAGTAGGTAGACCAGATCCCATACATTTTTGCCCATTCTCCTTTCATCAAAGAAAAAGTTAGTGTCCGTGAAGTAATTTTTGTTTATTCGTCTTCAGTTACAGTAAAACAAAAAATCTAAATGAGACTGCTCTATGATATAAGAAACACAAATGTCAAACACATTTTTTTCCTCAAAAGGAGGTCGATGATATTGTTCTGCGGGAAAAAATATCGTATCTATGTATTTTCTTTGGGTTAGTTCACATTTCGATAGAAAAATTTTTAACGTTAAACATTTTTTTTATCCTAAAAATCATTCCTATAAGAAATACAAGTAGCTTTTTTTAGTTGAGGAACTGCATACCTAGCTTAAGCAATTAATGAATGCATCGACAAGAAAACTTAAACTAAAACTTCTATCCTTGGTAGGTATTGGTTATTAAAAGAAATTAGTTTGATAAAATTGATACAAAAATCTCTAGAGCCGTTATTGGGAAATCAGGATATATGAAAAAATAAGCTAAAGTAAGATTTTAATTAACTTCACCTAGCTAAAAAAAACATATATGAAAATGTTATTCAAATCCTTGATTTCCGAGAAATGAAGTATAAGATAAGTGAGCGTGCCAGTGGGCAGCTTTCACTTAAATTGTTTTCTAAACCTTTGTTAAAAAGAACAAACTGTGAAAATTTCATCCAAAGCTTGTAATAAATTAATAACAATATTAAAAAATACATTTTTTCTGCTGAAACCAAACGATACTACCGAGAGTCTCGGTATATTACGGTCCTAAAAGAGCGGAATCATCTCGGTAACGTTTTGGATGCTTATGAGCTGGTGTCAACTCGGTATCGTTAGGGTTTCCGATACCAAACGATACCTACCGAGACTTTTCTGGTGTCGTGGCCAGCCCTTGTCATTGCTGAGGATATTGAAGAATCATTTCTGCAAACGGCTATTATGAATATTTAATCTACGCTATTGAGATGCATGTACTATTCAACCTATGGATTAACAGTTACAATTACTTATATGACTCCATCTCGATGAAGTGTAGATAGATTTTTCTAAATGTATGTCCAACTACAGTGCTGAATCTGGCGGCTTTAATGCCAAAGCTATCCAAAGGGAAGGACGATATCGATGTCTTGGTAATAATTTTGGACCAGCTCATATCTAGTATCTATGTACATTTTTTGGGAAGCCAGATAAAAGGAACCTCAGCCCCGTTTGTACGATCCCACAGAAAAAGACCCTCTGGACTGCACCTATACAGAAGCATCACCATCAGTCCCCTTAAAATCAGCTAGGTACAGGATAATTTCTGACGAAACGTTCATCAACAACTTGATGTATCTTCATTAGAGTGGCTCTATGCCAGAACAGTCCACCATCGCATCGGCCATAAATTCACATTATGGCAGGTCTCGTAAAAACTAAGGAATTTTGAATCGACACCTTGTTTTCATCGTTTTCGTAGGATGCGTATGACAGCAATATATGAGCTCTAAAGAATAATGTATAGGATTACAATCTATGAAAATATACCTTGAAAACACGGTGCCAAGGTCGGCAAGACCAAGTATATGATGTAATCAAGGAAAAACAATCAAACGTTATGTACAGAACTTTCACAGAAACAGCTATAACTTTGACTGAGGTAGTGAGTAACCTTGTCTTTGCCTACTTTTACTCCATTATCAACCGAAACAAATATACCAGAGCAGAGCGAAGAAACGAAGTACCTATAAGTCTTTTCAATTTAATATTTTTTTATTTGTGCTTAGAAGGCATTAAGTAGAAAAACCATACTTCGATAAACTATAATCAAAACAAAAACATATGTAAATGTTAAAAAAAGAGTCAAGTTCTTGTGTGTACAAGAAAAATGTGCGTAAAAAGTCAGCCAAAAAAAAGTAATGAGATCTAAAATATATGCCAAGTTTTAAGTTCATGAAGTTTAATATAAAATATCTTAAGTAGAGTAATATTGAGACAATTCCAAATCATGACAGAAATTTCGTATTTAATGATTACTGATTAAAATTTTGTGGGTTCACTGGTCAAGTTTTCATACATTTAAAATTTGTGATTAAGTTAGTATTTAAGGGAAAAACTTGCCAAGTAAATCCACCAAATTTTAATCAGTAATCATTAAATACCAAATTTCTGTCATGATTTGGAATTGTCTCGATATTACTCTACTTAAGATATTTTATATTAAACTTCATGAACTTAAAACTTGGCATATATTTTAGATTTTTCTTGTACGCATAAGAACTTGACTCTTTTTTTAACATTTATGTTTTTGTTGTGATTTCACTCCTTTTTGCAAAGATTTATTTTGCCAGGTGAAAATCAAGCCCTACATCTCTACAAAGTTTCATAATTCTACGATAACCAAAAGTGCTCCATATAAAAAATTGCAATTCTGATATAGTGGGTGGATGGCACACCCCCTGAATGGAAAATTCCGAATTTTCAATTTTTTTCTTTCTAAGTACTTCAAGCCCTATCGCTCTACCAATTTTCATCGTTCTACAACAATCCGAAGTGCTTCATATAGTTCATAAGTATTTTTGAGAATGTGGGTGGATGCCACGCCCCTTGAACTGAAACTTACAATTACAAATTACAAATACTTCAAGCCCTACCGACCTACCAATTTTCATCGTTCTAAAACAATCCGAAGTGCTCCATATAATTTATAAGTGTTTTTAAGAATGTGGGTGGATGCCAGGCCCCCTGAATGGGGAAATTCAAATTTTTCAATTTTTTCTTTCTGAGTTCTTCAAGCCCTACCACTCTACCAATTTCCATCGTTTTACAACAATCAGAAGTGCTTCATATAGTTCATAAGAATTTTTGAGAATGTGGGTGGATGCCACGCCCCCTGAACTGAAACTTAAAATTTTTCGATTTTTTTCTTTCTTAGTACTTTAAGCCCTACCGACCTACCAATTTTCATCGTTCTACAACAATCCGAAGTGCTCCATATAATTTATAAGAATTTTTAAGAATGTGGGTAGATGCCACGCCCCCTAAATAGAAAATTTTAGATTTTCGATTTTTTCCTTTGTATGCACCACAAGGCCTACCGTTATGCAAAATTTCAAGTTTCTATGATGGCGGGAAGTGCTCCATAATTTTGATGATCTGTCAGTGAGTCAGTGAATCATTGAGTTACGGTTTTTGCGATATTTGAAGTCCTATATCTCGGGAATTACTAATGCTTAAGAGTTGAAATTTGGTGAGCCACCTGTGTTTGATCAGCTCAGAAAATATTGCGAATTTGAAGTTTCTGGCTTTATTGGTACTGAAGTTAGAGGGGGGTTGAAAATCGCCTGAGTTTGTTCCTGTAAAAAGGGTGTAGTGCCGCGAACTTGGTTGGGCACTACCGTGCCCTTTGATAATATGCTCTTTTAAAATACACTTAAAATACTTTAGCTTTTTGAGATAAATGTTCTCCTCTTTCGCACTCTTAGGAAATGTTGCAAGAAGATTTAAGGATCTGATAAACAAAAATTAAATTTTCTGAATAATATTACACCCATTAAAAAGTCAACTACATAGGCCAACTGACATACTCTACTGACCCACATATTTTTTGGTTGGTTGGCCGACCTGTCTCGAAAAAGGCAAATACATATATTTCACTCTTAAGCAATCGAACAATGGCTCTTTGAACCAATGTTGGGTTTCAAATTGGACTTATTACGCATTTTTTCGTTTGATTGTTAAGAAATAGGTAAAAGAAAAAGATCAAATGAAAATCCTAACAAAGCACGAGCCCTACTGACCTGAGTCTGACAAAGACACAAAAAGCTTCACACGTCAGGCTAATTCCTGACGTTTGGTAGCCCATTGGATGTGAATATTTTTCGATCAACAAAAAACACATTAAAATTTTTTTGGTAGTGCCTAATCAAGTGAACTAGACTGTTTCATTCCCCCTATACACATGATTTGTTTCTTTATTTTTTTTTGTTTTAAGTAATTATGGTGTATTGTTTTGGTTTGAATGGCTACCACGAAAAATAATTATTAAAAAAGAGGAAAGTCTGTTCGCCTCTATTCATTAGCAAACTTATTGAAGTATGTACCTACATGTACATACTGCTCTGGTCCACACATAAAGTTCAGTGTCCTTCATAAGCAAAAATGTTCACTTGGCCTTGACAATTTTTACAGTGTTGATTATTTTTTAATGTGTAGTAATTTTTTAAAAACATAAGATAAAACATAAGATTCACTTTTGCTGAACACTGTGCTAATAGGTAATGATTTGTATCTACAGTGAGCATTGGAATTGCATGGTTGCTTTTTATTTATATCGAGACATTTTCTATGTTCATACTAAGATTACATATATATGTACAATGTACATATATATAATGTAGAGGTGAATAATATAAAATTGAATGCTAAATTTGATTCCTTAACGAGTGAGCAAGGTTACTTTAGTAAGTAAAATTTTGAATCTAAAGATTGAAGGTACTTTTTGACTTGAAGCTGGAAGAGAATACTGAACGATTACCTAACCTTCCTTTTACTAAGCCTAAAACCAAATATAATTTTAGATGTTGCTCCTGCGCATACACTTCTTTTCATAAATTTAAAAATCTAGATGAATTTAACTTGTCTATTATCTAACTAGAGAAGGGCTCTTGAATGTGCTAATAACATGAATTTGTGCTAAATTAATCTATTAGAAACTGTGTTTAGTTTAAATGAGAGCGTGATTAACCTGAAAATTTCTTGGTCCTTAGTTACTTTAGCTTCAAAAATTTTCAAATTTGTCTGCATCAAATGAAACTGTTTGAAAACTAAAGTAATTTAAAGAGTATAAATGTTAAGGGTATTCATGCCATGGGGATGGGCAGCACACGTGAGCCCGAGGTAGAAAAAACCTCATATAAAAGTGTTTAATTTTGTATTGTGATTCACTTTCATTTCACTATTTTTCATGCGGAATCTGGCTATTATAATGATTTGATGGTAGAACAATTTCTTGAAGCCGAAATAAGGGGTTACCTGTTACCGGACCACTAAAATTTTGAGCCCATAAAACTGATATTTTCCATAATTCTTCCATCTCATGGATTATTATTTAAAATGTTTCCTTCAATGTAAATACTTTGTAAATATATACCAAAAGGTATCTCTTGACAAAGTAATTTACCTCATTTTTTCAACTACACAGAAAAATCTTGCGAAAATTTGGACTTGTTAATTCTAGGTATATGTACACCTAATTCTTAAACCACAAATGAGATTTTATTTTAAGGTATAAATTAAATGAAATGAAATTAAATGAAATGAACTGAATGCTGTTCAATTTCTTCCCCACTGGAAAATGCTGTCAAGATCAGAATTTAATGAGTTTATCATATGCTGCCGCTCAAGTTCCACATCCGAAGGACAGGGATGTGAATCAAAAAACGAATATGAAGAGCTGAGGGCGCTGTCATCAGCAAAACAATTAAATGGATTAGAAATTTCAAACAAGAGATCAATCATGAAGACGAGAAAAGAGTCGGTGACTAAATGGAGCCCTGATGGGCAGGCAGATAGCTTGATACCATAAACTCTATCAAACGCTTTTAAAATATCAAGTGCAATAATCTTACTTTCTCCAAAATGATGGATGCAATAATTTGTCCCACTGTTCGGTGAGATATACCACCAGATCACCATTGGACCTATTGCTACGAAAGCCGTACTGCCGGTCATTAAGAAGCTTCCGTTTTTTCAAGATATTTCTAGAGCTGATAGCTAATCAGCATTTCCATGACCTTGGAATGAAGGGACGTAAGTGCAATAATTGGTCGATAGTTGGAGGGAGAAGAAGATTCACCTTTTTTAGGGAAGGCTGGAGAAGTGCTGTTTTTCATCCAATCGGGAATAGACCAGTAGAGTAGGAAATATGGAAAAAAAGCTAGATCCCTTATTTATTTTAAGGGTTATAATCTCTTTAATTAATTTTTAAAAATCGTATATGATTCCCTGTAATTTTTCTAAGCATAATCATCACAATCTTGACGGTCCGATTAATAAAACTCAAGATGTTACCATTTGACGTGAACCTTATCATCCCTTTTTGGAGATTTTCAGCAAAACAAAAAATCAACAAATAAAGTTTCCACAAAAACGCCAATAAGGTTTGCTTAAAAGGTTAAATCATGGGTCCTATTTATCGGATCGCCAAGATAACCGTCATGAGACGTAGGGAAAATGACAGAGCATCATTTCCTATCTTCTAACAGTGAATTGAAGTGTTTATGACGCTACCATATAAATAGTAAACCAAGTGAGTTTTAAACCCCCACCCCCACCAAAGGCTGAGAAAAAAACCTGTCACTTTTTCATATTCCATATCACGATACATGTACCTATAATCCGTCATTTGTTGTCGGCTTTGGTCTATAATCTTTAAAGATAAGTTGAGATTTTTGTTTTCAAAAGTTTTACTAACTTGCTTTCTTTTCTGTCTATTTAATACAGTTTGTCCTGGGACTGGGAGTCCCGGTAAAATTTTAGTACCAATTTAGACAAAAATGGATTGAAGTATTCTCGTACCTACAAAATAGGAGAGTTGGAAAAGCTTTGGTACAAATCATGATATTTTGGACCGGGTGTTTTAGACGCCATTATGTCGGACACAAAGTAGAGAGCGCAATAAATTCCATATACCAAAATAAAATAAATCACTAAACTGGTTTTGATACAATTTTAAGGCATCATAACTAACGAGATTTAAAATTAATACTTTTATTTTCCACCCACTGCTACGCCCTTTTAAAAAAAAAGTTGTATTTTGGGAAAAATGTATTACAAATCAGGGGTTGCTTAGATGATAAAAATATTTTAAGGAAATCGATTATGCAAAGAAGAATGAGCAAAATGTGAGCTGGTCCTCCTACTAAACACGAATATATTTTGCCCATTCTCCTTTCTTACATTTTCCTTCAAGAATAAAATTAAAGCTACCTAATTGATAACCTAGCTACCGCCAAATTAACTATCTTCTTGACAAGTAAACAAATATTCTATGCAGCAAAATAAATCAACTTATGTAGGTAGGTTGGTGGTATAGTGTACATATACAATTTGTCTCTTTCACAATACAGAGAAAAACAACATAAATTCAATGGGTGATATGCAAAAAGATGAGTTCAAGCTGTTTTCTCACTTTTTTGAGAACTTTCTCAGCTTCGTATGCAAAAAAAAAAGTTACTGACCAAGTTAGATCTCACGTGGTGAGTTCAATCTCACAGTGATGAGTTCGATCTCATTTTGAAAGCTCTTATGAGATAGAACTCGGTATGCTATGCAAAAAGGTGAGAAAACAGTTGATTCCGTGAGATCGATCTCACAAATTAATGAGCATGGGTTTTCTCTTACTCAGCTCATATATGTACAACCGTCAATATATCAGAATTTCAGCTTAATTTTGTTACAAATTAAGTTTATAAAAATTGGAGATTGGAAATTGGAATGTTATGCATCTACCTACTCTTGTCAAAAAAAGGGAACAAAATATTTTTCAATTTTGTTTAGTGATTTTTGAAGAGCTGTATTTTGGTTGTAGGTGGCCGTATTGCGATGAAAGAAAAATCATTTTGCGGTTTCATGTTTCCTGTACAGAGGATTGTTGGCAAATATTTTTTTAAAGTATGTAGTTACCGTTATTGCACAAATTTTCTATTCCTTGGTTTTTTTTTTATATTTGATCACTAATATTTCAGCAAATAATGATGACATACAAAACTCAAACTCGAATGAGTGCCTCCTACGTAGCTATTTAAAAAAAAACCTTTTGAAATTGTATAGGATTTTTTACTTGCGATTATAGGTACTATAAGGCAAGTTTTGGATTCGTGCAAAAAAAAAAGTTTGAGATAACAATCAAACATGATATTACGATGATAGAGAACACCAAAAAAGTGGGTGGCACAATTCTGTCTGTCTGTCTGTCTGTTCGTCTACAGCCTAAACGGCTCGATCGATTTTCTTCAAACTTGGTACTTAGTGGTTTTTGGTGATTCTGCCGACACATTTTTTTCATTTCTTTTTAAAACCAAAAATAACGGTACCTGTCATACATTTTTTTTTGGCAAATTTACATAATCGTATTTCTCTCAAAAACGGCTCGACAACTTTTCTTAAAAAAAATTCAATACATTTATTTTAGTAAAGGCTTTCTTTGGGTGGAAAACCATTTTTCAAAATGGTTATTAATGGTACCTCCCAAAGAATCATTTTTTTGATTTTTGATTTTCTTCAAAACGGTACTACCGATTTCAACTATTTTTTTTACACAGAAGCTTCCAAAAAATATAAATGGTTTTGTGTACCAAAATTTTTGAAAAAATGTTTAATGGATTTTTAAAAAATGTTTCAATTTTTTTTTTTTTGAAAATCAAATATTTCGAAAACGACATGATCGATTTGTTTGAAACTCGATATTTAAGACTTTTTTAGTACTTTATAAAATATTTTTAGAAAAAATTTTACATTTATGAAAAAATAACGGTACCTTTCATACAAAAGTTAAAAAACCGCAAAGGAAAATATTTTTTTGCTTAAAATCGACTCCTACGATTTTGATTAAACTTTTTGTATATACTAAAATTAGTACGATCTACTACCAAAAATTATAAAATTTTTCACTTTGCAACTATTAATAGTACCTGTCATAGAACGTATTTTTTTATTTTGAATTTTCTCGTTATCGGCTGAACGGATTTAGATGATTTTTTTATATACAAATTTCAGATAGAATCAAATAATATTTCATATCAAAATTTTCAAAAAAAAGTTTTTGGATTTTTAAAAAAAAGTTTCAAATTTTTTTTTTTGAAAATTCGATATATCAAAAACGGGTTGACAATTTTTTTTTCAAATTTTGTTTTATATACACATAAATATATAGTTTAAATCTGCATATCAAAATTTGTTCTTAAAAATTTTTTAAGAATTTTATATATAAAAAATTAATTTAAAAAAAAACCGCTGCAACGATTTTAAAATTTTTTTTCCCATACAATCATATTCCATCATGAATTAAGATGGCATACTTTTTTTTCAACTCAAACTGTCAAAAGAGTTGTTTTAGCTAATTTAAATGTCGTATTTCATGCTTCTCTACATTTTTCTCTCATAATTTCCATGTTTGTATATACAATTTTCTTAGACTCGCAGTGTCTTGAACATAAGAGCAAGTACGTGCGACCCAGTCGTGCATTTTATTTTTCACATTTTACCGTTAGAAAATAAGAGTAAAAATAAATTGAAAACCCGTTCAATAAATTAACATCAAAACTTAAAGGAATATTTAATGTATATTAATATGAAAATCTGCGACACCATCAGGTAATAATTCCATACATATTTGCAAAGAGGTAAACAAATAACCAAGAGACAATCACAAAAGTTATTTTTTTGCGATTTTCTAAACGGCGAAAGAAAATCCATAAAATCCTCTTAATTCCTTTAGAATATTCCAGTTTTTAGAACCGCCCTTCAAATCTGTATTTTGTCACTATTTGCTTAAATATTAGTGACCAAAGACTAAGGTATCTCCTTCAGTTTAAGCCAGATATCTCAGGCAAAAGAAAATTGTACACCAACACAAAATAAAGTTAAGTGAAGCTGAAAAAACATGTTACATGACTTATACATTCAATTGACTCAAAAATTTAAATTCAAAAGAAATTCAAACCTTTAAGAAAAAAAAAAAAAAATATTTGCCTTGCACAAAAAAATTATTTGCAAACAAAAGTAAAAACTAGAAAAATTAAGCAGTAGGTTGTTTTCTGTTTCATGTCAAAATACACTTAAAAATTTGTATTTAAATTTTGTTTTCTTCATTTTATTGATTATCGCAATTTCATAGTGACCACTTTTTCAATATTTTTTTTTCCGTTTGTGTATACACCAAATCGGTTTTTATAAACATACATGTAGCATCTCATTTCATTGCTTAAACCCCTAGTACTCGCAAAAGCTTACGAACATAATCCAACTGAGTTTTAAACACCAATTATTCGTTACCGCGTTCAGAGAAATGTATGTTTTTTCTTCTTCTACGCACTGCACAGAAATAACAGTCACAACTATTTAAGACGAAGAGCTTTGAGATCGATCTCATATTCATCGAGTTAGAGCTGTTCAGAGCGAACTCATTTTTTGCATATAAAATCGAGTCCGAGTTCAGCTCTGCTCGATCGATCTCACATGTGAGTTCAAGCTCGTTAACTCGGACTCAGAGATCTTGCTCATCTTTTAGCATACGACCCAATGTCTTATCATTATTTTCCATACCTTACGTCCTTACCTACCTACCTATATGAACTTATCTTAAATCTTTTCAACTTGCAGCCATACCACAAAACTAAACACAAAAAGTTTCTTGAACCCCCCAACATTGTGTGTATAAATATCCAACGAATAAAGTTAAACCAGTCGACTCAAAGTTAGAAACTCAATTAGTTTCTAACAACTTTTCCCTCCCAAGTCCCAACAACTGACGAGCGACGACCAAGAACGTCAGTCGTAGCTTACACGGACCATCGAAGAAGCTAAACAACCAGCAAACACGTCTATTACGGTTAGATACTCCACCTGTGATGATCAAAGTGAAATCATAATTAACCCAATCAATTTAATATAATTTCCTCCAAGTGGAATACATACATATAAGAAAATATATTGTGATTGTCGTGGCAAAGGCGATTCGATATCCATGGAGGCCGTCCCGGCCTCGGCCATTCACCCATTATTGCATCCAGTTTTCTTATCGCGCTGTTCTCTCTCTCTCCCTATGACTCTCTTTCGCTTTATCGATGCATACAGTCGCTATAAATGCCAGTTATCGTCTTTTGATAACACAAAAAAAAAAACAAATAAAAAACATTTAATGATATGAAGTTTAATTACACTACAAGATACAATCACTCGTGCATTTAACTGTAACTGGTTACGCTTTCAACGATTTCCATGAGAGACGAGTGGATTCTTGCCTTCACAATTTCTAATGATGACTTCAGTTTCATAGACTTTCACTGAACCTTCACTAAAAATAATGTCAATCAAATCCCGACGAATGCAAACAAATAAAAAAAAAATTAAGCCTTCTCTCACTATCCCGGAAGTATTTTAAGGAGTAATGCACTGTGAACATGCCATGCACAAGAAGTATCCACTTCATGTGTGACACATTTTAAACGTATCCGAGAAGTTCATGGAAGTATCTTTTAGATAGCAGATACCACCTTCGAGCGTCTCTTACACAAACATTTATCTATTTTTGAAATCACTTTCCTGGATGTGTATCTTGTTGGAAAAAAAAAATAAAGAATTAAATTTTTCCAAAGATATAAACAACAAACTGAATTTGAAGTATCTGTTGGATGCGTGACACATGTAAAGGTCATTAAATTGAAATCTAAGACTTAATACGATGGGATAACGAGAATGTTTCTTGAATAGGTCGTTTTTCGTTTTTTGTTGGTCTTTTTTTACGAAACGTTTGAACTGTCACCAAACACTGATTTACAAGATTGTTTCGTAATTATAATAGATACCGACGACGACGACGCCACGGACGATGGGGGATCATTTTATTTTTGTAACTGCTACTATTAATAGAAATTCAAATAATATTTTTTTCTTTCATTTTGCGGGACAGTGTGTGGGGAGGAACTATACTCATTTTTTCATTTGTCATTGTCATTCATAATTCATCTATGTTGGGGGGAACTCTCTAATGAAACACACTTGTTTTTAGTTTAGTTGATTTTTTTTATTGCGTTCGGCCTACACTAAGAGTTTTGTCTCTAATAAAATTTGGTGGGACCAGGATAGCAAGTCTTTTGGTTTTAAAATGTCAGGGAAAATAAATCTTCTAACTTGCATACCTAATTTAAAACTAATATTTTTTTGGGATTGAGCTGGTGCAACAGAACTAGTTTTCGGTCACACGAATATTATTTATACCAAGGCAGGTATAACTTCAGTTTATAGCAAGAGAGATAAAGAGGAATTAAGTTTTCAAAAATTATCAATTAAATATTGTATTGGTAGGTAGGTGCGTATAAACTTAAGGTAGAACTGTAATAGCTGGAAGCTGTTGGATTATCATGTCAAAACCAAATGATAATAAGGTTTCGGAATCCTCAAATTGAGAAGTATGTAACTATAACGGCCATAATGCAATTAAATATCTAATATATACCTTAATTAATACCTTTTTGCCTATCCGGCATCCAATCCATGAAGGGTCGCAGCCTGAGACACGACAGCCTTCTATCCTCTTTGGTCCAAAACAGGCTGCGTACAGTAATCCAGAGCAAGCTTTTTGGCTGGCATGGTGATGACTTGATTCTTAAACCGGAGTTTCGGTTTTCTTCGTTTTCTCAGGGTAAGAGAAGTAAGCTTCCGCTGTTATAAAGCCAACCCTACTGAGGAAAACCGGAAAAAGTTCAAACAAGCTACAGAGACCTGTAACGGCCGTATTCAACGAACCAAATTTTTGCATTACCAGAAATTAAGGCAAAAAATACTGTGTCCCAAAGGTAGTAGGTAAACATATTTGGTAATTTGTAAAAAAATATTCGAAATACCACTTCGTCCTCGGTTCCAACACTCGTCTTCAATGACACTCCCTTTGTTAGCTCAATTGATGAAGCCAATTTGCTTGCAGTACAGTTTGCTGCTAATTCGATGCTGCCAGAGAGTGTCATAACTCCTTCTGTACTTGAGAGCTCAAATGTTTCCATGGGACGAATCTTCTTTCGAACTCGTGCAGTGGCAAGAGCTCTAAAAGATCTTGATTTACACAAATCTGCTGGTCCGGATAGTAGGTATACTTCCCATTCTTCTGAAGAGGTGTTCTTCAACGCTGGCAAAGCCACTGCGTATGCTTTTCCATCTGTTTTTTTTTTTTTTTTTTTTATTAATTCATTTTTATTTTTCCATTATCTTAAAACTATCTTAAAGCTAGGCAAAAATTCATAAAAACTAGCCTACTTATCAATATCTTACAACTAACTTACTGGCCCCATTCGGGCGCTCTAAGTTAAACTAATAACTTAATGCTAATGCCTTTCGGCCTAAGAACTATCTTAAAAACTAGAATTCATTTCGGTTTTATTTTTCACCGAGAAGAATTTATAAAAAACTCGGTATCTTTGTCTTTATTTTTTTGTTTTATATAAAACTTACAAACTAAATAAAACTAAATTAAAACTAATTAAAACTAATCAAAACTAATTACAACTAATTAATACTACTATAAAGCTGCTTAAAACTACTTACAAGCTACTTATAAACTACTTACAAACTAGAACAGCCACAGCAAGCATTTTCGGGTTTTATAATTTTTTTTTTTTTTTTTATTGATTTTATATTTTTTTTTGTGTTTTTATTGTTTTTTTTTTGTGTTTTTTTTTGTGTTTTTTTTTTTTTTTTTTTTTTTGGTGCCACCCTGCCTGTCCCTGCTTAAAACTAACTACCTAAACCTATGTAAGTCGGCCATGGCATAGAAAAATGCATAGTTAACTTTTATATATCCCCATTAACTTCGTGTTCAGGTTTCAACCACCAGAACTGGTTCTCCTGCTTTACCCTGTCTCTTCGGTCCCGATCGGACACAGAACTACTGAACCGAAGGTGCTCGGCTCCGTCTTGTGCGAGGACGTCTCGACTGTAAAGGAGCCGCCGATCCACAGTTCTACGGCCGACGTGGTAGATTAGCGGAACCGCCGCTCTATCCTGGATCAGCCCTCGACTGTCTAAATAGAGGAATGCATCGGGCGGAATAAAGCCGCTTAGACGCACACTCTCGTAGTATTCGTTCTAAGGGTAATAAGCCCCAAAAATTAAGCTGGGGACATTGCTCTTGCAATGTGACCCCGAATAAGCTTCAACAAGAAATTATCTATCCTGTTTATGTTGGCACCGTTGTATAGAACCAGGTTGGAATAATAATGTTTGTACTCCGACTCTGGTGTTCTGTGTAATCCAAGGCAGCGTCTAAGACACTGCCTCTCAAACACCCGAATCTTTTCCATTTGAGATGGGGCAACGTTGAACCAAACCGGGCACCCATAGGCAATCATCGGCCGTATGAGGGCCATGTAGCAAATCACCTTCACCCTGCTGTCAAGCCGGCTGCTATAAAACAACCGTTTCGTCAGGGCAAAAGCTCCCCTAGCCCTGGACAGAGCAGCATTTATATGTCTGTCGAAATACAAATACTGATCCATCCAGATGCCAAGGTACTTTACTACACTTTTACTCGCCAGTGGCTGTCCATTTGGCCCTACGATCACCAGCTTACGCCAGTTCTTTCTCGTATCCCTTGTGGCTCCACGCAACGGAGTCCTAAACAAGATAGTTTCTGATTTCTGAAAGTTGATTTTCAACTTCCAGTCATCGCAATATCGCTGAATATTTTCGAAGTCACGCTGCAAGAGAATTCTGATGACCTCGACTTTTGGGGCTGTTCTGTACGCAATTAGATCGTCGGCATACGCAATTGCCTGAGTTAGACTACTTATCAGATCGCTGGTGTAAATGCTGAATAGAATCGGCGAGTTGACCGCTCCCTGCTGAAGACCATTTTTAATATTAAAGGTTGTGGCAGAAGTCACATTGCCACTCTTGACAACAAACTTTCTACCATTGAGCATATCATACAGCATATATAATAGTGGTTTACTAATGCCAAACCTGGTCAGCTTTAGATAAAGACCCTCTAGCCATACGGTGTCGAAAGCCTTCTCCAAATCAACCAGACAGGCACCCGTACACTGCTTTTTTGATTTGTTCCATTGGACATCAGAAACGAGTTTAGACGCGGCATGAATGGTGTCATGTCCCGCCTTAAAACCGAACTGATTATCCGGTATGATATTATTGTCCTCTGCCCACTTAGACAGAGCTCTATTGATAACTTTTTCGAATACCTTGCTGATACTCGGAAGAAGACTTATCGACCGAAGATTCGCCGGATTGGAGTTGTCCTTTCCCTTTTTCGGGAGAGGATGCACCACAGCTGTCTTCCACCGCACTGGATAATATGCATTATTCAGAGCGTTGTTAAACAGTGTGGTATAAATGTCTACTGCTTCTTGCGGTAAATGTCGAAGTGCAACGTTGGATATGCCATCGACTCCTGCTGACTTCTTCTTCTTTAATGAATCGAAGATGAGCTGAAGCTCCACCTTCGTAATTAACAGGGAACTGGGCCCATTTCGCTCGGCGATTATGGCGTTTGCCAAATGATCTTCATTGAACCCGGTGAAGCCGAGGTTCTCTGATCGCCATTGCGTTATGTCATTCCGAAGGTAGAAGTGGTGGAGCAAGGCTCTGTTTTCCAGGTCATGGTTCGGGCGAATGCATGCATTCACCTTGTACACTTGCTGGAAAGCAGCCCCCACAGCCTCCACTTTCTCCTGCGGATCTTCGACAATAAAGAGGTCATCGTCCAAGACGGCGTCCTCTGGATCAATTCCTGCTGTCAGAAGTACGTCTCTGTTATCTGTCGTTCTCTGGAGCTTAAGACACGGAAGGTCGTTCTGATCGTTCCTTCTAAATATCTTGTTAATTTGGGGAAACATACTCGGGTCGCTAGAATTAACAGCCCGAATTTTGTTATCCCAATCCCAATACAAATTAATCGACAACCGATAATTTTCCTTAATAAGCTGGTTGATGTTCTTGATCGAAGACTTCAGTGTCCTAATCTCCAGATCGTGTGGGTCAGTAAACCGTCGGTACAAGAGTTTGAGTCTTGTCAGCAGTCCACTTTTTTGTCTGTGTAATGCGTCAATGGTCGCATTCCGGTACATGTCGGTTGCGTCCCGTTGTTTGTACTTTGGTATCGTTCTGTCCATTGTTCGTTTGATTGTCTCGTCCATTTGTTCAAGATATTGGTCTATTTCGTTATTTGTCAAATTCTTTTCCATCTGTCCTTCTCTACAGGTCTCTTTCCAAGTGGATAGAAAACAGCATTCGTCTAGCCTGTCCCTAAAAAAGGCGAATCTTCTTCTCTCTCTAACTATCGTCCAATTGCACTAAGTTCCTTCTTTCCAAAACGCTGATAAATTATCAGCTTAAGAAATATCTCGAAGAAAGAACGAAAGCTTTTTTATGACCGGCAGTATAACTTTCGTAGCAATAGGTCCCCTGGTGATCCGATGGTAATCTCACCGAACAGTGGAACAAATCTTTACATCATTTTGGAGAAAGTAAGATTGTTGCACTTGATATTTCAAAGGCATTTGATAGAGTTTGGCACCAAGCTCTCCTATCGAAAATGCGTGCATTTGGTTTCGATCAATCTTTTCTTCGTTGGATTAGAAATTACCTCTCTGGCCGTTCAATACAAGTTGTATTGGATGGTTTCAAGTCTGATATTCATAAAATAAATGCTGGTGTGCCCCAGAGGCCTCCGTTTTTACTCCGACTCTCTTCCTTATTTTTATAAATTATCTTCGGTCTGAAACTTCTAATATATTAAATTATTTTGCTGACGACAGTACCCTCAGCTTTTGATATTCGTTCCAAGATTCATTTCCTTGTTCTTCGAATGTGGAACTTGAACGGCAGCGTATCATAAGCTCACTAAATTCTGATCTCAACAGCTTTTGATATTCGTTCCAAGATTCATTTCCTTGTTCTTCGGATGTGGAACTTGAACGGCAGCGTATCATAAGCTCACTAAATTCTGATCTCAACAGTATTGTCCAATGGGGAATAAAAAACCGCGTAGAATTTAATGCTTCAAAAACTCAATGCTGTCTTTCGTCGTTAAAGCGGGACCCTCTATCCATGAGTGGCACTTGCATCGAGGAAACTTAACAGCTTTCAGTTCTGTGTATCACAAACCGCCTTCTGTGGAATGATCACATACCTATTCGACGTCACCAAAAATGCTGCGAAATGTTTAGGTTTTCTGCGAAGATGTAAGAAATTTGTCTCCCCTTCTGATCTTGCCGTAATCTATAAAGCCTTTATTCGTCCAAAACTTGAGTACAACTTCCATATCTGGGTAGGTGCTCCAAAAATCTCTCTCTTTCATTATTTTATCGGTATTTTTACAAACAGTGTTCTAGTGAAATAGCCATTTGCATTCCTCCGCTAAAGCAAATCGAACGTAACATTCGTACTTTTAGGAATGTATATCAGTTTACCCTTGAGCCCAATTTCGGACGTACTGTCAAGTATAGAGATTCTTTTCTTAGTCGCACTACCCGAATGTTGAATGCTTTACCTGGCTCTACAAAACCAGTGTGCATCGGTATCTCCTCTCGAATCCTTCCCTATTTTCCTAACGCTCGCACTGTGGTAAAACATTGTAAGGGTACTCGAAACCCCGTGGCCGTCGTGAAGAACCAGATAAGTCGAGATACCTGAAGTGAATTATTATTTTATTAATAATTCTGAAATAAATAGTTAACAAAATTAAACGAAATTTTACCCTTGTGTAATACTTTTCTAATACACCTGAAAATACAAAATGAACACTTTTCTCACATTAGTAAGGTTTTGTAAATGATATTCAACATAAACCCCGACCTTCTAACTTTTTTAAGAAATTGACTTAGGTACCTGTACCCACGTTCTGTAACTCTCGCATCGATAAAATCAGTCGAGAAACGTTGAAAAATGGAACAAAACTCATGCATTTTGTTTCAATTTTCATCGTTTCTCGACCAGTTTTTTCGATTCGAGAGTAACAGAACGTAGGCACTGGTTCTTCACGACCGCAACGGTCGTTCGTAGGTATTTCATGCTTTTTAATATTTTTCTCTCATAATTTCCATGTTTTTTTAAACATTTTTTTTTTTTTAAACCCAGCCTCTTGACCATAACAGCAAGTACATGCGACCCATAATAATAATTAAAATAATTAAAAATTGGAAATGATATTTTGAATGAAAGAAAATTTTTGCTCGAATAAAAATAATTTTAAGAAATTTGGTTAGATAGAGCCAAATAAAAGAAACGGATACTAGAACTATTAAAATCCTTATAGCTAGGTTTTTTTGGTGATTCTCTAGAAGGGAATATTAAATACCTACCTGCCAAATAACGGTCCGATAATCACCGCCGCCACCGTAGAGAAAAACTATGAGTTTTGGGTCATTTTAAGTCGAAAAACTTAGGAGGTGATTTTTTTCGTTTTCGCTAAATCTATAGGGGACAACATGCCGGCCAACATTGCTTGACAAACATCGATGTTTGATCACTTAAACACAAAACCAACCATGTTGTCCAACATTGCTGTTTGGTTTTCAAAATATTTTGAAAACTGTTCCGATTCCATCAAGCAATGTTGTCCAACCATGTTGTTCCATGTAAACCCCCTTTATCGTAATGACAAGCCTGATCAAAATTTCGAGTTCGATTTATGTTAGGAATGAAAAACTTGGAATTATGTATGTATATGAACATAGCGTTTGTACGTGTGTGTACTTGTACATAAAACATCGTAAAGTATCTAAAGTAAAAACTAGGGCATTAGCGATAAGGGGGTTTACATGGAACAACATCTCATTAACCATTGTTGACAACCACCGATGTTTATATTATTTGAACGCAAAAAAAACCATGTTGTCAACCTGAGTTGTATGGTTTTCAAAATATTTTGTAAACTTGTTCCGAATCCATCAAGCAATGTTATCCAACCATGTTGATCCATGTGAACCCCCCTATAGTGAGGTAAAACGCAATCGTGAAGAGGCCAACAAAACTGAATTGAATGTATAGGTAATATTCATTGTTAACAACTACTCAGCTTTGTAGCTACATGCATTTTCAAAAAGCTTTGATTTTCCGCGATGCAGCGTGGCGCCAACTTGGCGCTTCCTACATATAAATCGATTGCCAAACCCAGTTTATTAAATTGAAATTACAATTCAGTTGCCAATACTTACACAAAGCAATAAATTCAACGAATTCCATTTCAATGTGACAAAAATCAATTAACATGAATTGATTTCACATTAATAAACGTTGACTTTATCGATCACAACAATAAACAAAATAAAAAACAAAATAAATCAGCTTTCCATATTATTCCTTTATACCTCCGCAAGTAGAAAAAAAAAGTGCAATTAAAATAAACACATTTGTTTTAATTGCATTGTAGGTACATTATTTCATGATTTAATTAATAAAACACATAAAATCATGCCTGTTTGATTATACCTACGTATAAAAAAAAAAAAGAAAATTCCCATTACCTGGATGTGTGTATATTTTATTGCTAAGTCTTTCAATTTCTAGGGCAGCTGCTGCTGCATGCAATATAAATTTTCCACTTTCACTTTCACGCATTTTCTAAACGAAGTGGTTTCTGGAAAGTTGTTATATTTTCATTCAAAAGAAGCTCAAATGAAGCTTTTAGAAATTAATTTAAAATTGCAAATTTTTATACAAATCATTCATAATCCTCCATTATTACCTACAGGTTTTTCTTTTTTTAACACGCAAGGACGCAATCTTCCTATAGATAGGTAGGAAGGTTGGTACTATTAATGATACAGTAGAACCCACAAGTGGGCGCATTGATTTATTCATGTGTTTTTTTTTGTATGTAGGCGTTTTATGGTAATCTTCTGAGATTTATTATATGTATACAATGTTTTCTCATTTGTTTGTAAAATAAAAACCAAGACTTTAATGACCAAAACTACATTAATTCTTGGACATAACATAAATTAATTCAGCTGTAATGACCATGTTTTTTTCTTTTTTTTTCATTTCAAGTTCATTGAAATTCCCTGTGCGCACATAAATTAGTTAGGTATCATTTTTTTGCCTGCGGATTACAATGTAACTCTTTTAATGAGGAACAAGCCAAGCACGAGAGTGTCTTTCAATAGAAAAAATAAATACAAAAACCACGTCAAACTCATTAAAATTGAATCTGCACAGCACGCCCGTCACAAAAAAAAATTATTGAGTTTTATGAAAAATATTACCTAAATACACGCCTAGGGCGTACAAACTTGATGTATAAATTATTATTTAGAGGCTTAATTTTGAATTCGATACAGTTTTCATGGAAAAGCGTAATATTAACGATTCCATTTGTTGAAAAATATCATGATAAAAGTGCATAATGTCCCATCTTGAGGTAGAGTGCGTGGAAAGTCATAGTGATTTTTGTTCAAACTCGAATTTTGGAAAGTTCCCAATTTCCTCCGAACTCTCATTTGCGTTTTGAATGTCAAAATGGTTCCAGTTTAATCACATTGTTTGGTGGAGAGTTTAAATTTTGATATCCTAGAAATATCTTAAAAAAATAAGACCCTAAGTTTGGACCAGCGCTTAATTTTTCAGAAGGAAATAAAAATGGGTTCAGTTTTTTTTGAAAAAAAAAACATACCTATCTGATTTTTTAAAATAGGAAGTGCAAATATTGAAACTATAGCTGTAGCTATTAATGTACCTAATTCTTCATATATAAAAAAAATGAACGGGTTGCACGTACTGAATCTAATGATCTAAAAGGCTAAACATGGACTTTAAAAGGAAAAATATTTAAAAGCATGGAATTCGTTCTTTATAAACTGCTTAAGAAAATCCTTTAATTAGTTAATAAATTAATAATAAATTAAATTAATGTCATCTCAATTATTGACCAAACATATGTAGACTGGGTCGCACGTACTTGCTCTTATGTTCAAGACACTGCGGGTTTAAGAAAATTTTATATAAAAACATGGAAGTTATAAGAGAAAAATGTAGAGAAGCATGAAATACGACATTTAAATTGGCTAAAACAACTCGTTTGACAGTTTTAGGTAAAAAAAGTATGCCATCTTAATTCTTGATTTAACATGATTGTATGGGAAAAAATAATTTAAAATCGTTGGAGCGGTTTTTAAAAAAAAATAATTTTGTATATATAAAATTCTTGAAACATTTTTAAGTACAAATTTTGGTATGCAAATCTAAAGTATATACATATTTATGTGCATACATACATATAAAAGAAAACTTGAAAAAAATTGTCAACCCTTTTTGAGATATCGAGTTTTCAAAAAGAAAATTTGAAACTTTTTTTAAAAATCCAAAAACTTTTTTTTAGAAAAATTTTGATATGCTAGGTATATTATTTAATCTTATCTAAAATTTGTATATAAAAACTCATCTAAATCCGTTTAGCCAATAACGAGAAAATTCAAAATAAAAAAATACGTTCTATGACAGGTACCTACTATTAATAGTTGCTAAGTGTAAAATTTAATAATTTTTGGTAGTAGATCGCACTAATTTTAGTACCTATAAGAAAAAAGTTTAATCAAAATCGTAGGAGTCGTTTTTAAGCAAAACAATATTTTCCTTTGCGGTTTTTTAACGTTTGGTACCTACCGTTATTTTTTCATAAATGTAATTTTTTTTCTAAACATATTTTAGAGAGTATTAAAAAACTCTTTAATATCCAGTTTCAAAACAATCGATGTTGTCGTTTTTGAAATATTTGATTTTCCAAAAAAAGTTTTGAAACATTTTTTAAAAATCAAAAAAAAAAAAAATTCAAAAATTTTGGTTCACAAAACTATTTATATTTTTTGCAAGCTTCTGTATAAAAAAAATAATTAAAATTGGTCAAACCGTTTTGAAGAAAATCGAAAATTTAAAAAATGGTTCTTTGGGTATCATTAATAAACATTTCTGAAAAAATGGTTTTCCACCCAAAGAAAGCATTTACTAAAATAAATTTATTGAATTTTTTTTAAGAAAAGTTGTCGAGCCGTTTTTTAGAAAAAAGTGATTATGTAAAATTGCTAAAAAAAATTGTAAGACAGGTACCGTTATTTTTGGTTCTAAAAAAAATTTTTAAAAATGTGTCGGCAGAATCACTAAAAACCACTATGTACCAAGTTTGAAGAAAATCGATCTAGCCGTTTGGGGCTGTAGACGAACAGACAGACAGACAGAATTGTGCCACCCACTTTTTGGTGTTCTTTATCATCGTAATATTATGTTTCATTGTCATCTTAAAATTTTTTTTTGCACGAATTCAAAACTTGCCTTATAGTACCAGTAGCGTAGCTACCGCGGTATCAGCCGTATCAATGATACGGGGCCCCCGAGATATAGGGGCCCCGAGATTCAAAGTACTTAACGTGTGGAAGAAAGCTTTCACTGATATGCACTCGATACACAATTTTAATAGGTTCGCTCGTTGAAGTTAACCTAGAGAGTTGAAAAAAAAAACACAAAAGGATTCTCAGTTGTGAAATAAGCAAGAATCAACATTTTCTTTACAAACCAATAGAAACAAACCACTACCACACCTTCCATTTTCTATTTCTATTTGTTAAGGCTCCCCCAAACCAACGCTAAACATTCGCTGACAACGCGAAATCATTCACAATAATACAAAATATGAAAGATACACAACGCTAAACAACAACAAAAAAATGTATTAGCGAATGATTCGCTATGATTTCGTGTTGGTTTGGGAGAGCCTTAAAGGCTTTTTGTTGTTGTTTGGCATTGTGTATCCTTCATATTTTGTATTATTGTGAATGATTTCGCGTCGTCGTCGGAGAATATTTCGCGTTGGTTTGGGAGAGCCTTTATTATTAAAGTAAAAAATGCTTTGGAGCTCATGTCACTCAAAAGATTTATTCTTTACCCAAGTTTGCCCCAGCAAGAAACCTAGATCTCCTTCAGAGGGAGTTCAGGGCGACCCTAGGTGTAAAAAAAAACAAACTGCTGGTTAGGGCCCAGGAGAATTAGACGAAAAAATGGTAAAATTAGGAAATAACTCTTATAAAACTGAACTTCGATGGAGAGCTCCGTTTTACTTTACCTTCATGACCAGTCAAGTTGAAAAAACTTATCAAAACTTAATTTTTCGATGGACAACATTTTTTGTACAAATCTAATTCGGGTTCATCTCCTTATCATAAAATAAAGTTGTTGGTGGAAGAGGTAAGGAAAAGACTGTTTTATCATAAGAGGGAGTGAGTTGTGCATATGTTTTCTAATCACTCATTCGAGTTTCATTTTACAACGAATAATTGAGGAACCAGAGACTTTCATACAGTTTTATTATCTTAATAATGAGCTTTCATTGAAGTCCAAAAGTTATAGCGTTTCAAAATTTGACTTTTGATTTTTACCGTAAAGTGACAAACAAATATTTTTGGAAATACATATCTAGAAAACTATTATCTTTAAATAATATAATTAATCAAAAATAAATCAAGCTGATTTAAATTTAAGCTCATAAAATTCTACACAAGAAAGATTATTAAACTATTTCATTATAGAGCAACAGATTTTGGGAAAAACGTGCAAAAACGTTACAAAATTATTATTGATATCTTTTCAACACTCAAAATTTGTTTTCTCGTACAAAAAAATGTTATAATCTTTCTTTCGTATAATTTCATGAGTTTGGATTTAAATCTTTTGAACAAATTTAAATTTTTCAAGATAAAGTTTTTTGTCCCTTTTACCGTGCAAAATCAAATATTAAATTGAACTTATCTGGTATGCTGATACAAGTAAAAAAAATTATATCTGAGCTGAGCCCCTGTTAGGAAAAAGGGGGCCCCTTAAAATTTTTTGATACGGGGCCCCCAAAGTGCTCGCTACGCCACTGTATAGTACATATATCGCAAGTAAAAAAAGCTCTTTTTTATTGCATTTAATGTTCCACCGCTTGCTCTCCCTCTGTTTGATGCCCGATTTGCTGGAACCCAATGACAATCATAATATGACGAAAAATACTTTTCAAAATTTTTTACTTTGTTTTCTTCAGCATGTGTTTCCAGTAATAAAACAATATCAAAACAAAACAAATATTTTAAAAACTCAGGAAATATCAATTTACTATTTAGACCATCAACCTTAGACGCCAAAATTTCTTTTTCTTTTTGGTTATTTTTCTCAATGATCTCCCTCTACTATTATGTATATTGCCTGGAACAGTTTGGCATCACTATTTGATTTTGATTGTCATCCGCACCTGTCATGAAGTTTGTTGTCGTCAAAGTGCTTGTGTTGTCATTATCAAATGTTGCTTTTCCCATCGGTAGCCATGTTTTAAATAAACTAAGAATAAAATTAAAAGATTCACAAATTTTCTTAAGGCTCACAATGCTTTCCGTGTCTTAAGCCCATTCCATCTTCCCACACAAACTCAAGATCTTTAATAAAGAGCTTCTCATCTCTAACGATTACCTTAAAATTTTGTTGGTTGAGTTTGACTAGTTTCCGGACGTGCAACAAATGTTCTCTTCTCCTACGGATGCTCGGGGGTAATCTTTTTGCACAGATATATTCGTGTTCTTAAGTTTAATAGTGTTATTTAAGAATACTGTGTTCATTTTCGTGTGTTTTCAATTTAACAATAAAATTTTAAAAAATATCCAAGATGCCACTTCTTTGACTTCTTCGATGTTATTGTTTTCGTTTGATAAGTAGGAGCAAGTTTCTACCACCTGTGTTTTTTCTTCTTGTCTATCATTTGATTCAACTCTAAATAAAAGATTTTTTTTAGAAGATTGCATCTGCAGGTGCTCCAATTGTTTTTCTAGGAAATCAACTTTGGATTTCAATGGAGTCACATTGTATCTCAGGTTATCATTTTCTAGTTTTAAAGTTTTAATATCCACTCGTATAACCTCCACATAAGCTTGGTTGCAAGATTTTCTAGACTCTGATCAAACATAGCCTTGAATCTCCAATGTTTAATTAGACATGAGATCGGAATCATTTTTACCCTTTTTGTTCAACTGACTGGGTGAAAGTTGTGAACAAATGCGTTTTTCAATACCCTTTAAAACAGGTGCAGGGAACTAAGTCCCCGGGAACCAAGTCCACCGAGGGCCTTAGTTCTCATTTAATGGGAACTATATCCACTTTAACGAAGTGGACTTAGTTCCCAGGCAAGGTGAGCAAGTAGTCCACTTCTTTATGAGAACTAAGTACACATTTTGAAATATGGAGAGGGAACTAACTTCCAACGATAAAAATTACAAAAATTCAAAATTCCGCGAAAACTTTGCATACACCCAACCTCGCACCTACCCCAAATCCTATAGTGAGCCCAAGCAGGGGGGTTGAAGGGGGGCAGCATGCCCCCCCATACATACCTCACTGTTTGTTCGCCGTTATGCTGGGTGCTAGCACTGTATTTATGAATAAACAGTGAGGTATGTATGGGGGGCAAGCTGCCCCCCTGCAACCCCCCTGCTTGGGCTCATTATAGGATTTGGGGTAGGTGCGAGGCTGGGTGTATACAAAGTTTTTTTTGGCATTTAAGGAATCTTTGAATTTATCCTATATAGCCAACAATTGTGAAAAGTATTTCTATTTTATTTATAAGATTGATTTTTTATTTGGAAGTGGGAATTAAATACACATTTAAAGGGAAGTAAAACCACTCAGTTTTTGAGGAATTTTGTTCCCACCTTCTATGAGAACCAAGTCCACTTCGCTGAAGTGGACTTAGTTCCCATTAAATGAGAACTAATTCCCTCGGTGGACTTGGTTCCCGGGGACTTAGTTCCCTGCACCTTTAAAACATATAAACATTGGAGGTGGCTCTTTGTTCTCGGAGATGTTGGTACCTACTATGAGTGTTATTTTCAATAACTACCTAAATAGAAACATAATTTTGTTGGATTTTCTTTTTTTATCTTTTGGGCCGGAAAATAAAAAAATTCCTAAGGTGGCAAAAACCATCGATTGAACCCTAAATTACCCGTTACCAATTCACTTATCCATTTCTCCATAGAGACTTTATACCATAACCTGTTGTCACGGTTAACAATTTTATTCAACAAAAGCAACCATTAACCCAAATTGTCAATTATTATAATAATTTAAGACTGTTGTTGAATTTCATTTTAAATTGTTAATTTTAGTTAAAGCAATCAAAATTTCATTAAATTTTGTTGAAAACCTTCAAAACCGTTAAACAAAAGATTACAGCTTAAGCCCCTCTTGCCATAGCTTTCTATATACCTAGCACAATTTTGGTTTGGTGTAAGACTTTTCGGGATCTGAATCCAACAATTAACTGTGTGAAGGTACCTTTACCATAAATTTTCAACCACTGATGCCACTACTATACCTAACCTAGAAACTTTCAATAGGTACGTAGTTAATAATTATTTCACTAATACTATCAAAGTTCTTGTACAAACAAACTACCTCTATAACTCTATAACTATCCATGTTCCGCCGTCAAGTGGCTTCATTCAAGTTTTATAAACTGCTTTATGGCCAATTAAGCACCTATTGACCAAGAAAATAAAAACTTAAAAATACGAAAACACGTGTAATGACACTATTTTTGTTACCATCAAGTCAAGCCAAGCGAAGAAAAAACTCTTAAGAAAAAAATAAGAAAAACTTAAATCGACTTTTTTAAAATAAAGAAATAATGTCGAAACTGTTCCATGTCATTGTAGTATTTTCACTTTGATAAATAGTTTGGATTTGGCAGCCGTGCATTGAATGCTGCTGACCCATTCAAGCAGAAACATTCAACACACTCCATCTTCAACTTCAATAATTCCACTGCCCCACACACACGTGGTAGGTATCACCATTCACCGCATATTTATCGTCTTGTTTTTTTCGCTTTTTTTTTTTATTTTTATTTTTTGAGGTTTTCGGGGAAAAAGTAAACATTTTTGTCGAGAAAAAGGATTGCGAACATTACTCATATTGCTAACGGCTGTTTCCACATCCAATATAAACTTTTTCTTGTTTTTCTTTGGAAAAAAAAAATATTTTAATGTCGTTTTTTTTTGTTGGTTTTCTTGGCATTTGAACAAAGAAATCCACTTTGGAAACTTATTACGCTGCTGTTTGTGCTCAAGGAACATGATGATGTTTTGAAAAAAATAAAAAAAAAACACATCAAGAGCACACAACAAACATTTCTTATAAATACTGAACTCGTATAATACATATGTACCTACACCTATGGACCTAAATACATTTCATGGAATGAAAACCGTTAACCCTTTTGATCTTAAGATTTTTTTTTTTTTTTTCTTAAGTGACTGTCGTCTTTTGATGAACAAAAATATAATTAATTATTTTTGAATTCTGATGACTAAGATGCCAAAATTGGAATTTTTAGTGTCGGAGGGAACACCACTAATTGCCTGCGTGTGTATTTTTTAATTAAAAAATAATTTTGTACCCTCAAATTCGGGGAATAAACGAAATTAAGAAAAGCAGATCGCAGGTCAAGAATTCAAGAGAAAACAACATTTTTGTATCAAATTAAAAAAGTTTATTTTCATCGGGTGATACCAAATGAGTCGGTTTGTGATGTGAATGAATTTTTCTAAGAAATTTAATTAGAAGTAGCTCCTGATTTAGGAAGTAAACACATACATTTATAAATAGTAACAATTCTATCATTAATACTTTATTAACTACAAGAAACCTGTGCGTAAAAAGTCAGAAAAAAAAGTAATGAGATCTAAAATATATGCCAAGTTTTAAGTTCATAAAATTTAATATTAAATATCTTAAGTAGAGTAATATCGAAACAATTCCAAATCATGACAGAAATTTGGTATTTAATGATTACTGATTAAAATTTGGTGGGTTTACTGGTCAAGTTTTCATACATTTTAAATTTGTGATTAAGTAAATATTTAAGAGAAAACTTGTTACTTATTAATAAGTTTATAAGAGATGGATGGATAAAAAAGTGGAGTTCTTAGCTAAATGTATTCATCGAATTTGGTGCTCCTGGAATTGTCACCACCACTGAATACACATAAATTCAATGAAAAGAACACAAGACAACGCAATTACATACGGAGCACAGAGCTGTTGGACGAGTTGGACAACCTTTAACTTTTGCGTGCAGATTTTTTGACGTTTCAAAATCGCGAGCACTATCGCGTTCAACAGTATTCATTTAAACTCTATGCGGGCTTACATAGCGATCAAAGTCAATTTAAAAATATGAGTTGTTCGTTTATAAACGCGCAAGAGACCGTCCGTCACGACAAATGTATGACAATTGCTGGAGGCTCAAAATTTTGGACTGATAATGTTACCTTGACGGACATCGATGCGCAACCATTTGACGGACTACAAGGTCTTCCTTCCCAGTCTACTATTTGACGTTTGGTGGCCAAATTCTAGCTCAGGTTCAGGGAACTATCAGCCAACACTTTTATGTAAATGAAATACAGGGTGCCAAATCAATAAGGAGGATTGTCTATACTTAATGAAATGATATGTGGAAATGGATTTTCAAACTGTATTTCTCCGTCAGCCTTTAACAGTTTTGTATACCACTTCAGCATTTAAACTTAAAATTATTTCAAACTACCTACACTCAAAACAATTTTTGTTAGTTTTTGTGCAACATCTTTAATTTTCGCTGCAGGATTTTTCAAATTGAGTGTGTATGTTCTTTGTCAAGTCCAGTCAATTTGTACTAGCAAGCAAATTCATATTTGAGAAATCATTAATTAATTTCTAGTCTTCGTCTTATGCTACCCAATTTGAAAAAATACCAAATTCATAAATTTCAAAAGAGGATTTCTTAGAGAGATATAAATAGAAATGGATGGTTGCAGAAAACCATTAAACTAAAATTTGTTGGAAATTATGTATTGCCTTTTGATGTTTATTGTGAAAAACCAACAGCTTTCGACTAAAGTAAAAAACTGCTAAAAATGCTTTTTTTACTATTTTTTGCGAATTTTTGCATGTTGCGTCAAGAAAATTCTTGTCGCAAACCTAAGTTTCGGATTCAGCGCCGTTGAAAACATGAATCACAGAAAAAAATCAAAAATACCCCATAATTTGCATAGTTTGCTCGCTGATACAATACATGCCTTTTGAGCCCAAATTGACTGGATTATTAACATATTTTTGCATAAGGCGAAGACGAAGGCTTACCTATATAATGATTTCTAAAAGATAAATGAAGATATTTGAAGGATTAAAAAATAATTTCGAAGGAAAATGTTCATTTTTAAGAATGACCATACAAATTAAATTGAGAAAAATTACTTCGAGAAATAATATAACCCCAAGTTTGCATCAAAAACGCATTTTTCTTCAAAAATTTAAATTCGAATATCTCAAAAACTTGAAATGCTATAGCGATTCTGAGACTGAATTCGAAAAATCAAAAACCATCAGAAAAGTATATATTGGTTCATGTTTAAGTTAAAAATTTAAATTTTGTCATACAATGTAATTAATTAGGTACCTAGTGTTTTCGAATGGATTTTTGGAAACAGCAAAAATACGTCAATTTTCCATTAGCACTTGAGTCCAAATATTGTATAGTTTCAGAGTTTCAGCCTTAGTTGAAAAACTCCCGATTTTTGTATCAAACCTCGGATTCGGATTCAACACCTCCGAAATCAGACAGCAGGGAAAAAATCAAAACCAACCCACAATTAGCATGAATAGGAAATATCGAGCGCAAATTCATTCGAAAGCCTTATTCTCCCAATTACAAAAAATCCTAAGGCCACACATGCGATTTTCAGTCGGTGCGAATGAAAAATCGGTATCGCAAGATATTATGTCCATCACTCACTTGCAATTATCTATCGCACTATTCTTTAGTCGCAAAAAATACAACACATATGTAGATTTTAATGTGAATGCACGCACACGCGTCAAAGCAATCTCAATGATTAATAACACATAGGTACATATCTTGTTGACGATAAACCTAAGCACGAACTTCTATCTACTTTTCTGTCGTTGCGATTAAAAAATAGCTATTTCCATGAACTGATGATAATATAATTGCTCTTTTGCTCAAGAGGCTTAGGGTTTATAAAAATTGTATATAAAGCCATGGAAACTGTGTGAGAAAAATTTTTTAAAGCAAGAAATACGATATTTAATTTGTTAAAACAACTCCTTTACCTGCGTTCTTGATTCCAACATTGGAACCCGTCAAAATTTGTATGAGATCCGACTTCTTGGTAACATTATATTCTTTGCTATTAAATTACTGAAACACTTTTAAGGACAAATTTTGGTATGTTAATATTAAGAATTTGTTTTTGTGCATATAAAACAAAAAATTAATTAATTTTTGATTAATCGAATTTTCAAGAAAATAATTTGAAACTTTTTTTAAAAATTCAAAAATTTCTTTTTTGAAAACTTTGATAGGTATGTAACAGTAGGAGGGGTTGGGGCACCTTGATACGATTTTCATTTTCACTCAAAAAACGGGCTTCATATTGACGGTAGTAACAAAGTAAAATATTTTATATGTTCGCTGTCTTTCTAACTAGCTTTTATGATAAGAAGTAAATCTAAGACTCATTCAGAAAAAATATTAGGGCCAATATATTAAGTAACGGAATTTGTATCAAACTGCCCCATTGACGGGGAACATTTATACATGTCAGGAAACTTTGATTTATCGCAAACTTATCAGTATTTATTGTCAAACAAGTTTTATTATTTTTTATAACGTGCATTTTTAAAATAAATTCAACCAGTAGGCACTTTAATACATGTTTGATACATCAAAGGAGCCACAGCAACCTTATCGATGAAGTAAGGAAAGAACCGTTCTAGCGTTTGTACGTTCCCACCATTTTGTCGATTAAGGATATAAAACAATTTATCTACTTATATATCGCACAGAGAGGGCATATTGATAGTATTAAATGACCAAGAGGTGGTTTGCATCAATGTGCCCCAACATCCCTTCAGGGGAGATAAATATGAATAAAAATTAAAACACACTTTAATAATGAAAATTTAAGTGATTATCACCATAAGAAGGACTTACACTCACCAAATCCTTTCATGAAAAATTGTTAACACAAAATACACTAACCAAAAATCGATCATTAAAGGAATGACAAAAATTTACTTGTGGGCTTGAAAAACAGGTTTTTGGTTGTCAGGCGCAAAGCGATGACCGAAACTGCATGACGGGCATATATGACTAAGCGTTGATAGATTCGTTATTTTGTGTGTTTATTTGCGTCTAGTTTTCGAATAATGTCGACTGTATCTATGTGCCCCATTTATCAATGACCCCCATCTCCCCCTAGTATTTAAACTTATTAAAAATTTGTATACAAATTATTTAAATCCATGCAGCTGATAATGGGAAAATTCATATTAAAACACCATTCTAGGAGAGGTGCTACTTGTTGCTTAGTGCAAAATTTTATAATTTTTGGTAGTAGATCACCCTAGTCTTAGCATAGGGAGCGTATGAATCGTTTTAGAGAAAAAAATATTTTCCTTGACGGTTTGAATGGTTTTTTTTTTTGTTTTGCCTGAAAAATTTTGCGTTTTTCATTTGTATGTATCTTATTATGAAATACAAGAAACAAGAAAAAGAAATACAAGAAACGATATGTCAGCATCTTTGGAGATAGTCTATACAAAACAATGTCTATAGTGTGAGGGTCATGTAGAGCCTATGGATTTAATGCTTTGGTCCAAAAAAAATCAATCTTAAGCCTCAACGACTTTGCCAAAACAGTAAGGGTCCAGCGATTGTGACTGTTTAGCAGTTTGACACCAAGAAATTAAAGTTTGTAAAATATTTTACAGTAATATAAATTAAAAATGTTTTTTAAAGTACCTATTCTATAATCTTCTACTTTTAACAAAAAATGGAAAACAAAACCCCATAAAATTTATTGATTTAAACTTTAAAATATGATGAAGAACGTGTTTTGTGTTGGGCTGGTTTTAAAGGATAATGGGCATAATTGTATGAGTTGCGTCCCATCGTTGCAACTTTTTATGACCTATAATATCAGTGGAAAGGTCTTAATGAGTACCTACTATTTTTGGTATAAGGGCAAAAGTCTGTATCTCGTGTAGGGAAAGTGTTTTAGCCCAATAATGATAACAGTAGGTCTTTCAGCCATATTTGTATTCATGATATAAGACAAAAACTTGTTTAAAATGATCTTAACTAATCGAGTGACATGGAGTGTATGTTACACATTACAGGAACTCAGAACTATAATAGGTTCACATAGATAAAATTAGGGTTTTAGGCCAAAGCTCGTTCATTATTACGCTCACATGCCCAATGTCCATGTTAAAACAAAACAAAAATAAATTTCACAACTCGACATTGAGTGGTTTTTCTGTATAGCTTTAGGCAATGACCTGTGAAAATTCATATGCTGGCTGTAGGCTAACAATACATTTTTCGCTCTTAACTGAACCATGCCTGTTTTGCTCAATACCCATCCATAACCATAAACCATAACAGAGACAGAGACACACAGAGAGACATGCAGGCAAAGGCATATAGGCATGGTAGGGCTAACTTCTTTGAGTCACGGATAATATTACATGCGACGGAAGAGTTCGTTTGATTCCATTGGCTTTGTGGATTTTTAATGTGCTCGACGTGCATGGAATTTCTTAATAAAACCAATTTAAAGTCTCAAATCAAGAAACATCGAATAAGGCCACACCACACCAGGCCAGGCTACTTCAAGTCCAGTCCAGCATGGTTAACGCATTATGGAATGCAGGAAGACGAACAACGTTCAAAAAGTCTATACAGGCCGCCTTAAGTAAATAGGCATAGGTACACATTACCACATTCCTATACTACACCCAGCATAGACACATATAAACTGTGTGGTAAACCAAGAGAGGACAAGGGAATGAGTAATTTGGAAATTTTATGAAAGGACGGATATAGTCGCTTGAGGATCTGTATTTGTATTTGATGCCTTCGGTTAAGAAGAACCAGTAATATTGGAACCTATTAATAACTCGATGACAACTACAACAAGAAGACGACGAAGAGGGCTGATGATGCTGATGAGACTCAATCTGGCGATGAATGAATGATGGATGTAGGCTATTGTTGGCACCTTTTACCTTTTTTGAATTGTTTGAAGTGTTTTTCTAGTTTACGAGATATAATATTTCTAAATAGGAAGGAAAAATGTAGGTATTTATAGGAAGGCATAAACGGTTGAAGGAGGTAAACAAAATATCTTGTTTGTTCGCTTGTGAAACACTTGAGAAATGTTCTAGGTATTTATGAATTGAATTTATTATGATGATGTCCGTTTAGTATTTATTTTAAGAGTATCACTGATTGTATTGCTTGTGAAATATATGCTCTATTTTAGGGTTAAAGTAATGTGTGCTGTTTTTAATCCTAGTTTTTAAAATAGATAACCCATTCAGAATATACCTACCTACATTTGTAATAATAAAAACTACAAAGGGTTATTTTTAGCCCAATTCAACCCAATCTTAAGGGAGGTCATAATGAGTCTTAATTATCGGGTTTTTCAATAAGAGCGAGTTTTTTTTTAAATAAAACAAAAACACTTTTGGATATCAATGAAATTCTTTATTCCTGTGAAAGTACGTTTGATGCCATTATGTATGGTTTCTTTTGCATGGCCACCACGGGCACGTATGCAGAAGTCCAGACGCTGAACGTTCTTGATCATCACGGAAGAAGTACGGCCCAATGACGCCGCTGGCCCATAAACCACACCAAACCGTAATTTTTTCGGGATGCAATGATGACTTATGGAGTACGTGTGGATTGCGTCCTGACCAATACCGTATACATATTTTGTTTATTGACGAAGCCATTCAGCCAGATATGAGCTTCAGCGGCAGCAATATTTTCGATACTACGGGCACTTCTTTGTCTCACTGGCACGGGAACATTTTGTACTGTGCCTGTGGATTCAAATTTTTCCACTATTAGACGCTCAATTGTTGATCTGCTAGGACGATTATGACGACCATAAATTGGACGTAGCGCTCTTAACGTTGAGGCCACTGACTCCGGATTTTAGTAGTTAATAATTTCGACTCGTTGTTGGCTCGTATATCTTTTCATCATGAAATGGCAAACTTTACTGAAGAGAAATGTTAAAAGAGCGGCAAGAAATATGGCGTCGTTTGCTGTCCCTGTCGCTTTACTTTTGTAGCGTCCCTGTTGAAAAACCCTTATTATTTTGCATTCTAGACTATTCGCGTTGGGCGCCATTTTGACTTTAAGGCAATTTTTTTTTTATTGAACACCTCGATTATTTTCTATTAAAGGTAAAATGAAAAGCAAATTCAATGAAGATGCAGCTTCTTTAGTGAATAAAGGAGCAAAACGGCAGCCTAAACGGGACAAGGGCCCTATTACGGTATACAGGATATAGAAAACGTGATCAAGAATAATATTGAAAAAGGACAAAAGATTGAATATCTGAAATTAACTACCTTAGCTGAGACAGACTTAACTTTTACTTATGGGATTTGGAGTGATAACCAAGTACGTTTCCTTTCTCTTGCATCAGCTTAGATGTGAACATCAAACCAAAATAAAAACGGGTTTCCCCGCTGACTATCCATTGCAAGCTACGAAGACACTTAAAAACTCTAAACTCTTGATCTAGTGGACAGTTCAACGTGCAGATTCTTTAACGCTTATGAGAAGACATATTTAGTCACTGATACCAAATCATCAATATTGAAAGTTCCACGATAGAGAAATAGTTGGTATTTACTTGTGGCAATATAATTGGGCACCCATTTGATAGATTACATAATTTGTGGTTGTCCTTCCCAGTCGACTATTTAAGGTTATATGGCTGATTCAAGTCAGTCTACATATTTTTCCTCGTATAAACCTTCGTGGCATAATAGTGCGTTGGGCTGTCATGCAGAAGTCCTGGGTTTGATTCCCAGCTGCTACAACCCAAAGAATGTTTTTTTAAGAGGAACAAGCCTCTTGCAAGGATTTGACAAATTCTCCAAGAGTATCTGTTGCCATGAATAAGTGCTTCTCATCTAGCCGTTTGGACTCGGCAGAAAATTCTAGGTTCCCTTTTTTAAGAAGGCCAGCTATACATCTATAATCGCATCGCATCTATAAATACATCTGATAATCGCCCAACACTCGGTGCTATATAGCAAACCGCCAATATAAGGGTTTTATAGAGCGTACACTGCGTCTTAGGTGAGTAGAGTTTTGCACCTTTTTGCTCTGTCAAACCAAAAAAGCAGCATCGGTTTTCTGGGGTAATTCTTCGTCGGATCTCCACTAAGATGTCATTTGAGGCATTAATGTTTACTCCGTGGTAGATGAAGTCCTTTACTACTTCAAAGTGGTTGCTATCAACAGTGACAGATATTCTCTCTTTTCTACTTCAAGACCAAAAACTTTCGCCTGTTCTTCAATTGCCGTAAAAGATTCTATCTTTTTGGAGCAGCTGATGATATCAATGTCATCGGTATACCCTAGAAGTTGCCTTCATTTTTAAAGCCAGCCTAGTGAAATATTTGCACCGCGACGAGATTGAAAAAATCACCTGCATCTCCTTGCTAAAACCCTGTGCATGTTTGAAATACAGTTCGGAACGAATAATTTCTCTAGTTACACATTACATCGGATTTATTTCCAATGTAATATCACACAACTGCATCAGTTTTCCCGGGATCCAAAGTTCAGCCATTACCATAAAGATCAGTGCTATCATATGCGACTTTGAAGTCAATGACTTCTCGACTTGAAATTCGTTGGTATTTTCCTGAAAGTGAATATTTGGTCTACTACAATTTTCATACTTCTGAGCTATAAAGGAACAAACTCAAGGCCCGGTCAAACAAAATACGATCCAGCGATACAACCAATACTCACCGAGGAAAAAAGATCATCGTGATCAAAATTTATACGAAAAACGCTGGATAACGCTCTGCTTGCCGAGGCCTTTAATCGCTGACAGCAGCTATAAATCTTGATGAAGCAAGTTAATGGCTAGAGTTGAAGTGTACCCTTCGAAAAGAACGCACGTTTAAGATTTCATCGATTAGAAATGGTCATATCGATTATTTGGGGAGTGCCAGGTCAATCAACAGAGACTACTACCGATCGATGATAAACAATTTCTTTTGGTCTAAATTGGATGATAAACATTAAACATCACAGCTGATGCCAAGACAAACATTCTGCATGAACGAGTTGAGGCGGTTGGGTTATCTCTCGCGGAGATGACGTAAATAATTGATTGAGTGATTGACACCCCACACTGAACCAAAAAGGTACGTGGAATCAAACAATCTATTCATTGGGACAATGTACCATACATTATTATTTGTCCAATGAACACGATAATAACGATAATGAATGGCCGTTTATTAAAATCAAACAACGTTCATTGATTCAATGAACGTACATTAATTTGTTCGTAAAAATCTTTCCGAATTATCTCCGAAGGATTTTTATGAACGATTCATTAAAACAACGAATGTGTTCACTAAAACATCGAACCTGTTAATTAAAAAATAATGAACGCGTTCATTGAATCAATGAACGCATTTATTAAAAACCAACAAAATCGGAGTTATTTCCGAATGATATTTATGAACAGTTTATTAAAAAATAATAAACGTTTATTAATTTTTAATAAACCGTTTATTAATTTTTAATAAACCGTTTATTAATTTTTAATGAACTGTTAATTAATTTTTAATAAACCGTTTATTAATTTTTAATAAACCGTTTATTAATTTTTAATAAACCGTTTATTAATTTTTAATAAACCGTTTATTAATTTTTAATGAACTGTTAACTAATTTTTAATAAACCGTTTATTAATTTTTAATTAACCGTTTATTAATTTTTAATAAACCGTTTATTAATTTTTAATAAACCGTTTATTAATTTTTAATAAACTGTTTATTAATTTTTAATGAACCATTTATTAATTTTTAATAAACCGTTTATTAATTTTTAATAAACCGTTTATTAATTTTTAATGAACTGTTAATTAATTTTTAATAAACCGTTTATTAATTTTTAATAAACCGTTTATTAATTTTTAATAAACCGTTTATAAATTTTTAATGAACTGTTAATTAATTTTTAATAAACCATTTATTAATTTTTAATGAACTGTTAATTAATTTTTAATAAACCGTTTATTAATTTTTAATAAACCGTTTATTAATTTTTAATAAACCGTTTATTAATTTTTAATAAACCGTTTATTAATTTTTAATAAACCGTTTATTAATTTTTAATAAACCGTTGATTAATTTTTAATAAACCGTTTATTAATTTTTAATAAACCGTTTATTAATTTTTAATAAACCGTTTATTAATTTTTAATAAACCGTTTATTAATTTTTAATAAACCGTTAATTAATTTTTAATAAACCGTTCATTAATTTTTAATAAACCGTTCATTAAATTTTAATAAACCGTTTATTAATTTTTAATAAACCGTTTATTAATTTTTAATAAACGTGTTCATTGAACCAATGAACGCGTTTATTAAAAAATAATAAACGCATTCATTGATTCAATGAACGCGTTCATTATTTTTTAATAAACACGTTCATTGAATCAATGAATGCGTTTATTATTTTTTAATAAACGCGTTCATTGATTCAATGAACTCGTTTATTAAAAATAATAAACGGGTTAGTAGAAAAAATGACCAGCACTTATTAATTTTATGAATACGTTTATTAAAATTAATAAACGCGTTCATTAAATTAATAAATGCTGTTTTCAATAAATTAAAAAAGCTAAATTTCTTACAGTCTTATTCCTTTGTCAATGAATTTTTAATTTCCTATCAAGAAATTAAAAAATCATTTAACAAAAACAAGAAGACAAGGAAATTTAGCCATCTTAATTTATTAGGTCATGTTGCTCGAACTCTGTCAAAATACAAAAGAAGGAAAAATTAGTGTGAATCTTCTTTTTCATTTCATACAAACCCGATAACAATAGCTCCGTTCTTTCATCTCTTATCTTCTCTTATCTTCTCTTTTCTGAAATCTTAAAGGGTTAAATGAAACAGATGTTTACATTTATTTTACTCTTTATTTGTTCAGATAAGCCAAATGAATGGCAGGAAAAATATACATAGTTACAGTGTTAAAGTTGAGTGAAATATATTACAAAAAGTGAAATTATAGGATCTCATTCAGCAAAACATGAGTCCGTGTACAAACTTTCTTTCTATTACTTTGAAAAAATTGCGTTTCAATGAAATCCCAAAATGAGGAACATGCATTTGGATACTCGAGATTAAACAAATAAAAAATTTAAAAGCAGATATCCACTGCTCGGATAAAACTGTTAAATTTAAATTTAACTCCATCAAAATACAGGAAAATATTAGTAAATTTAAGGATTGAGTCACCGTGAACAATGATGAATGGTTGGACATTCTCACCCATTTTGTTGAGGAAATCGATGTGGTCCTCAATGGACTGAATTGTACTCGCTATCCAAATAAAAGCGTTCTGCGAGTCCTTGATCGTATACCTGGTAACATGTTTCCGACCCTCTTTGTCCCTTTTGAATGCTTTTTGGAAAGGTACAAAATATCCATGAAGAGCCCAAAGCAATGCCGCATCTTTACAATCTGAAAAAAAGCCAAGCACAACAAAAAATTACCGAATTAGTAAGCTTTAAATGTGAAATTTTAAAAACAACTTTATATTAAATACATATATAATAAAAAATCAAAATGTTTATCGATATGATTCTAGACAGTGATCATAGTTTCATTCTTCGGTATATGAGACCCTCAATAATTAAAAAAATAACAAAAATCAAGATCCTATTCAAATGTTGGTAACCCTCTACCGGAAATGTTGTAGTCAAAAGAGAAAAAGAAATTAAAAAAAATCTTAAAATAGTTACTTTTGATTGTTTTGAGATATTATGAAAAAAAAAGTCTTAAGAAGTTAATATGTTGAAATGTAATTTTTACTTGACCTCGGTTGCGGTAGAGGGTTAATGTAAAAAAAGCAAAAAGTTTTCAAAATGTTAATGAAAATGATTCTAGACAGTGATCCTAGTTTCATTCTTCGGTATATGAGACCCTCAATAATTAAAAAAATAACAAAAATCAAGATCCTATTCAAATGTTGGTAACCCTCTACCGGAAATGTTGTAGTCAAAAGAGAAAAAGAAATTTAAAAAAATCTTAAATAGTTACTGTTGATTGTTTTAAGAAAGATTATGAAAAAAAAGACTAAAGAAGTTAATATGTTCAAATGAAATTTTTACTTGACCTCGGTTGCGGTAGAGGGTTAATGTAAAAAAAGCAAAAAGTTTTCAGAATGTTAATGAAAATGATTCTAGACAGTGATCCTAGTTTCATTCTTCGGTATATGACACCCTCAATAGTTAAAAAAAATAACAAAAATCAAGATCCTATTCAAATGTTGGTAACCCTCTACCAGAAATGTTGTAGTCAAAAGAGAAAAAGAAATTTAAAAAAATCTTAAAATAGTTACTTTTGATTGTTTTGAGATATTATAAAAAAAAAAGTCTTAAGAAGTTAATATGTTGAAATGTAATTTTTACTTGACCTCGGTTGCGGTAGAGGGTTAATGTAAAAAAAGCAAAAAGTTTTCAAAATGTTAATGAAAATGATTCTAGACAGTGATCCTAGTTTCATTCTTCGGTATATGAGACCCTCAATAATTAAAAAAATAACAAAAATCAAGATCCTATTCAAATGTTGGTAACCCTCTACCGGAAATGTTGTAGTCAAAAGAGAAAAAGAAATTTAAAAAAATCTTAAATAGTTACTGTTGATTGTTTTAAGAAAGATTATGAAAAAAAAGACTAAAGAAGTTAATATGTTCAAATGAAATTTTTACTTGACCTCGGTTGCGGTAGAGGGTTAATGTAAAAAAAGCAAAAAGTTTTCAGAATGTTAATGAAAATGATTCTAGACAGTGATCCTAGTTTCATTCTTCGGTATATGACACCCTCAATAGTTAAAAAAAATAACAAAAATCAAGATCCTATTCAAATGTTGGTAACCCTCTACCAGAAATGTTGTAGTCAAAAGAGAAAAAGAAATTTAAAAAAATCTTAAAATAGTTACTTTTGATTGTTTTGAGATATTATGAAAAAAAAAGGCTTAAGAAGTTAATATGTTGAAATGTAATTTTTACTTGACCTCGGTTGCGGTAGAGGGTTAATGTAAAAAAAGCAAAAAGTTTTCAAAATGTTAATGAAAATGATTCTAGACAGTGCTCCTAGTTTCATTCTTCGGTATATGAGACCCTCAATAATTAAAAAAATAACACAAATCAAGATCCTATTCAAATGTTGGTAACCCTCTACCGGAAATGTTGTTGTCAAAAGAGAAAAAGAAATTTAAAAAAATCTTAAATAGTTACTTTTGATTGTTTTAAGAAAGATTATGAAAAAAAAAAGACTAAAGAAGTTAATATGTTCAAATGAAATTTTTACTTGACCTCGGTTGCGGTAGAGGATTAATGTAAAAAAAGCAAAAAGTTTTCAGAATGTTAATGAAAATGATTCTAGACAGTGATCCTAGTTTCATTCTTCGGTATATGACACCCTCAATAGTTAAAAAAATAACAAAAATCAAGATCCTATTCAAATGTTGGTAACCCTCTACCGGAAATGTTGTAGTCAAAAGAGAAAAAGAAATTTAAAAAAATCTTAAAATAGTTACTTTTGATTGTTTTGAGATATTATGAAAAAAAAAGTCTTAAGAAGTTAATATGTTGAAATGTAATTTTTACTTGACCTCGGTTGCGGTAGAGGGTTAATGTAAAAAAAGCAAAAAGTTTTCAAAATGTTAATGAAAATGATTCTAGACAGTGATCCTAGTTTCATTCTTCGGTATATGAGACCCTCAATAATTAAAAAAATAACAAAAATCAAGATCCTATTCAAATGTTGGTAACCCTCTACCGGAAATGTTGTAGTCAAAAGAGAAAAAGAAATTTAAAAAAATCTTAAATAGTTACTGTTGATTGTTTTAAGAAAGATTATGAAAAAAAAGACTAAAGAAGTTAATATGTTCAAATGAAATTTTTACTTGACCTCGGTTGCGGTAGAGGGTTAATGTAAAAAAAGCAAAAAGTTTTCAGAATGTTAATGAAAATGATTCTAGACAGTGATCCTAGTTTCATTCTTCGGTATATGACACCCTCAATAGTTAAAAAAAATAACAAAAATCAAGATCCTATTCAAATGTTGGTAACCCTCTACCAGAAATGTTGTAGTCAAAAGAGAAAAAGAAATTTAAAAAAATCTTAAAATAGTTACTTTTGATTGTTTTGAGATATTATGAAAAAAAAAGGCTTAAGAAGTTAATATGTTGAAATGTAATTTTTACTTGACCTCGGTTGCGGTAGAGGGTTAATGTAAAAAAAGCAAAAAGTTTTCAAAATGTTAATGAAAATGATTCTAGACAGTGCTCCTAGTTTCATTCTTCGGTATATGAGACCCTCAATAATTAAAAAAATAACACAAATCAAGATCCTATTCAAATGTTGGTAACCCTCTACCGGAAATGTTGTTGTCAAAAGAGAAAAAGAAATTTAAAAAAATCTTAAATAGTTACTTTTGATTGTTTTAAGAAAGATTATGAAAAAAAAAAAGACTAAAGAAGTTAATATGTTCAAATGAAATTTTTACTTGACCTCGGTTGCGGTAGAGGATTAATGTAAAAAAAGCAAAAAGTTTTCAGAATGTTAATGAAAATGATTCTAGACAGTGATCCTAGTTTCATTCTTCGGTATATGACACCCTCAATAGTTAAAAAAATAACAAAAATCAAGATCCTATTCAAATGTTGGTAACCCTCTACCGGAAATGTTGTAGTCAAAAGAGAAAAAGAAATTTAAAAAAATCTTAAAATAGTTACTTTTGATTGTTTTGAGATATTATGAAAAAAAAAGTCTTAAGAAGTTAATATGTTGAAATGTAATTTTTACTTGACCTCGGTTGCGGTAGAGGGTTAATGTAAAAAAAGCAAAAAGTTTTCAAAATGTTAATGAAAATGATTCTAGACAGTGATCCTAGTTTCATTCTTCGGTATATGAGACCCTCAATAATTAAAAAAATAACAAAATTCAAGATCCTATTCAAATGTTGGTAACCCTCTACCGGAAATGTTGTAGTCAAAAGAGAAAAAGAATTTTAAATAAATCTTAAAATAGTTACTTTTGATTGTTTTAAGAAAAATTATGAAAAAAAAGTCTTAAGAAGTTAATATGTTGAAATGTAATTTTTACTTGACCTCGGTTGCGGTAGAGGGTTAATGTAAAAAAAGCAAAAAGTTTTCAAAATGTTAATGAAAATGATTCTAGACAGTGATCTTAGTTTCATTCTTCGGTATATGAGACCCTCAATAATTAAAAAAATAACAAAAATCAAGATCCTATTCAAATGTTGGTAACCCTCTACCGGAAATGTTGTAGTCAAAAGAGAAAAAGAAATTTAAAAAAATCTTAAAATAGTTACTTTTGATTGTTTTGAGATATTATGAAAAAAAAAGTCTTAAGAAGTTAATATGTTGAAATGTAATTTTTACTTGACCTCGGTTGCGGTAGAGGGTTAATGTAAAAAAAGCAAAAAGTTTTCAAAATGTTAATGAAAATGATTCTAGGCAGTGATCCTAGTTTCATTCTTCGGTATATGAGACCCTCAATAATTAAAAAAATAACAAAAATCAAGATCCTATTCAAATGTTGGTAACCCTCTACCGGAAATGTTGTAGTCAAAAGAGAAAAAGAATTTTAAATAAATCTTAAAATAGTTACTTTTGATTGTTTTAAGAAAAATTATGAAAAAAAAGTCTTAAGAAGTTAATATGTTGAAATGTAATTTTTACTTGACCTCGGTTGCGGTGGAGGGTTAATGTAAAAAAAGCAAAAAGTTTTCAAAATGTTAATGAAAATGATTCTAGACAGTGATCCTAGTTTCATTCTTCGGTATATGAGACCCTCAATAATTAAAAAAATAACACAAATCAAGATCCTATTCAAATGTTGGTAACCCTCTACCGGAAATGTTGTTGTCAAAAGAGAAAAAGAAATTTAAAAAAATCTTAAATAGTTACTGTTGATTGTTTTAAGAAAGATTATGAAAAAAAAGACTAAAGAAGTTAAAATGTTCAAATGAAATTTTTACTTGACCTCGGTTGCGGTAGAGGGTTAATGTAAAAAAAGCAAAAAGTTTTCAGAATGTTAATGAAAATGATTCTAGACAGTGATCCTAGTTTCATTCTTCGGTATATGAGACCCTCAATAATTAAAAAAATAACACAAATCAAGATCCTATTCAAATGTTGGTAACCCTCTACCGGAAATGTTGTAGTCAAAAGAGAAAAAGAAATTTAAAAAAATCTTAAAATAGTTACTTTTGATTGTTTTGAGATATTATGAAAAAAAAAGTCTTAAGAAGTTAATATGTTGAAATGTAATTTTTACTTGACCTCGGTTGCGGTAGAGGGTTAATGTAAAAAAAGCAAAAAGTTTTCAAAATGTTAATGAAAATGATTCTAGACAGTGATCTTAGTTTCATTCTCCGGTATATGACACCCTCAATAGTTAAAAAAAAATAACAAAAATCAAGATCCTATTCAAATGTTGGTAACCCTCTACCGGAAATGTTGTAGTCAAAAGAGAAAAAGAAATTTAAAAAAATCTTAAAATAGATATTTTGGTTTGTTTTAAGATAGATTATTAAAAAAAAAGTCTTTAAAAGTTAATTTTTTCAAATTAAATTCTTACTTGACTTCGGTTGCGGTAGCGGGTTAATGTAAAAGAAGCAAAAAGTTTCAAAATGTTAATGAAAATGATTCTAGTATGTGATCCCAGTTTCATTTATTCGCAATTTTTTTTAAAAAAATCAAAATGTTTATCAATATGATTCGAGATAGTGACTCTAGTTTCATTCTTTGGTATATGAGACTCTCAATAATAAAAAAACAACAAAAATCTAGATCCTGTTCAAATTTTTGTAACCCTCTACCGGAAATGATGTAGTCAAATGAGAAAAAGAAATTTAAAAAAATCTTAAAATAGATATTTTGGTTTGTTTTAAGATAGATTATGAAAAAAAAAGTCTTTAAAAGTTAATTTTTTCAAATGAAATTCTTACTTGACTTCAGTTGCGGTAGAGGGTAAATGTAAAAGAAGCAAAAAGTTTCAAAATGTTAATGAAAATTATTTTAGTATGTGATCCCAGTTTCATTTAATCGCAATTAATGATAAAAAGCAAAATTTGTATGAATATGATTCCAGAGGGTGATCTTAGTTTCATTCTTCGGTGTATGAAACTCTCAATAATAAAAAAAAAAAAAACAAAAATCTAGATCATATTCAATTTTTGGTAACCCTCTACCGGTAGTCGAAGGACAAAATGAAATTTAAAAAACTTAAAATATTTATTTTGGATTGTTTCAAGATAAATTATGAATAAGTCTCAAAAAGTTAATGTGTTCAAATGTAATTTTTACTTGACTTTGGGTGCGGTAGAGGGTTAATGAAAAAAGTTTTCAAAATGTCAATGAAAATGATTCAAGACAGTGATTCTAGTTAAAAGAAAGTACATAGGTACCTTGTTTTGGAAACAGCCAAGTGATGGTGGCAGGAACGTGATTGATGGCAGCAAGAAGGTATAGCCAACTCAGGAACAGAAAGTGGCAGCGCCTTTTAATTATTTGGTGACGGTGGCGATGACAGTGGAGCAGCAGCAACGTGTTGAAAGAGCACTACATAATGTATAAAAAGTTTTATTTTAGAAACAAAGCAAAATGAGAGATTTTCTACTATGAGTACATATATGACGTAGAAAATGTTTTGTTTTAGAAACAAAACAAAATGAAAGATTTTCAACTAAATAAATTTTGGAAGTACTGACATAATATTTTGGAGCAGCCAACGTCTATCGTGATGTCGGCGTGGGCCGGCGGCACGATTGAAAACGCAAAAAATGGCTTTAGTTCTGGGAACTAGCAATTACCTAATGGGGGCTGTGGCGGCGATGTATTGAGGCAAACGAAGAAATCTTCTTAATGCCACCATATAAGAAGGTGATGGCAGACATTCTTTAATTTGTGTGGCGACGATAGTGGTGGCACCAATAAGGTGGTGGCACTGCATGTAGGTATAATATGTTTTTTTTTTTTAACAAAATGAAAGATTCTCTAAACGTTTAATACTATTAGATAAGGGTATTCATGCAAAGGCGACAACGTTGTAACATTTGTAAACTGCGTGAATCTATCAAAATTTGTGCCGAAAATTTACTACTTTTACGTCTTGGCAAGAATACTCTTATTATTAATAATTTTAAAATGTTTAAAACGTTAATAAATGCATTAGGGGTACTCACATAAAGTTCTGGAGACAAAGCAACGGCACGTGATGGCGGCTGTAGCGGCGGTGGCGGCGGCGTTGAGGCAAACGAACACGTAAGCCTTTATACATTAATTAATAACGTAGGCTGCAGTAAAAACAAAATTATTATCAATTAAATACTCTTTTTTTAATAATTTCAAATCGAATTTAAAACTTGCTTTTTATTTCTACTTACATTATTTCTGCAGTTGTAGGTTCGGGTCAGGTATCTTCCACTTCTTCACACTTTCACACTTTAACTTTGAATGGCTTAATGCTTGGCGTCCTTTTGCCGGCTACATCATTCGACGAAAGAAATTCTTTCGTTCAATCAAGCAACTAAAGTGCTCCCACTGTTATAGGTGGCGCTAATCAAGTTTCGGCAAAATTGTTTAAGCTAAGTGTTCACGATTTGTAGATCTTAAAATATTGTTAGATCTGCAGTGAAAAACATACTTACAATTAAATAATTGTCAGAAAATTTGTCTGACAATTAGCTAATTGTTAGAAATCTGACAATCACTATCGCTGACGATCTGACAATCGCTATCTAACAATAGGGGTATTCACGATCCGATGTAACTGGTCTTGTATCATTGCAAAAGTGTAAAAGTGTAACACTTTCTTGCACTACAACAATAAAATAAACTGAATGTCAAATTCTTACACTTTTGCTATACTCCAACCCTATTGTAAAAGAAAAATACACCATAGTAAAGTTAGCGCTTGTGTATTTAATAACTTGCCAAATGTCAGTTTTTTTGTAAGCTGATATTTGTTTGTGAAATTTTGTGAGTTTGCTATAGTGTAACTATAGATAAAAGAAGTGCGTTCACGATCGATTGTAAAAAATAAAATTTTACAATTTTACTAGGCTTGTTGCACCAGAAAGTGAATACCCTTAATAGTGTAGAAAAAAATTAGGTACATAAAGTTTGTAAAAAGTGTATATTTCATTAAAAATGCTAAAATGAGTAGGTACTTTCATAATAGGGTGGTTCATAAATTCGAAAAAATTGAGTTTTAATTACACAGAAAGTTTGTAAAACGTGTATATTTCATAAAAAAAATGCTAAAATGAGTACTTTCACAGTAGGGTGGTTCATAAATTCGAATAAAAATGAGTTTTAATTACACAGAAAGTTTGTAAAACGTGTATATTTCATAAAAAAATGCTAAAATGAGTACTTTCACAGTAGGGTGGTTCATAAATTCGAAAAAAATGAGTTTTAATTACACAGAAAATTTGTAAAACGTGTATATTTCATAAAAAAATGCTAAAATGAGTACTTTCACAATAGGGTGATTCATAAATTCGAAAAAAGTTGACTTTTAACTACACAGAAAGTTTGTAAAACGTGTATATTTCATAAAAAAATGCTAAAATGAGTACTTTCACAGTAGGGTGGTTCATAAATTAAAAAAAAAATGAGTTTTAATAACACAGAAAGTTTGTAAAACGTGTATATTTCATAAAAAAAATGCTAAAATGAGTACTTTCACAGTAGGGTGGTTCATAAATTCGAAAAAAATTGAGTTTTAATTACACAGAAAGTTTGTAAAACGTGTATATTTCATAAAAAAAATGCTAAAATGAGTACTTTCACAGTAGGGTGGTTCATAAATTCGAAAAAAAATGAGTTTTAATTACACAGAAAGTTTGTAAAACGTGTATATTTCATAAAAAAATGCTAAAATGAGTACTTTCACAATAGGGTGGTTCATAAATTCGAAAAAAAATTGAGTTTTAACTACACAGAAGGTTTGTAAAACGTGTATATTCCATTAAAAATGCTAAAATGAGTACTTTCACAATAGGGTGGTTCATAAATTCGAACACAAAATTGAGTTTTTACTACACAGAAAGTTTGTAAAACGTTTACATTTCATAAAAAATGCTAAAATGAGTACTTTCACTACAGGGTGGTTCATAAATTCGAAAAAAAATGAGTTTTAATTACACAGAAAGTTTGTAAAACGTGTATATTTCATAAAAAAATGCTAAAATGAGTACTTTCACAATAGGGTGGTTCATAAATTAAAAAAAAAAAATGAGTTTTAATAACACAGAAAGTTTGTAAAACGTGTATATTTCATAAAAAAAATGCTAAAATGAGTACTTTCACAGTAGGGTGGTTCATAAATTCGAAAAAAATTGAGTTTTAATTACACAGAAAGTTTGTAAAACGTGTATATTTCATAAAAAAAATGCTAAAATGAGTACTTTCACAGTAGGGTGGTTCATAAATTCGAAAAAAAATGAGTTTTAATTACACAGAAAGTTTGTAAAACGTGTATATTTCATAAAAAAATGCTAAAATGAGTACTTTCACAATAGGGTGGTTCATAAATTCGAAAAAAAATTGAGTTTTAACTACACAGAAGGTTTGTAAAACGTGTATATTCCATTAAAAATGCTAAAATGAGTACTTTCACAATAGGGTGGTTCATAAATTCGAACACAAAATTGAGTTTTTACTACACAGAAAGTTTGTAAAACGTTTACATTTCATAAAAAATGCTAAAATGAGTACTTTCACTACAGGGTGGTTCATAAATTCGAAAAAAAATGAGTTTTAATTACACAGAAAGTTTGTAAAACGTGTATATTTCATAAAAAAATGCTAAAATGAGTACTTTCACAATAGGGTGGTTCATAAATTAAAAAAAAAAAATGAGTTTTAATTACACAGAAAGTTTGTAAAACGTGTATATTTCATAAAAAAAATGCTAAAATGAGTACTTTCACAGTAGGGTGGTTCATAAATTCGAAAAAAAAAATGAGTTTTAATTACACAGAAAGTTTGTAAAACGTGTATATTTCATAAAAAAATGCTAAAATGAGTACTTTCACAATAGGGTGGTTCATAAATTCGAAAAAAAATTGAGTTTTAATAACACAGAAAGTTTGTAAAACGTGTATATTTCATAAAAAAAATGCTAAAATGAGTACTTTCACAGTAGGGTGGTTCATAAATTCGAAAAAAAAAATGAGTTTTAATTACACAGAAAGTTTGTAAAACGTGTATATTTCATAAAAAAATGCTAAAATGAGTACTTTCACAATAGGGTGGTTCATAAATTCGAAAAAAAATTGAGTTTTAATTACACAAAAAGTTTGTAAAACGTGTATATTTCATAAAAAAAAATGCTAAAATGAGTACTTTCACAATAGGGTGGTTCATAAATTCGAAAAAAAAATGAGTTTTAATTACACAGAAAGTTTGTAAAACGTGTATATTTCATAAAAAAATGCTAAAATGAGTACTTTCACAATAGGGTGGTTCATAAATTCGAAAAAAAAATTGAGTTTTAACTACACAGAAGGTTTGTAAAACGTGTATATTCCATTAAAAATGCTAAAATGAGTACTTTCACAATAGGGTGGTTCATAAATTCGAACACAAAATTGAGTTTTTACTACACAGAAAGTTTGTAAAACGTTTACATTTCATAAAAAATGCTAAAATGAGTACTTTCACTACAGGGTGGTTCATAAATATTATGTCTTCTACATTTTCCAGTGGAATTAAAAAAAAGCAACGTGGTAAATATTTGAAGCAAATAATCGATGAAAAAAAAAATTCAATTAGGGTGGCTCACAATTTTTTTGTTTGCTTTTTTCAAACAAATTTTATTTTATTAAGGTATCTTATGATGGAATTTCTGTTGAAAAGTGCAGAAAAATGTTTAAGCACCAGCCTAATAGAACATTTTTTTCATCGATTATTTGTTTCAAATATTTATCACGTTGTTTTTTTTTTATTCGACTGCAAAATGTAGACGATAGCATATATTTGAACGACCGACCCTAATGTGAATGTATTATTTCAACTTTTTTTACGAAATTTACACGTTTTACGACCTCTCTGCTTTTTTTTCCAAACTTAATTAAGGTATACTCGTTACATTTGATATTGTTCATGGCAGTCCAAGGCAAAAGGTATATAAATGTTGAAATGTCCCGATTTCGGTCTTTCGCCAAACTCCATATATATCTGTTCATTGTTTCAATGAACCTGTACGTTAGGACAATTAATTACATTTATTAAAATCAATCAACGTTAATTGGGATAATGAATAGCCATTAATTAAAATATATATGTTAACTTATTAATTAACGATAAAGCTTGACGAAAGAGCATTTATATTAATGCTGTTCATAAATTTAATAAACCATTCATTAATTTAATGAACCATTCATAATTTTTAATAAACAGTTTATTATTTTAATGTATGGTTAATAAAAATTTAACGAAGGGTTAATTTTGCGCCATTTTTTAGTTACAACTTGCGCGTTGCAGTGATCACACTTTAAAAAAAAAATTAAAGTACTAAATTGAACAAGGTTTTTACATAATTTACCTGTCTGATGTAAGGAAATAACTAAATTGAAATTATTTTCGAGGAAATGCCATTTAATTACCAACAGGGATACACCCCACAATAGGTATGAGAAAAGGAATAATATCAATAAGTAAGTATTTCATTTGCCTGATCAAAATCTGATTTGAAAAATAAAAAGAACTACTTACATAAAGAGTAGAAAAAAGAGACAAATGCGAGAAATTCACAATATTGTATCCATTACGGAAGCTTAAAGGTGTAATTTAGGAAAAATATAATGTTGGAACCTAAAATTGAAATTGTTTGGTGTGTACTTTTTTCAATATGAATGTAATATATTGTTAAATCAATTCCATTTTGTATTAAAATCTTACCGACAAACATTTGACATTTATATATAAAGTGTCGATAGCACACCGACAATCCACTTAATTATCTGCACATAGCTTAACTCTTTATGTATTTGGCATGTTTTCCACTTGAATTCAGTTGAAAAGTAAATAATTGATAATATGTGGTCGGAAAGTGTAAACAATTCGACATGTTTGATCATAGAAATGCTTTTCGTTTTCATTCATCCTACGCATTAAAGCATATTGCATAGAGTATAAAAGGCGACTTTTTCACTCCTATTGTACCTTTATGGATTTAATTATGAGAGTATAAAAGAGATAATAATATATTAGATTAATTAATAAATACGAGCATAAAACATTAACTAACAATCATAAGAAATATGTTCTGATGCCAAATGGCCTATTATCGCCTTAAGCGTCACCATATTCACTTATACAAGCAATATAGAAACAAAGTACCACAAACTAATAAACGAGGCCGTGAGTGCAAAAGTGGTGTAACCCAGAGATTAAAACATATCGCAACTATCCCGTTGATATTATTTATACCAGGAAATATTTAAGGATTCGGTAATGCTTATTTTTTATTAACTTCCCGTCAGAGGGGTTATTGGAGTGCTATAGAAACAAATAACTAATCATGTCTGAAATGCGAATTTCAGATTTTTATTAAGGATGTTCATAAAAAATTTATTAACGTTTATTGATTTTTATAAATGGTTTTCATTGTTTTTTAATGAACACGTCATTAAAACAATGAACAGATTAATTAAAAATAAAAGCAGATTTTTATTAACGATGTTTATAAAAAATTTATTAACGTTTATTGATTTTTATAAATGGTTTTCATTGTATTTAATGAACACGTCATTAAAACAATGCACAGATTAATTAAAAATAAAAGCAGATTTTTATTAACGATGTTTATAAAAATTTATTAACGTTTATTGATTTTTATAAATGGTTTTCATTGTTTTTTAATGAACACGTCATTAAAACAATGAACAGATTAATTAAAAATAAAAGCAGATTTTTATTAACGATGTTTATACAAAATTTATTACCGTTTATTGATTTTTATAAATGGTTTTCATTGTTTTTTAATGAACACGTCATTAAAACAATGAACAGATTAATTAAAAATAAAAGCAGATTTTTATTAACGATGTTTATACAAAATTTATTAACGTTTATTGATTTTTATTAATGTTTTTCATTGTTTTTTAATGAACACGTCATTAAAACAATGCACAGATTAATTAAAAATAAAAGCAGATTTTTATTAACGATGTTTATAAAAAAATTATTAACGTTTATTGATTTTTATAAATGGTTTTCATTGTTTCTTAATGAACACGTCATTAAAACAATGAACAGATTAATTAAAAATAAAAGCAGATTTTTATTAACGATGTTTATAAAAAATTTATTAACGTTTATTGATTTTTATTAATGGTTTTCATTGTTTTTTAATGAACACGTCATTAAAACAATGAACAGATTAATTAAAAATAAAAGTAGATTTTTATTAACGATGTTTATAAAAAATTTATTAACGTTTATTGATTTTTATTAATGGTTTTCATTGTTATTTTATGAACACGTCATTAAAACAATGAACAGATTAATTAAAAATAAAAGTAGATTTTTATTAAGGATGTTCATAAAAAATTTATTAACGTTTATTGATTTTTATAAATGGTTTTCATTGTTTTTTAATGAACACGTCATTAAAACAATGAACAGATTAATTAAAAATAAAAGAAGATTTCTATTAAGGATGTTCATAAAAAATTTATTAACGTTTATTGATTTTTATAAATGGTTTTCATTGTTTTTTAATGAATACGTCATTAAAACAATGACCAGATTAATTAAAAATAAAAGCAGATTTTTATTAACGATGTTTATAAAAAATTTATTAACGTTTATTGATTTTTATTAATGGTTTTCATTGTTTTTTAATGAACACGTCATTAAAACAATGAACAGATTAATTAAAAATAAAAGTAGATTTTTATTAACGATGTTTATAAAAAATTTATTAACGTTTATTGATTTTTATAAATGGTTTTCATATTTTTTTAATGAACAAGTCATTAAAACAATGAACAGATTAATTAAAAATAAAAGCAGATTTTTATTAACGATGTTTATAAAAAATTTATTAACGTTTATTGATTTTTATAAATGTTTTTCATTGTTTTTTAATGAACACGTCATTAAAACAATGTACAGATTAATTAAAAATAAAAGCAGATTTTTATTAACGATGTTTATAAAAAATTTATTAACGTTTATTGATTTTTATAAATGGTTTTCATTGTTTTTTAATGAACACGTCATTAAAACAATGTACGGATTAATTAAAAATAAAAGTAGATTTTTATTAAGGATGTTCATAAAAAATTTATTAACGTTTATTGATTTTAATTAATGGTTTTCATTGTTTTTTAATGAACACGTCATTAAAACAATGAACAGATTAATTAAAAATAAAAGTAGATTTTTATTACAGATGTTCATAAAAAATTTATTAACGTTTATTGATTTTTATAAATGGTTTTCATTGTTTTTTAATGAACACGACATTAAAACAATGAACAGATTAATAAAAAAATAAAACTAGATTTTTATTAACGATGTTCATAAAAAATTTACTAACGTTTATTAATTTTTATAAATGGTTTTCATTGTTTTTTAATGAACATTAATAGAATCAGTGAATCGTTAATTAAAAATGAAAAAAAAAAAAATATGAATGGCTGTTCATAGAAAATAATGAACGTTTATTGATTTTTATAAACGGTTATCAATTTTCTATTAACAAAGTTCATTGGGACAATGTATAAATTAATAGAATCAATGAATCGTTAATAAAAACGTGAATTTGGATTTTAGTAAACGAGAATAACCAACGTTTATTAATTCCCGCTTTTATTTTTTATTATTTGTACATTGAATACATGAATCGTACATTGATTCAACGAATAATCGGTTTATAAACGCCGTTTATAGATTTTACGTACAATAATTTTTTCAGTGCATTACAGCCTTTTTCCTGTACAGTTTTCTGAAGATGCAAACGAAACGCACGGATATCTATTGTAAAAAACCATTTAGATATATTAACTCTTATATAAAATAGTCTTATTTCCACGGCACTAGTTTCTATCGGTATGATCGAAATTACCGGAAATAGCCAAGAAATTACCAGAATTTTAACTTAAAGAAATAATTGTACTGCCAGTTTTTGGTTGTCATATTCTGAGTCTTCAAACAATTAATAATGTTTAACTCTTTGTTAAAGAAACCAAAGCATGTAGGTATTAAAATATTCTTTCCAAAGTCATCATTTGTTTCCTCCTAGCCTCAATCGAGCTCAGTTCATATAAGAAACTGGTGCCATATACCATGAACAAAATAAAACTTTCATTGTACATGATTCTGTCTTCTGTTATACGAAAACCATTTGCCATTGCCATGTCTCGAACACATTAACTGAATCGCGGTACATTCACGATATTATGCTCACAAAGTGAAATGAACGAGATTCAACAATCCGTTGCGATCTGCAACCTTAGAAATTTATTTTTTTCTGCATAAAAGTATGCACGCGATGCATTCAAAGATGAACATTATACAAGAAGAAAACAGCAATTCAAGGGAACCTTGCCTTACCTTGCCTACCTACTCGTAGGTACTTCGTATATGTTACGACTTACCGAGTATCTGTGCTGATCGTTAGTCACGATCAGTGGAGTATTCAGGTTCACCTACTTCTCTGGGTTCTTCAATTTCTTTTGCGGGGCTCCAAACAGGGAGAAGATGGAACCGTGTGTGACTGCGATTTCAATTCCCATTCTCTTTGTCAAGATAAGGTATACTATATGTACCTACTTATATGTGGAGACGGACGATGTTGTTTCAACATTTTTGTATCTTTTTATGGTCAAAACATTACAAAACTGGTCCAACCAGAGATCTTGGTTGTTTTGGATTTGTATATAGAAAGACAACATAACGAAAGAACCGCACCACGCAAAGAGTCGACATTTTTTTTTTTACACAACATAATAATTGTGGTGTGTTGTGTGGTTGACCGCGAAGTTGGACAAAGTCTGGGCACTTTATTCCCTTAGTCATTTTTCAGTTTATTTAAGAAAAGCATATTTTTGTTCCTTTCAACATTTTTATATTTTTGATGTAAGAATAGGTGAACGAATTAAAGGTATATATTTTGCATTCATAAAAAAATAACAACAATAAAAATTTGACATAACATTCACATTAAATAAATTGGGTTGCGCAACAGCTCATGGAGAACCAGGGCCTAGTGACTTACAACTCACAACCATTCCTGTGTGCGTGTTGTTGGCAGGAATGGAGGGGACCTACAATTTTTGGCCGAGTCCGAATGGCTAAATTAGAAGCACTTTTTCATGACAAGTACTCTTGGAGGATTTGTCAGTTCCTCGCAAGAGGCAGTACCTCGGATAAAACATTTCTGTTTCGCATTTTTTCATCGACTGCTGTAGTTAAGTTACAAAACTCTTCTTTCCATTCAGCAAAATTGTCCAAAGTAATTCTTAAAGGGTACCCGGCAAACTCTGCCAGTGATTTCCATTCCTCAAAAAACAATATTTTCTTTTCAATGACATAGCTGGCTATACGTTTCGTCAATCTTTCTCCGTCCAAAGACATTATTTTTGATATAAAGTTTAAATGAAGATTTAATGTTTCTATAAATAAAGGCGAAATACCAGTTTCAACTAATAGAATATTAGTTGGCGAACACTGTGGCAGCCTGAAGATTCGCTTTAAGAACAATCGGAGCAGCTTTTCTACTGTATCGTTCAGTTTACAGCCCCAAACTTGTGCTCCATACAGCATTATCGATTTTGAAACAGCTTGGAAAATCTGATATTTTATTCTCATCGATATATGTTTATCATCTAGACAGTTTTTTCACCTGCACTTATAGCTGATTTAGCTGAGCAGAGCTTCTCCTGGAAGTGATACTCCATGCTCATGTTGCTGCTGATATTAATACCCAGATACATATTTATAAGATCTCACTGTTTATATTAGCTGACCTTCGAAAAACCATTTCTCATTTCTGGCGTACCACCCTCCTTCTCTTTTGATAACCATCGTTTTGGATTTAGAGATTTTAACTTTCAACCTCCACTCTTCACAGTAATTTTGCAGTTGATTAATCATTCTTTGTAGGCACTCCGGTGAGTCCGCAAGGTTAGGTTAGGTAAAAGGGCTGACAGTTGATCTTGTTACCGTCACACTTAGATCTATGTAGATCCGTTGTGATACCCTAGGAAATTGTATTCCACTTTATGTAAAAACCTATGTGTTCTGTTAGCAGTCAAGCTATTTAGAGGCGTTGATGAAATTCAGAAGGCTAATAGCCAAAGTTCCAGAAAGTTCCTCTAGGTCGTCATAGAAATGATTTCCTAGGTGTTTCTTTCTTAAATGACAGAGTGCTGGGCAGTGGCAAAGGAAGTGTAAGGTATCCTCATGTGCTTCTTCGTCACTGCATCCTCTGCAAAGGTCATCAGTACTGAGCCTCATTTTCTTTTTATGGTATCTCAGTAGGTTGTGTCCGGTGATTATGCTGACAAGGGAACGGAGATGTTTCTTGTCCATTTGCATAATTTTGTCTGTTCTCTGCTTATTGAAATTTGGCCATAACTTTCTAGTTGTGGCGCATGTTTCAAGCAGATTCCATCTTTCATTGGTTTTTTCTAATATTTTGTTACCAATTTCCTGTTTGATGCTACAGGTTGGAACTTTAATATTTTGTTCAGCTTGACTTGAATCAAGCGACGAACCCGTTCTCGCCAGCTCATCAGCTCTCTCGTTTCCCTGTACATCACTGTGACCGGGAACCCAGCAGAGTCTAATGTTATGCTGCATGCCAAGAACCCTAAGCTCTTCGCGACAGCAAGTCATAAGCTTCGAATGTATCTCGGTGGCAGAAATTGCTTTTATTGCTGCTTGGCTATCAATAAAGAGGGTGATATCAGCTCGTGGTATCGACATCATTGATATTTGCGTAGCTGCTTTTGTCACTGCTAAGACCTCGGCTTGGAAGACACTGCAAAAGTCCGGAAGTCTGAAGGAGCTAGCTAGTCCCAGAGTTTCCGAGAAAATTCCTGCACCAACTCCAGTGTCCATCTTCGAACCATCAGTGAAGACAGTTATCGTAGATGCATTACTGAAAGGTTGGTTGTTTTCCCACTCCTCTCTATTAGGAAAAGAGGTAGTGAAGGGTCTGTTGAAGTTTAAATGGGGTGTTGTGTAGTCTGTGCAAACATTGTTTCCCACATATCTCTGCAGAATCTGAGTATGGCCTGATATGCTTTGCTTCCAGCATTTAGTCTGGCTTAGGCGCAGGGCACTGTATGCTGCAGATTCTTGCACGAATAGATCTAGGGGTCTCAAGTTGAGTATAGCTTCCAGTCCCGCTGTGGGAGTGAGTTTCAACGCCCCCGTAATACCTACGCATGCTAATCTTTGAACTTTTGTCAAGGTTTTCAGGTTTGTTGCTTTCTCAGTCGCGTTCCACCAAACTAAATTACCGTAGGTAAGTATCGGTCTAACTATTGCCGTGTACATCCACCTGATAATTTTTGGATTGGGTCCCCAGGATTTACCAAAGATCCTGTTGCAGGAATAGAACGCAACCATAGCTTTCTTTGCTCTCTCTTTAGTGTTGAGACTCCAGTTCAGTTTCTTATCAAGGATCACACCCAAGTATTTGGCCTGATCCGAGATTTTGAGTGGAGTCCCTGCAATTGATGGTAATCTAAACATTGGTATTTTTCTTCTGTTAGTGAAGAGAACCAATTCAGTTTTCAATGGATTGACCATTAGACCACAATTCTTTGCCCATGTGTTGACCTTTGACAGGGCATATTCTATTTGTTCACTAATAGTGGATGGGAATTTACCTGTCGCAAGTAGTACTAGGTCATCTGCATAAGCTACTACTTTGACTCCACTATATTTTAATTTTACAAGATTTTCGTTCATGAGTCCGCAAACAACTTAAAATCATCTGCGTACATTAAAACTTTGATGAGAATTCCACCAATTCTTACACCACCACATAAATACTCTGAAATGTCATCGATAAACATTATAAATGCTTGCGGGCTTAAGTTGCATCCTTGTTTAACACCATTGACAGCTTCGAAAAAATTTGATAGTTGATTACCGTCCCAAACTACAGAAGATGTCTTTTCATAGATCACTCGGCGTCCGCTCCGCCTCCGCTCAGCGTCCACTCCGCCACCATTCCACCTCCGCTCAGCCTCCACTTCGCCTCCACTCAGCCTCGCCTCCACCTCCGCTCAGCCTCACCTCCGCCTCCGCTCAGCTTCCGCTCAGCCTCGCCTCCGCCTCCGCTCAGCGTCCACTCCGCTTCCGCTCCGCTTCCGCTCCGCCTCTGCTCAGCCTCCGCTCAGCGTCCGCTCCGCTTCCACTCGGCGTCCGCTCAGCCTCCACTCCGCCTACGCTCGGCGTCCGCTCAGCCTCCGCTCCACCTCCGCTCCACTTTCACTCCGCCTCCGCTCAGCCTCCGCTCAGCGTCCGCTCCGCCTCCGCTCGGCATCCGCTCCGCCTCCGCTCGGCCTCCGCTCCGCCTCCGTGTCCGGTCCGCCTCCACTCGGCGTCCGCTCCGGAGGCGTAGCGGAGGTGGAGCGGAGGCGGAGTGGAGGCACAGCGGAGGCGGAGTGGATGCTGAGCGGACGCCGAGCGGAGGCGGAGCGGACGCTGAGCGGAGGAGGAAATAAAATTTATAATTTTAAATATTTCACAAAAACCTAATATGAGTATTATAAAACCATAAATCTGAACAAAGAATCAGTGAAAATTCATCTAAATAATTTTTGAAAAACCTATCGAAAAGTTGTAACTTAGGGAGACGACAAAAATATCATGCTTTATATTTCTCAGTTTTTTTTCTCATTGATTATTATTATTGTTAAAGGAGAATGGGCATTTTTGGGCGTTAGCGGCCATTAATGAAATTAGTGTCAAATGAAAGGTATGCTTCTCAGGAACAACTTTCACTATGGACGTTACATTGCATTTCATTTAGAAAAGAAGATATTTCAATGTTTATAACGGGTGATTTTTTAAGAGGTTTAGAACTTAAAAAAAAAAAAAAAAACACAAAATTCGAAAAAATGAATGAAATATTTATTTTAATCGATAGTTTGAACCTTGCAATTTAATGTTTAAAGATAATTTCATGCAAATGGTAGCCCATCCGCTGAGTCCAATTTTGGCATACTCTTTCACACATATCGGCCGGTATCTCACGAATGAATGCATGGATGTTGGCTTCCAGTGCGTCAATCGAAGCGGGCTTGTCCCTATAGACATTAGCCTTGACATACCCCCACAAAAAATAATCTAATGGTGTCAAATCGCACGATTTAGGCGGCCAATTGACCGGCCCGAAACGTGAAATTAACTGTTCACCAAACTCGCCTCGCAATTGCGCCATTGTTTCGCGTGCTGTGTGGCATGTGGCACCGTCTTGTTGAAACCACATATCATGCAAGTCAAGAACTTCCATTTCGGGCAAAAAAAAGTTTGTTATCATCGCTCGGTAGCGTTCACCATTGACAGTAACGCTGCGATTCGCATCATCTTTGAAGAAATATGGCCCAATACTGCCGCCGGCCCATAAACCGCACCAAACAGTGGCTTTTTCGGGATGCATTGGTAGCTGTTGCAATGCTTCTGGCTGATCTTCACTCCAAATGCGGCAATTATGCTTATTTACGTACCCATTCAACCAAAAATGAGCCTCATCGCTGAACACAATTTTTCGATAAAAAGCGGATCCTCGGCCAGCTTTCCAAGAGCCCATTCACCAAAAATTCGGCGTTGTGGTAGGTCGGCTGGCTTTAGTTCTTGCACCAGCTGTATCTTAAAAGGCTTTACGCCCAAATCCTTCCGCAAAATTTTCCACGTAGTGCTGTAACAAAGGCCTAACTGCTGGGAACGGCGCCGAATCGACATTTCGCGGTCTTCTGTCACACTAGCTGATACGGCCGCAATATTTTCTTCACTACCCACAGTACGTAAACGTGTTGGTGGTTTAATGTCCAACAAAGTAAATTTGGTGCGAAATTTGGTCACAATCTTCCGAATAGACTGCTCAGAAGGTCGAGAATGCCGACCATAAAATGGAAGCAGCGCGCGATGAACATTTCGAACCGAGCACGAATTTTGATAGTAAAATTCAATAATTTGCAAGCGTTGTTCATTTGTAAGACGATCCATGGTTAAATTGCAAACCAAACTGAAGCTGTTTGACAGTGACACAAGGTACTAAACACACGTCAGCTGTCAAAACCAGTGTTGCCAAAACCAAACCAGCTAAAAAATCACCCGTTATAATGCAATTGCATTGAGCAATATTGCATAGTGATTATATTTTTAGTGGGTGTAATGCTTTATTCTAACTTCATAACGTCTACTGACACTGTATAAGCGTTTTTAACGGGGTTTCAGAATATCCCAAGGACGCATTACGGGTTTAAACAGACCCAGTTCCTACGTATTTCAAAAACTTTGTAATTTTTTAAACATATTATTTAAATCAGGATTTTTTAATATTGTGCGGATTGTAATATTTTAGTTTTATGGTAAATGTTCTTATTAATGATGTTATATGGCGATTTTTGTATACAAAATATTCTTGAGACTGTCTAGATTTCTTGTTCCACTTTCTTTTTCTATTTTTGAGTTGGTCAGAAGCCAGAAACTTAGTAAAACTTTATTAAGGTCATAGAACAAAAATGCATTTTTTTCGGTTTTGATGTACACCACAATGAAACAATTTCTGCATGGTGATTGTAGGACTAAAACACATCCAAAAATAACAAAACCATTCTTGGCCGCTCACGCCCATGTTTCATACAAATTTGCCCATTCTCCTTTGTTGTTTTGAATAAAGAATCTAATCTAATCATCTAATCAATAACATGAATCACTTACATTTAACTTAATACTTTTATACTACCCCGTAAATGTATGGCAAAGATGTTCGTTTGGAGATAAATGGCTTCCTTCCGAATTTATCATCAATATTTTTTTGATTTGATTTAATTAAATTCAGTTATTCCCTGGACAGTCAAACCTTCGTATTGTTTTCTTCTGCTTCAAAGCGAAAATCACTAAAAGAAGTCCTCTTTTAAGGCAAAACTATGCGGCCTCATTCTTTTTGGAACATTAAGCATTTCGTTCTCTTTTCTAATTTCCTTCGGATGTATAAGGGTAACGCAACTGGTCAGATAAAATCAATTTGTTTTCTTCTTTTTAACCTGCACAAATTGGTTGTTTGTGGACTTACCTAAAGAAAAGTTCATGAGAAATTCAAATTTGCTTTGAAGGACCTGTAAATGACATCCAATTTAAAAAAAAAATATTCTGAGGCCGAGAGTGAAAGAGTGGTGTAACCCATTTTTTGGCAAAATTACATGAAAAAAAAACAGTACAAAAGAGCGAGGCTAACAAAAATATAGGTGGTGATCATTGCATAGTAGTATCGTTTGTATGGGGATGGGGAGATGGTCATAATTCAAAAAACTCTCAACATCTAAACCAATTTTGATGAATGAAAGTGGCGGCACCTAAAAATAAAACTATGCAGCGCCGCTTTGTTTGCCTATTGTTTGGCTGCATAGTGTCTTCTTGCCGGCATTTTTCGTCAAACCAGGGGTTCACCCTGGTGCTCGCGGGAGGACGTAAGCACTTCAAAGGTGCCATCTTTGTTTTGGCTTTGGTCTGTAAATCCGTAGCATTACCTTGGCTACAACGTGGTAGTGGTCCAAGTCAACATTGACTCCTCGGAACATTTCGACATCCTTGATACTGGTAGAATTCGTTGCATCACTGGAAGTGTCGCCATGTTGACGCCAATCAGTGACTTCCCGCAGCCTACAACGCCCAGCCATCTTATTTTATCAGCACAGAATTTTAGAATACCCTACAGTAGGTACTTTCTTGCATTAAATCTGGTCTTTGGATATTTAATTGAAAAAAAAAACTTCCGACAGGTTGAGATCAAAAATTGACATCAAAGAAAAAGAACTACGAGTAAACTATCCTCGTATCTTCTATAAGTTTTTCAATGGACAAAAAATTCAAAAACTTGAATTCTCCTTGAAAAACATTTTTTTTTGTTTAAAGAATATGATAGAACAAAAAACAGCTTTGCTAATTGCAATACCTTTCACCAAGATAATAATCTCTTTTCCATATCAATGCATCTTATTTTATAACAGGTTTTCCTCTATCAAGACTTTCCTAATAGTCTTCCGTTATAGGTTTGTATATTAAAATCAAATTATTTCCCATCAACATTGATGATTCTCCATGCCAATGAACTCATGTCTCTCTCTCGCTATGGGTGTAGGTATTAAGGAGTTGATCAAACGCCCACCCGGCCCTTTTCTGAACAGTCATTACCTAATTGAACTCATTAAAGTTACGTACACTTACAACACTATACAAATACTATATTCACTCTCGTTCACGTCTTGCTCCTGCCAGCCCCTTCTATCACTCCTTGCATACGCAGGCCGCCCCAGCGATTTTTAATGAGTTCATCGATACTTTTCTCCACGATAGACACTACTCTTGTCGTTGTCTTTGGCTTCGTCCTCTTCATCTTCTAAGTTAGAGGCAATATGCGAGTGGGTTCACTTTGATTTCAAGACCTAGACATCCCGTACAATCGACCATATGGGGAAGAGATAAATAAAGTTTTTTTTTTAATCTTTCTTTTTGTAATTTCGAAAGACATCCCTCTCAAGTCCCCTCAGTTGCTTTGGCGTCTTGATGGAGAGATCAGTGCACCATACACCTCCAGTCTCCACACAGACTATGTGCCGGCCCGCAAGGTATTTTTAGATATTATATTTCATTCTTTCTCTTTCTCTCTTTTGGTGTTGCCACCATTAGATGTGTGTTGTGCTACTAGCCTTTCCGTAACTAACTACTGGTCGTTGGTGCCGGTAGGAAAGAAGTTTTATGTTCCAAGTCGATGTTGGATGAAATCGTCGTGCGTCGTCGTCATCGTCGTCGTCCGTAGATGGCAAGAAAATCACAATAAAAAAATCAAAAGAAAAAAAAATCAAACCTCATACCTTGTTTACCTTATAGCATGCTCAAAAGTTCAATTGCGTTCACAGCATCTTAGAGCTATAGCTCCATGGCGTACACGATTGCATCAATGCAAGCACAAAGCAAAACAAAAACACTGAGAAAAAATATGAGATAATAAATAAAATTTTAGGAAATTAATCTAAGGTGAAGGGGGGTAATTAAAAACAGGGGTGGGGTTGTTGTTCTTAGCACATCGGCTTCCGATGAGGTAGGCCCTCATCAAAACTCATTTTCTTCCAATTATTCTGACAATTGACAATCATCAATCGTCAAGAGTTTAGCCGAAATTTTATGAGTTGACACGAGTCATTCAGGTATCTGATTTTTTTAAAGATGTTGGGTTCCAAGAAATATTTTGTTTAGAAAAATTATCACCTAATAAAGTAAATAGTATTGTGTTTACAATAAAACTTCCTTCAAACAAAGGTGTGTAAATGATTGTCTTTTTTTTCATTATGAATAACAAAAGTTATGGATGTTTACAATAATTCTATATTTTAAGATACTTGCTCTATTGGACAAGCATTGGTTTTGTGTCAAAATAAAATTTAAATTGATTAATTTTAATTAAATCTAACATTATGATGACGGAGAATTCTCATACAGTTGCACAGTGGGGCAGATATCCAATTTTGGGAAAAATAATAGGAAGGTATGTGATAACATTTTTGTTTCTCCCTCAAGTAAGCAGAACAAGGTCAGCAGCATAAAGCCTTTTGAATTATTTGGAAAGGGCAAATTTTTACTGTAGCGCCATTTGTATTTTGAAAGTGAAAGGGTGATATCCATTGGCGTAGGAAGGAATTTTTTCTAAGGTGGGCAACCAGTCCAAACCAAACCTAATCATTAAACAATTTTTCGGTGCAAAAGATTCCTCAATAACTATGTATTTATTTGGGCTTAAGCATTTAATTAATTCCCGAATTTGTTCAAAAGAGATCTTATGAATGAAGCCGACAACGACGACAACAGTAAAGCAAATTAACAGTTGTCATTAGAAGTGCTACCAAGCTCAACTTTGCAACAATGTTTTACGATGCATCTACATATATTAAAATTGAATGGTTTTGGGTAAAATAAGTTCTCAACCAAGTTTTTATCCGTCGCACTGCCGATAAACTCCTTTCACAATTGGTGCAACTAACCGGAAGCGGTAATGCGGCCTTTTGCAGTTTGTACATACATTTGAAAATTTCCAAAATGTTTTTTTTAATTATCAAGGTTTATTTCATAGCTCTTTAATTCGAACATATTTTTCATAATCTAGACTTCGGCACTCAGTGCTATTGAATTCATTTTAAAACATCTTTAAGGCTATTGATAAAAAAAAACCTTCAAAACGGCAGAACAGGTTATGACGGGACTTTTCATACATGTAGTGGACAACTCAGGGAGTAATCTAGGCTACTTTTAATTGCAAAAATGTTAACGGTTTCTTGGAAATATTAGAAAAACAATGAAATTAAAGGGAAATTGTGTCGAAACAAAAAATTAATATAGGAAATGATTATAAATAAGTAGAAATAATCGATTTTAAAACTGTCAGACAGTTAAATTAGAACAATAATTATATACATAGTCTTAGAGATGGTGAAAGCTTTGCTCAAAACTTTGTTGACGTACTGTTTGGATCTGTGCAAACTAAATGCCACCTACAAGGCATCGATGAAACGGCTCTTTGACCACCACAATGTATTTTCAAGAATTACTTGACCTATTTGGATGATTCTTTTGAGGAAATCTTAGGTATTGGGAGTGTTTTTGTCAAGCTGGGGTAAATTCGGTATTGCGTTTTGCCAAAAAGGTGCAGTTTTATGTAAAAAAAATCAATTGAGTTGGAAAAGAAATCAATCAATCATGAAATTTGGTGTAAATTCATTAAGGTCAAATGTTTCCGCATCACTGCTTTTTTGCGATGCTGATGCGCAACGCAGCTGATTCTGATACAAATGCATCAGCAACAACGCATCAAGAATTTTTTTGATTCTAATTTGTTTGAAGTTTGCGCATCACTTGATGCAAGTTTGCAATAATGAACATGTTACGCAAAAAGTGATGCGAATTTGATGCATTTATGAATGTATGGCGGAAATGATTGTGCATCATTGCTGCAACGATGCGTTTGTGAATTTACACTTGTTTCTGACAAAATAAAAAAAATACAGTCGAGTCTCGATTTTCCGGAACTCGATTAATCGAAGACACATAATTCAAATTTTGTTTTGTTCATTTGTTCCCGAAATGTTTTTCTAAAAAGCTATAGGGTGGGCCAGCTAGTAATTTAATATGTTGCTAGATGGAGCCATAGTATTACTAAATCTGAACGCACTCCAAATATCTTACATTTGGTGATTCCGCTTTTTAAACCTTAAAACCTATTCATCTTCAAGGTTCAAGCTAACTCGGTTTGAGACTAATTCAACTAAGTTTGTACGTGTTGAGGCTTCCCGCAATGATGCAATGTGTAAACACAAAGAAAACTAAGGTGGGCGAAAATAGCTTTTATGTGACGACCAACTGTAACTGTAGGCAAAATTTTAATTTTCGTGCCTGAAGTTTCATTCACAGTTGTTCAATCTTCCTTCTTGGATGGGTTGTAGAACCAGAAAAGTTTAAATGTCGATTTTTCTAAGGTGGGCAGTTCATTTTTTAAGGTGGGCACTGCCCACCTCCGCTCCCCCCTTCCTACGCCTATGGTGATATCCATAGTGACATTATGATTTTAATAGATTTTTGACAACTTAATTCTTCACCAAAAAATTATATCTGAAATAACTTGGGGTAATTTTTTTTCAGAATTGGCTGACCCTAATTCAATTTAGCACTAAAAAAAACGGTTCTAAGCCCATCATAAGGATATTTAATTTTTACTTGCGATATCGTAGGTACTATATGGCAAGTTATGCATTCGTAAAAATAATTGGACTCGAGATTTTGATAAAAACTTGGTATTATGATAGTAGAGAAGACGAAAAAAGTTGGTCTCACTGTCCGTCTGTCCGTTAAGCTGCAACCTGAACGGCTAGATCGATTTGCTATAAATTTGATTCTTAACGTCATTCTGCCCACATGTTTTTTTTTTAATTGTCTTAGAATAAAAAATAACTGTACCTGCCACTGCCATATATTTCTTTTATGCAATTTAACAAAATATTATTTTTCTCAAAACCAGCTCCACAACTTTTCTTTAAAAAAACCAATAAATTACTTTTAGGAAAGGCTATTTTTGAGTGAGAAACCAAATAAAATGCACGACTGGGTCGCACGTACTTGCTCTTATGTTCCAGATGCTGAAGTTTAAGAAAATTGTATTGCTAAAACAACTCTTTTGAATAATAAAAATAACTTTTTATATAAACAATTCTTAAAACATCTTAAAAAACTAATTTTGGAATGCAAATCTTAAGTATATATTTATGTGCAGATAAAAACAAAATTTGGAAAAAAACTGTCAACCCGTTTTTGAGATATCGAATTTTCAAAAAAAAAATTTTTTTTTAAGTTCAAAAACTTTTTTTTGAAAATTTTGATATGCAATATAATTTAATCTTATCTGAAATTATTATATAAGAACATTTATTTAAGAAAAAATATTTTCCTCTGCGGTTTTTCAACTTTTGTAAGGAAGGTACCGTCATTTTTTCATTAATGGCAATTTTTTTCCAAAAATATTTAAGAGAGTACTAAAAAAATCGATAATATCGTTTTAGGAATTTTTGTTTTTCAAAAAAAAAAATTGAAACATTTTTTTAAAATCCAAAAAATATTTTTTTCAAAAATTTTGGTACACAAAATTATTTATATTTTTTGTAAGCTTCCGTATAAAAAAATTATTAAATCAGTCATACCGTTTTGAAGAAAATCGAAAGTTAAGAAAAATGTTCCTTGGGAGGCACCATTAATAACCATTTTTTGAAAAATGGTTTTCCACCCAAAGGAGCCGTTTTTAAGAAAAAACGGTTATGAAAGATTGCTAAGAAAAATTGTATCGTAGGTACCGTTATTTTTGGTTCGAAAAAAAAAACTAAAAAAAACGTGGTGTTCTCTATCATCGTAATGTTATGTTTGATTGTTATCATCTTACCTGACCACCAATGACCAACTTAAAAATAACTTCAAAGCATCTTTAATTAATGTTACTAAAAACTAATTTCATTATTCAGTTGAAGGAAATTGTATGCCTACTCTTATAAATCATTCAACGGAACTCTATACTTCTCTTGAAAGTCCCTCAATAGCTTAAAATGCCGCTTTTTCATTTCAGCTTAGTAATTAACAGCTACAAAAATTGTACCTGATGCCCTGTTTTTTCAATGAGATCTCAGAGCCTTCAGCTTATTTTTCTCCGTCAAAAAGTGAGCAAGCTCATCTTATTTTTTCGACTAGTAATTTGACAGCAAAACTAAAAAATTTTGTTGAAGAATCTCTGAACTCTGAGATCTCATTTTCTTAAAATTGCCTGGTGTTACTTTAAAAAATGGTTTCCTGTTATCAACACCGAAAACTCCCTAAACCGATTTTTTGAAACTGGAAAACCTACATATAGGTATTTACATTATGTAGTACATAAGTTACTCTTGTCTCTCGTAATCCAAATTAATTTTTTTTTCCGTTAAGGTCTCATATTTGTATCTAGGTACTCACTTTATACAGAAACTTCTGGATTTTTCAATGGTAAATTGACCTGTTCTATTGTGAATCGGCCTAGTGTTACGTGACTAAAGGTGTAGGGTCCGTTGAAGATTGCTTACGAAACTCAGGTCCATCTCAACGGAAATGTTCTCGTATATAAATTATTCATTTTTATTATTATTTCTAAACTATCCAGTTTATTTTGTGACTTTTTAGCTACATAGTACATAAAACATATGAAAGTACTGTACATATGTACAGTACATAAGTTTATATACCTACTATAATATTGTTTTTTTGTATGAGGGTGATTTTTGCGCAAAACTAATGAAATGTTAACTTTTTGCAATTCACGATTAAGCAAAAATCCAAATCAATAGTTTTCATTATCCCCCAAAATGTCATACTTCGCAACGCAACCTTTAAAAAGATAAAGGCATGCCTAAAGACATCACTGCCTGCATGCCACACAAGGCATTTTTCTTTTTTAATTCAGAAAAGAGCTCTGATTAGAGTCCGAGCATGTCGAGCATGTTCTGAGCATCATCTGAGCAAGTTTGTTCTGACCACCCTGAACTATTTTTGAAGTACACCAGAACACTAGCTGTCAAATGCTATGCGTTCAGCATTGAACTCAATCTGCTCAGTCATTTTATTCTGAGATCATAGAGCGCGCTCTGAACAAACTCTGAACATACTCAGAATGAAAAAAGAAATACAAATTTTTAGCTCTAAACGCTCAGAGCTAAAAAAGAAACACAACTTTTAGTTTGACAGTTCAGGCTCTGCTCTGAATTAAAAAAGAAAAACCCCTACAGTGAAAGGCAGAATGAAGATGATATGCTTACTCGAAGGATCATAAAGTTATCTCGAATAACAAAAATCTCTCGAAATAAAACATAAAAATCTCGAATGCAAAAATCTCGAACTTAGAAAAATCTAGAATGTACAAAAACCACGAAAGACATAATCTCAAAAGAAGAAATAAACTCGAGATTTCCATTTTAACATATTGTTTTAAAAGTTAAGTATAAAGCGCATTTTATGTTCAATATATGTATCACGCATTATTTATTTTTCTGAGCAAAAAGATTCCAACCGACATGCCTTAATCCAAACATTTACGAAACGCCTGGTCGGACAAGCTTTTTCTGTTCGCAGTGGTGAGAAAATGCACTTTTCAGGTTGGATATTCCGCTAAATGTACCTGTAATATAAGCAACTGCTATAAATGGGGAATCAAATGAAAGCTATAGGTTTGCCCTCTACACGATACCAATAGTCGGACAGCCTTTTTTTGGCTGTTGCCATATCCTCGAAAACTTTGTTTTTATTACTATATGCAATAGCCTTGTTGCTGAAACACTTGCGCCATGCTACATTAATAGCTGTCTTAGCTTTCGAAAGCTTATCGGCAAGATGCCAACCCATGTTGAGGTTCTTGGCGAAATAGAATCCCAAGCTTTTTTTACTGTCTTACAACTTCAATTTGTTCATTATTAAACCAGACCATTGTTCGTTGGCACTTGACCTGCTTCCATCTCTTGTAAATATTATAACTTTCGACTTGTTTAGGTTGATCCACAAACTCCATCGCATACAATATTCGGCCAGTCTATTTATCATAAGCTGAACAGCGTTGCCGCCAAAAAAAAATTTTTCGTGCCACACTTTTTGAAAAAATGTGCCATTTATGAAATTTTCGTGCCAAATGAAAAAAAAACTCAATTTGTTCTTTAAAAATAAATTTTAATCCAATACTATAACTATTACAAAAACAAAAATCACTTCCTCTATTCGTGAAGGCATTGTCCAAAAACAGGAGTTTTTGGCAAGTTCATAACTATCATTATACATCACATTATGAGTATTATTATTATCTAAAAATATAAAGACGTAATAAACCTTTGTATGACAACTGAATATTGAAAGATCTACGCTCTACTACATTGTAATAAAGTGTGTTCATACTATGAGTTAGAATGGGTGCATCCAGTTCTGTTGAGGTGATAAAGTAGACACGTCCAGTTCTTTTGATGAATATTGACACTGTGTTTACACTATGAGTTTAAATTTATGTAAGATAATGAAAATAAAAAAAAGCGTGCCATATTGAAACTTTTCGTGCCACCGTGCCACGAGAAAATTTCCTTGTCAAAATGGCACGATCGTGCCACTGAAGCTGAAGCGATTCTGTTGGGCTAGCTAGCAGTACAATGACGTGTGAAAAAGCAGAGCTTTTATGATGACTCCAGTGTACTCAGGCGCGGATACAGGGGGAGGCAATATAAAATATGAATTTAATCAATTGTAATCAACAAAATGTTTTTTCATGCAACGTTTATAAAATTTATTCTTGGCAGCCAAAAGAGGACTACACATTTCCATTCTCCTGATTTTTTATTTCACGAAATTATTTCATATTTTTTGATGAAACAATCGATGTGTCTCAACTCTCCCAGCTAAGCCTTAATGGTCATGCAGCGAAAGCGAATAACACAATTTCTTATGGGAGCAGAAAAACTCAAGAGTTGCATGCAGCCCAGAGTTGCGCGATGTCTGTCTGTTATTCTAAATTTGCTGCGCAGTAATGAGTGTTGTCGTTGACCTGGGAGAAAAGTTCCGCTATGCACAAATAGCCTTCAAATCGACCGATTTTAAATCTTATAACTTCAGTTTTGAATGTTTAATTTTCTAAGTTAAGGTCTTCAATTAAAAGGCTTTATTTCTGAATAACTATTTTATCAGAATAGCAAATTATTTCATACTAGAGAGGAAAAATGCAAATGTGAATGAAAAATTTCACAAATTTGAAAAATAATGTTTTAAACAGTTAGTTTCCCTAACCTCCTCTACAAATTTTAAATATTTTTTTTTTTTTAGTTTAATAAAATGGGTGAGGTTACAGGGGCACTTATCTAAATTTTCCACTTAAAATTGATTTTAATTTTCTTAAATAACAAAATCTTTAAAGGACGTTGATTGAATTAACTTCAAAAAATTCTAACTTTGTTTCAAACGCTCAGATTGAAAAGATCAAAATATTTAAATAAAATTAAAATTATAAAATGATAAACCAACAAATTTCATACTAAAAGGATGATTGAGTCATTTTTATGATAAATATTTAAATGTGCTTTTACATTTGCTATTTGCATTGATAAACTGGTAAAGAGTACAAATCCGAAGAAGAAGATTGGAGAAAAACCAGGAAACGACTAAAGCAGTCACTTCTGTAGAGAAGGCGGATGGAACTCTTACACCTAAAGCGTGGCACACATTATCAAACCTGAGTGTCACCCGTGTTGGATATCAAACCTGCGTGAAAAGTTTCGCGTACACACTTATCAGTCCTGTTGGGCGTCAGGCAAAGAAATTCCACTACTCTCAGAAAATTGTTTCATTTTATTTTGAGGCTATTTCCGCCACGAATTGTGTTAATTCCTTTTTAACTTTTCTTTTTCTTATTTTGTTTGCATTTTTTCCACTGATTCGCTATAAAAAATCGTGTTTTGTTCCGTGAATGATGGCTCATGACTGAAATTGTGTACACATCATCGATCAACCACCCAACAAACCGAGGGTTGTCAGTGTCACGCAGTATTAAAAAATTTTGTGAGCAGGCAGTTCCGAGTGTCAAACCATCATTCAGCGTGTACACATTGTCAGTTCGGTTTGATATCCAACACGAGTGTCACTCAGGTTTGATAATGTGTACCACGCTTAAGGATAATTTGTTTTTGGCCGTTTTTGAAAACGTCGAGTCAACAACAATTCCATCGTAGTTTTTTGATATTTGCTATTTCGTATTATCGTTCGGTTTGTACAACATCTTTTTTATCACCGTCACTCAATTTTCTTGGGCATTTCGCGTTCTCTGGCCCCTGAATATTTTTGTCTTCAACTCTATTTTTTACTACAAAATTGCACCGCAGATGATGTTTTCGAACATGTGACCTTAAGGAACTTCATTATCGATCAAAATGCTTATGCGCTTGAATTGGCCTTTTCAAACATAAGACTTTTGTAGTTTGAGTTTGAGAATATTCTGCAAATGCATTTTTGAAGCAGATGACGTTTTCGAAAACGACCTTTAACTTGGAAGGCCATATTGGACAAGTTATATTGTCCCAGCTAAAGAAGAGGTTGAAACTTTCACTCGAACTAGAACGTCATATTTGAGAATAGGAACTTACCGATGTGGAAATATGTTTTCCGAAATTCAAGGTAAAGGCTCTAAAGACACTATGCAACAGCCACAAACTGCATAGCTTCATTGCACGAAGTTCCAAAGTACCCGCGAGACACTGTGACAGTTATGAAAGAAGTAACTGCTTTCTTCAAATTTCAAACTTATCCACACACATTAGTTTGTGTGACCAGGGGCCCAATTCCGCAAGAGTGAGTTTTTTCTGTGTGCACAGAAAATCATGTGCACATCGATTTTCGCAAGAATGAGTTTAGATTTATTGACAGGTAGCGTGTGCACTATCAGTCAGATTTATTCACACTTGTTTTGTGCGTGAATAGAGTGCGTACACGGAAATCATTCACGCTTGCGGAATTGGGCCCCGTGTGTAGAGCAGGATGAGGTTTATTCGAAACCTCACGAAATCCTGGATCTGCGCCTGAGTGTACTCAACATCTCCTGGTATAATGCTTCAGTTAGATCTTCTATGAATAACGCGAAAAAACTTAAACTTAGCGCACAACCTTGTCTTACTCCTGAATCCGTCGAAAATCAATCATTTACAGTTTTGCCATTCCAAACAGCTACTCTGGTGTACATGTACAAATTTTGTAGCACTTGACCATACTTAAGTGACATTCGTAATCAATATACCTTGAACATCAATGCATTTCTGTTCACGGTTTCGAAGGCTGTTTTAAAATCGACAAAAAATGTGAAAAGTACAAATATATGGTCTACTGTAGAGTAGCCTGTTCTGAAACCAGCTTGAGTTTCACTTAGTAGCATATTTGAATCAATCTAAGCGTTCAATCTTTTAAGTAGTGTGTTGGTAAAAAATGTATAAGATGAGTTCAAAAAGGAGATGCCTTATTATTTATTTAAGTCAAGAATTAATATTTATTTTTCAGAGAATGATTATAACTCCACTTTTAGCATTCGAAATTTCTTTCTTCTTGATTTTGTAATTCGAGATTATGCTTTCTAAATTCTTGTTTTCGAGATTTTATTAGTCCGTGATTTTATTTTTCTAGATTTTGGCTTTCCAGATTAATTTTTTTATAGATATCGTGGTTGGCTCCTTACTTAATTTTTATTTTCAAAACATTGCAAATGCTGTCTCTTATTTTTTTGCCTCAATAATTTATGTAGATGATTTAAGATTTTTGAGTATATCTACCTATCTGATCTTTTCAAAAATTTGTATAGATATACCTATCATCACCATTTTGAAAATGCATTTTGTTGATTGATCAATTGAATTAATTAAATCATGTACACATTTGGGCATTGCTATTATATTTTCAGCGATTTGCCTGTTTAATATAATTTTAAGTAAAAGTACGCATACGCCACCGTGAACCATTTTAATAAAAGCTTAATAGCTTTATATTTCCAGAACAGACAGTAGTTCAAATGTCATTTTGTAGCTGATTGTACATTTTTCCAATCCTTGGGCATTTCGTCAAATTCTAGAAAGTGGTCCAATTCGTCCTGAGCATTTTAAAAAATGTCTGCAGATTTGATAAGTGATATTCAATTTTATTCTCTTATTAATATTTTCGCATAGTTGTAATACCTATACTCTCTTTTCTTCTTATTTTCTCTTTTTATAATAATATCTCATAGCAAAGGAAGACCGACAGTACTAGTTTAATTTAAAACGCCTGCTAAGGCCTAGTGGATTAGTTGAAAAATGGATAGTTTTCTTATGAATTGTTCCAGCTTTGTTTATAAATGAAATACAAAAAAAATACAAAAAAAGCCTATTCCATGGCATCTTCCAACAGATGAAATTATTTCTCTCAGTGTTGAAAGTTTAACTACTTTTTTACTTCTTTCGTAAAAAAAGCTCCACCTAGAAGGCAATGTTTAAGCACTATTTATGTACTCAGGGTGTGTATAACGTTTTGTTATTGTTTGGCGCACAACTAAACTACCTAAACTCCCACTCATAGTACCTGTACAGTTGATATAATCAGTTCCAGATTTTACACCGATATACTCTACGAAGTAGTGATGCAGAAGAAACTGAATAGTGCTCCAAGCAACTTCTACTAACTGTCAGCTTTATTTTGTAGTAAGTTGATAGCAACCTACCTTACCTATTGTAGGTATCTATCTACAACAAAACAACATAGTTTCTATGATATTAAATCTCTAAAAGCATTGCACCGGAGAGAAAAAGAGACACATGATTAACTTGAAATGCCCACGTTTGATGATACTTACTAAAAGGAGTGCCTCCTGCTACAAAGAGTCGGTCCATATATTTCGGATTGTGCGACTCCATAAGCCATGTGGAAGCTATAAATTTCAAACTTGTCCTCTGCATAGAAGCATTCCTATTGTAATCTAACAGAAACAGAGAAGCGCATCACAGAGGAGGAAACAGTCTATTAAAGCCCTTCAATGGCAGCTATACCATCAGCAGTGATTGAAAGTTGTTTACTTAATCGATGGATAAACAATATCGTCTCTGATTGAAAGCCGGAGGGGGATAGGGGTGGGGAGCGATAAGTTCAGGCTATCCCTGTTTCTATCTTTGCTAAGACTATATGAGATAAGATCAATGATGCCAAGTGCATCTGTGTATCTATTAGAAATGTTTATTTATATCTTCCCACTCGTCGTTAAATGCGGAGCTAAAGTTTACTTTATAATAAGATATCTTGGCTTGGTTTAGATACTTCTTTATTTTTTGCTTTACAGAAACAGAAATACGAAACGAAGCTCTCTATTTCGAAATGAGAAGGCAACAAGTGCCTGTTGAATAAAAAGAGGATTATTAAGTTCCCCTTGATTTCAGTAATACTTGAAAAAATATTTTCTTGTCGCAAATGATGAATCACGATAAATGTTCAGTATCAGCTCAGTTCTTCAAGTGGTATGTTTCTCAAGTTGTTCGGCTTATAGACTCCTGATGGTTCTGACATCTGAAAGGCATGATAAAAAATATCTCTCTTGTTCTTAAACATATTCATATTAATCTTGTGATAGAAGATGATTTTTATGAAGAAAGCTTAAATTTGTGCAATTCAATGACCATACAATATTTCGGTAGTCCTTATTCCAGAATCAATACCTAGATATTATAAATTTAGAGCAAACGGCCAAATGTTCTTAATTAATTTTCTCCAAAATTGAATGGTTGGTCTTTTAATGGAATATGATGATGGTGATGATGATGTGAGGGCAGATATGCAATTTATAATAATGTTCTTGCCACTTAATATGTATTATTATTTGTCTGAGAGAGAGAGATAAATTAATGGTTTTGGTTCTATGTTGTATATATTTGAAGATTTCGACCCAGTCGGAAGCCTTTGTTATACATCTTCTAGTGTATGTAGATACGATACATACATAGAGATACTTTCTAATGAATTTGTTTGTAAGGCGGTAACGAGATGATGATGATGTTTCTTATTAGACCGTAAAATAAATGAGATATTTATGGTTTTGTGTTTTATGTGTTTGCAAATTGTTATTCATGTCGATTTCAATTTAAATTAATAGAACATGACATTATTTGAAATTATTTTACTATTTTATAGGGTTATGGCAGATATATAGATAGATGGGTGTATTTGAAATTTAAATTTAATATAATTGTGTTACCTAAGATGATATTTGTCCTTGTTCTATGTTAGAAGCTTTCATGTTAATATTGAACATTTTGTTAAGATAGCCGATAGGCTGAAAATTCGTCTGAGATTTTCTATTGAATGAAATTGAAAGAGCTTTATGTATTTTAGAGGATTTTGATATATTTACATTGAACTTAGATATGATGCCTTGTCTTGACATTATCTTATCAAGCTGTCGTTGGTAGAACTGTCAAAATTGAAAAATACAAGAAGCTGTTGTAGTTGTGAGTAGAACTTGAATCAACTTCTCCTTTTCCATATAGAAGCTTTATACTGTTTTGGATATTGAGTTGTTACTACCTTTTGTAATGGAATTTGCCTCAATGTTAGTACAATTTTTTGAGGTCACATCTCGAATTTTGTGACAAACAAGTTTTTTTCATATCAACACTCAGAGAAAAAAGCAGGTATGATTAACCAATTTCTGGTTAATTATACCCGATTGTCTGGTTCCTATTTCCCAGCTCAGTAGATCAAGTTAACGGTTTAACCAGATACCTGATTTAAATGTTATGTTAAATCAACGTAGGTAGCAGGTTAAATCTACATGACATCTAATAAATCTAACACTGCCCTTAAGTAGTAATTCTGTAAGTTTAACACGAAAATCTAGTTAAATTTACATGAACGTCTAGTTTATTTAACACGATTCAATGTTGTATCAACCCTGTATCCTGTATTAATGTCATGAATCCATACGTCTCCACCTCAGCCATGTTTAAGGCTTTTTTATCGTTCAACTCGTGTTGCATTATTCTGAAAGTATAGAAATTTATTCTAAGGGAGAGAGTGGCACCCTAGGACATTTTTTTACAAAAAACAATCTGGAATACCCATACATCACAATATCCAATTTTATAATTTACTTCGTATTTTATATATTTAAATTTTCCTATTTAAAAAATTGTTATTAGTGTCTGAATCTGCTCCCCTAGGAGGGTATTTTTGGACAGCCCTGGGGCAGTCTTGGATATGCCTTGAAAAACGCATTTAATCAAGTTTTATTTTTTATTTAACAATAATAAATTATTTCAAAACAAAAAATTATTTAAAATATGTCGTAGGAGATTGTCTCTCTCTAGTGCCTTAGCGTACTAGAAAGGAAGATTTCTTGCCTGAGGATAAACCAGGCCATGATCCATTTTCGAAGATTTGATGAAATAGATTTCTTTGGTGTTTGGGAGAAACATGATAACTCCATTTCAAAAATTGCGTCATTACGCCCACTTTACATCGACCTAGAATCTAAACGGGTGGACCGATTTTCTTCAAATTTGAAACACAATTTTTAAAAGGCTATGTTTTTTTTTTTTTTTTTTTTTTTAGTTTAGATTCTAGGTCAATCTAAAGTGGACGTAAAGATGCAATTTTTAAAATGGAGTTATCATGTTTCTCCCAAACACCACAGATTTATATCTTCCTCCGAGGTGCTAAATACTTGGGTGACAGTATGTTTTTAACTGTACACACTGTCCACTTTTTGAAACAGCATTTCTTATATCAAATTTAAGTCTGGTTTGGCCATTTCCAAAGATGCCTCTTTTCTACTGCCCAAAATTGCCACAAGTAGACATACAAACTAAATTCTTTCTTTTTTAAACAATGTTAAACAATACAAATATTGTTTAGTAAATCTTCACAAAATAATTAATTATGATAATTAATTATAATTTTAATTTTTTTTAATACAACGGGTAGGTACCGTGAAACAAATATTTATTTTTAATTATTTTTTAAAAGCTGATATCGTCCTAAATGTTATCAGAGATCTATTTTAGGAAGAGTTGCCACTGTAAAATTGTGTTTAAGTATTAAAAAGTATTTGAGTTGATAATTCTTTGACGGTTGTCCTAGGCTGTCCCTGTCCTAAGCCCCCCTTCCTCGCCTCTATGTATATTTATTTTATTTAAAAATACTTTGTTATACTTACTTAACTAGTTTTGAACTGGAAACCTTCAACACACGGATAAAGCACTCATCCACTAGGCGAATTCGCTACACAAAAAACTGGTCCCAAAAATCAATAAGTTGAAACTCATTGGATGGCCTTTGTGTGAACAAAGTTTTAGTTTAACACGGCCCATGTTAAATATTTACCTGACGATTTTCTCTGAGTGAATGAAATCTTGATGCTTGCCTGCACCTATTATGCTCAAGAAAATAAATACTTTAGTATTTCTACTGTTACTTACTTACTTACTTACTTACTAAAAATAGTTCTATAGTACGTGGTAGATCCAGCCTCAACCAACAAGTATTCTTCCAGCCGTCTCCAGTTTCGCACGCCAAGTTGGTTGATGCCCTTTTCCACTTGCATGGGTCACATGCTACGTTGTCCTCCTCTACTGCGCCGTCCAATGGGGTTGGATTCAAAAAACACTTTCCGAGCCAGCCATATCAGTCGTTGGCTTTTCACTTTTTCTGCTAGGTCTGTATTGCTGTACATCCCGTACAGTTCATTGTTGTATCTTCTTCTCCATTCCAAATCTATACAGACGCACAGTGGGGCAGCTCCATACATCGTGATGATAAAAAGGTCACCTTGCAAAACTAAAGTACCGGGAAAATAAAGTTTGGTTTCTCAAACTATACGGTAAATTTGATATGATGAGGGTGATTTTTGTTGTTTAAGTCATTTAGTGGAGGCTAGTCGGGCAATCAAAGTTGGACTTAAAGGTGCGCGAATCGAATATTTAAAAAGTGTAAAAAAGGTTTACTTTTGTTTTTGTTCATATTATTGAAATTAAGAGTGATATCAAATATATCTAAAATGTCAAACCTAGCTGATGGCATGTAGATTATATTTAAACTTTAAAAATAAAAAAAAAACATTTCTTTGTTATAAAAAAATCGGCAAGAAAAAAAGACATTTTTGTTTAGACTTCGCGGTACGTTTTGCTCAATATCTCCTGTTGGGGCAAAAGTTAAGCCGGTCTGAAAATAGGGAAAGTTAAAAGAATACTTGATTAATAAAATTATAAAAAAATATGTGCTAAACTTTTGCCCCAAATCCTTTTTTTCAATTTTTGAAATGAGTATTAAGAGATTTAATGGGTGAAAAATTTACTGACTTTTGTTCATATTTTAATATAAAATTTTTTTTGGTGAATATTTTACAATTTTTAAAGCATATTTACACAGTTAAATTGTTTTTACATTTTTCCCATATTTTTTTTTTGTTGTATACTAGTCCAAATTAATTGGTATCGGGACGTCTTTACGACACACTTTAACAGCTCATTTTTGACTGTATGTGGCTCTCTTGTTTTAATTATTAGTTATATTCACTTTATAATTGGCCTTCTTAAATTGTCAATAAACAATTTTTTCGTATTAATAAGAAAAAATTCACGTCGGAGGCAAACTAACACCTATTTAAGAATGAAACCATCATATATCTTACCCCTTAATTGACAAGAAAAACTATTTTTCATTTTGCATTTTATAACTTGTATTTAGATTCTGATGACCAAAATTACCGGTGCTCAAGAAAAAAGTTAGTCGAAATTTTTTTCGCAAACAGAAAAATCCTGACCAAAAATTCTTAGAGGTAGAATCTTATTTAAAAAATAAAACTTTTTGCGGCAAAAGTCACGTCGCTAATTTAAAATTAGCTTTGAAAAGCTTCAAACACCATTTTTAAATAAAGTGGGATCGTTCACACCGAATGAAAAAACGGTTCTTTTCTTCTGTAAAAAATTGTCTCAATGAAATTGTTTCATTTAAAAAATATCCATTGTCCGTTGGACGCCCTGCAAATGATTTTACCAGTAGTAGTGAGCAGGCAAAGCGAAAGCGAAATATTTAGTATTATTTTATTATTTGCAACAGTTTATTTATTTATCTATTAAGAGAATTAAGGGAATTGAATTTTGAAGGGTATCTTATGTACTTTTAGATTTCATTACAAGTTTTTGGGACGAAAATATCTCGCATAACCTTTAAAGTACCCAAAAATGTTTTGTTTTTTTGATTTTGATTGAAATATCTCAAAAAAGTAACTTAAAAAAAGATTACAGCTTGGTTTCAATTTAAGGGTAACATAAACCGAAATTCAAGTTTAACGAAAAAAAAATATATCTTGTTATGTAGTAAGTATATCGTAAAAATACCCAACAAGCTTTTTATGGCACTTATTAGAATATCTTGAAAACGTAATATGTGGAATTTTTTTTCAACATTAGATTCGAATTCAGCACACTCAAGTTCCTCGGAAAATTGAAAATTGGATTCCAGATAAGGAAAAAGTTAAATGTGGTAAGCTAGTGTAAAATGTCCATTAAAACTCTTTGAATAAGTGATCCCAGGGGTATTCAAAACATATCCCCGTAACATAAAACTGTATGACAAGCTTCGAATATATATTACTTTCGACATGAAATCACAAGAAGCCATTAAAACAACATTCCCACCTTACAAAATAATTAATATCATAAAATTACCATTTTGCCCCACTGTGAGACGGGACCAAAAATCACCCGGTGAGTTTTCTCTCAAAACAGCCTAAGGCATTCTCATCCACCATCCATGCCTTTGCCCCATACATCAGGAACGGGATGATAAGCGTCTTATACAGGGACAGTTTGGTTGCTCGAGATCGAGAGAGAGCTTTGCTTCTCAATTTAGTGGGGCTGTTAGTGAGGCCAACCTTTCATTTTGACCTGATAGGTTGAGCTTTAGTACACTAATAGTTCATGTCCTTACTTTACTTTTAAGAAGACTTGCCAAAGTGGCAACGCTGTCAGACGGACAAGAGAAGGGACGCCACTTACCAGTTTAAATCCCGAAATGTTGCTTATAAATTGAAAAGCAAGGGTCGGACGATGACCCGAGAACTCCCGTTGGATTCAGCATCCTTGAAACCATGCACGAAGGCGATGGAAAAAAGTAGTTTTGGAAACAAAATTTGAAAAGCCAAGAAAAGGTAAAAACGTATTTTTATTAATAAAATTTAAAGATGGTGTCGACGCAGAATTTCACAATCTACTATATCACATTCAAAGTTGATTGAAAACCTACTTTGGTTTTTCGAAAAAAGCAACTTTCAAAGTGATGGGGAGGAGGATATGAAAGATTAATAAGCCTTAATATTTATCTTGGTATAATATAGGCATATGACACATATTTGAAGGGTATTTCTTAATGCCCAATCCTACTTAATCAGAATGAACTCGATACAACCCCCATCAAAAAAGTTATAGCCTTTTTCATAAATGATGACTAAATTTTTAGTGAAACAAGTAAAACATTACCAAATTCCAGCAGCATTGACATGAAACTTGGTCCACATATTTCATTTGTCATAAGCAGGGCCCGGATTTTCATGCTCTAAAAAACACAAAATATGCGCCTATAATATGCACATAAAATGTCTAAATATGCCCTAAAAAATCCAAAATATGCTCTCAAAAATCCTTAAAAATGCAAAATATGCTGCAAAAATACTCAAAAAGTAAATGAAAACACTCTTAAATAAAATAAATAAATCAATCTTTCCTTCACAGAAATTTTTCACAGCAATAAGTAAATAAAATTAACAAAAAATAACTTAGAATTCAGGTAGGTTTAACAAAAAAAAAAAAAAAAAAAAAATCTTGACATAATTATGTAGACTAGTTTCGTAAGTAGGTTTTGTTAGCATGAATCATGAATTTTTTTCTGAAATTTTCAAAACTGAAACCTTGGCGATTTGGTCTCAAGCAACTTTTTTACATGGAAAATGACCTCTCCACGTCAACAGACGTTAATGGAGCATGTATTAATGATACAATCTCATTTATTGTTACTTGAATATCGAAGGACTGTTCTTGATTCTCATTAAAGGATAACATGGTTGAGATAGTTTTCATTTTCATAAATATCCTTCGTTTTTCTTAAGAAAATTGTCTATTTTTTTACAAATAGATTGACCCATTGGAGACTCTACTGCATTAATTTTCGAAACTGCTTCGTCCATAAAATCTATTTGTTTTTTAAGCGAGTTCCACCCCTGTAATTTTACTATAGTCTCACTCAGAAACCCATGGCTTGAACTTATGAAAGCCAATTAGTAGAATTTTAAAAGGTCGTTTGCATTTCGGTGAAATAATGAAATAAATTCAAGTGTTTAAAGCTTATTTTTTCTGAAATATGCACTAAAAATATGCATTTATTGTTAAAATATGCTCAATACGCCAAAATATGCATTTATACCAAAATATGCAAAAATATGCACCAACGATTGAATGCCATTTTAAAGCAAATTTCTCAATTCGGAAAACTATCTCATTCATTTCCTTCTAAGGCTGTCTAAAAAAAAATATGCATTTGCATGGAAATCCGGGCCCTGGTCATAAGCAACAAGAATCCAAGGAGTCTACAAAAATATTTGTAGGGAAAGGGTGTTTTGTTTTAATAAATTAGAAAAATTTTGAACTACGAGGTACCATGAAACCCCTCTCAAAACTAGAACGTTGATAAAAGTTGGTGAAAATGTTTGATTATTCATCGGAACCAAGAAACAAAAAGACGAAGGTAGACAGAATTTCTGACCATCTGCAGATGACAAACGCTTGTTGGGAAAAAACAGTAGGAAGTTTTTTTCGTGTTCAAAATATTAAAAATTATCAAGAAAGTGTATAGGCCACACACTTTGACATAAGAAATGTAAATTCCCTAAAAGTGGAAATTTGGCATTACCCAAAGGTGTACCTGCGTCTACTTATATTTTAAGATATTTTTTCCAATTTGATGTCCAGAGGTGTTTCCGCAACTTTTGTTCACGTTTAAAATTAACAAGAAAAGGGGAAATCTCACATTTTGACATAAAAAAGTTTGTTTATGTTTCTGAAAAGTGGCAACTTTGAAATTTTAATCAAAGATGCCTCTACTCAACCAACACTTATCTTTCAAAATATCAATTTTGATTTCCCATCATGCGCTTGGCATGTAGGGGCGTTTCCGAAACTTTTTTCATGTTTCAAATATTAAAAATGATCAAAAAAGTATGTCCCTCAAGTTAGCAGAGCAAGGTGAGCAGAACATATGTTTTGTGATGGCATTATAAAGCGCTTATTAAATGCTAATTAAATGCCCAAATATTAAATTTAATGCTCAAGTACTTTTGGTAAAAATCAATGTTCTGCTAACTTGATTTAAAGTTAGCAGAACAATTTCCTAAAATGGTTAAAACATTACCTAAGTATGAAAATTTGGTTTGGTCTTATATTAATGAGCTATTTAAATGCTCTGCGAATAAAAAAAAAAATTGAAAAAAAATTGATTTTTACAAAAAAAAAAAAATTCCACAATTTGGAAAAAAAAAAAAATAATTTTTTCTTTTAGATTTTTCGATTCAAATCTTTTTGATTAGTTAAATGCTCGCCTAAATGCAATTAAATGCTCCAATTTCGAAACAATTTTCGAAGATCTGAGCCAAAAAAAAAAATAATTCAATTTCCCATACATTTCCATGTTCTGCTAGCTTAAAATGGGGTTTTCTCAAAAAATTCACACTTTTTCGATTCAAATCTTTTTGATTAGTTAAATGCTCGCCTTAATGCAATTAAATGCTCCAATTTCGAAACAATTTTCGAAGATCTGAGCCAAAAAAAAATAATTCAATTTCCCATACATTTCCATGTTCTGCTAGCTTAAAATGGGGTTTTCTCAAAAAATTCACACTTTTTCGATTCAAATCTTTTTGATTAGTTAAATGCTCGCCTAAATGCAATTAAAAGCTAGCAGAACATGGAAATGTATGGGAAATTGATTTTTTTTTTTTTTGGCTCAGATCTTCGAAAATTGTTTCGAAATTGGAGCATTTAATTGCATTTAGGCAAGCATTTAACTAATCAAAAAGATTTGAATCGAAAAATCTAAAAGAAAAAATTATTTTATTTTTTTTTTCAAAATTGTGGATTTTTTTTTTTTTTGTAAAAATCAATTTTTTTTCATTTTTTTTTTTGATTCGCAGAGCATTTAAATAGCTCATTAATATAAGACCAAACCCAATTTTCATACTTAATGTTTTAACCATTTTAGGAAATTGTTCTGCTAACTTTAAATCAAGTTAGCAGAACATTGATTTTTACCAAAAGTACTTGAGCATTAAATTTAATTGTTGGGCATTTAATTAGCATTTAATAAGCGCCTTATAATGCCATCACAAAATATATGTTCTGCTCACCTTGCTCTGCTAACTTGAGGGACATCAAAAAAGTGGTGGTTCCACCCATTGACATACAAAAAAGTATATATCCGAAAAATGGCAACACTGAAACTACACCCGAAAGTGCATCTGATCAAAACTTTTCATTTAGGACATAAATCGTCACTTTGATCATGGAAATTTTCCAAGTAATTTACGAGTTTTTGTTTACCATTTACCATTTTCAACAGATTGGGCCCCGTTTTTAAAAATGAAATTGGATATGTACATGAACATATTGTTGTGGCACACGTTTCATTGAACCTTACTGCAAAGAATTTTCTTTCGTTACAATTTGTTTAGAGTTAGCCCTACATTTTCCTAGTCCAGTCAATTTGTACTCAAAAGGAATCTTAGCTAGCAAATTGTGGGGTAGTTTTGTTTTTTTCCCTGCTTTATGTTTTCGGGGGTCCTGCATCCGAATCTGGGGTGTGCGACAACATTTGCAAAAAGTGGTACAAAAATGCGTTGTTTGCAGTTTTTAGCCTATAACTCGAAAATTATTGGATTTTCACAAATTAGATAAAAGTAAATTGAAAGTATATATATGTAGTTTCGAATAAATTTTAGTTCAAGGTTTTTTTCTGCAACAATCCATTTTTTCTATTTCTCTCTAAGAAATATTTATGAATTTCGTGTATTTTCAAATTAATTACCTTGTTTAAGACGATGGCTTACAACTACCTATAATAAATTAATGATTTTCTCAAAGATGAATAAAGGTATTTGGAACATTCAAGGAGAATTTCGAAGAACAATTTTCATACTTAAGAATGACCAAAAATATTAACTCGAAAAAAATCACCTCGAGAAAATAATATAATCACAGATATGCGTCAAAAACGCATTTTTTTTTTAATTTTTAGACACGAATTTCTCAAAACGTGACGTGCTATAGCAACAGTGTTGCTGCAACCAAACCAAAAAGTCGCTAGAAGTCGCCAGCAACGAAAGCTTAAAATATTTTACTAATTGAACAACTTTTTATTTTTGTTAATTAGTAATATATCGAAAAAATATGGAATTTATTATAAAAAATCAAATTATTAAAAACAGTCAAGTAATTGAGTCGCATAAGACTTATAGGAGCATATTTTCATTATTCATAGGCATTATTTTAACTGTTTCTAGGCAAAACTAGACTTTATTTTGTTGTAATTCCCATCGTTCTTGGACTAGATGGAACTATTACGTTAAACAATTGAAACTGTCCATACTATTAATTAAATTTTACTTAAATGCCCATTATTAACGCAGAAATATAGTTCATATTTCCTAATAAATCATAAACTTCTGGAATTTGGAATTTAAATCAAAACAAAATGCTGACTCGCAATTTCTATAAAGTTTGCTGTTTGGTAATGACTGCAATAGCAACTGTCAAATTATTATTCAAATGTCATGGATTCAATATTACAAGGGACATAATATGAAACAAAAAGTACTATTTTCATGTCTAAACTCAAAAGAAAAGTCGTTAGAGATAATCTAGCGACATCAATATAACTTTTGTCGCTAACTAAGTGAAAATTTCGCTAGAAATAGCGACAAAGCTAAAACGGAAACCCTGTATAGCAATATCAAGGAAAGATCCGAACTCAGCGCATCAAAGACCATCAGAAAAAATTATCTTGGTTCATGTTTGAGACAAAAATTCATATTTTGTCACACAAAGTAGTAAATTAGTTTTTTCGAGTGGATTTTCGGAAACAATATAAATACGTTATTATTTAACTAGCGCTCGAGTCCAAATGGGTTGTCCCAGAAAAAAACCTTAAATTGAGATATGTTGGAGATTGCTTATACTTTCAATTGTACTCTGATGTAATTCTTGAATAATTGATAGTTTTCGAGCCATAAGTAAAAAACTCCCAAAAATCCATTTTTTTTGCATTTTTTCCATGTTGCGTCACGAAATTTTAGTTACAAGCCTTAGATTCGGATTCTGAAAACTTAAATTAAAAAGTAATTTACAGACAGACAGAATTGTGAGTCCAACTTTTTACGAATGCATAAGTAGTCAAGTGGATAGTACCTACACATACATATACACGTACCTATATCGCATGTTAAAATACCAAAATCAGTTATATATAAGAAGGTTTTATAATACAAATTCTATACTGAAATAAATCAGCCAAGTAAAAGACTTAGCATTAAGGATTGGACTTGTTGAATTATTGATTCAAAATAGCTAAAAAAAGCTTGGACTTGTTGAATTATTGATTCAAAATAGCTAAAAAAAGCTATTTTGAATCAATAATTCAACAAGTCCAATCCTTAATGCTAAGTCTTCTACTTGGCTGATTTATTTCAGTAGTATATAGAATTTGTATTATAAAACCTTCTTATATAGAAACTATGCCTGGCCCCGGGCAAAAAAAAAAACTTCCAGCTTAATGATTAGGAATTCTAATCTTGTTGGATATAGTTTACAGTGGATTTTCGTTGAAAAATTCATGTAAGTTGAACTGAACTTAATACAAATTGCGTCTGACAAAGCCCTCACTATGTCACTGATGAGTTCAAGTGAGTAAGCCGAACGAAACGCCAATTTATAGGACTAAAGGCCATAAAAATCAGTTATAGCTACTGAAAATCGAAATCAAAAATGGTTCTATGGCAGTTACCTTCAATAAAAATGTCGGTAGAATTTTTGAAATTATTATGCTTAGAATCGAATTGATCTCTATTATGAAATTTGTTGACATTCTTCAAAATTGTTTGTTACACAAAAAAGGATATTTTATTGAACTTTTAAATTTCTGACATACCTTTATAATTTCTATTCACATATATTTAAACATCATAACTTTTAAGAACTGAAACCTCTGAACGTTAGAACTCAAGTAGGAGGCTCCGTTAGGAAACCATATCGATATTTTTCGGACATCTTCTCAATGTAAGACTCTTAACTAAAGTTCTTCATTGAAAAACGATCAAGCAAATTATTTTTCATAATTTTTTCAGTTCTGACAGTAAGTATCTGTCCGTTCCTTTGAATGAAAATGTTTGTATGTTTCGCTATGTACAGATGTTAGTAATGGTTTGAGTTGAAAATTATTCACACCTTTACAGATTTGAAGCTTTAAGAACCCAAATCATCTGACCCTCAAATTCTATTTGTTTCTATGGAAATAATGCAATCATTAAAATAATTTTGGACAAAACTAGACAATAGCCATTTAAAATACAAGCTACTGTGCACCACCTGGACTTAAGCCATCCACTTCTAAACATTTTCCCGTTCTATCAATTAAATTTAATTTAATTCCAATACCTATTTACCAACACATTATAATTGAAGCTTAAAATTATTTCGCTTTTAACGGGATTTTCGCAATATATTCTCTTAATGAATACCCGCATAATTATACTTAATTTGTTTTTTCCACAAAACTGCAAAAAAAAATTACAATCATTCGTCCAATTATTTCATATAAACGTCCGTCCGTCGTCCGTCGTTGGTCGTCATCATTTTTCCTCAATGTCATTATCATTATGCGTAGGGTACCGCTAGAACCAAGAAGATAGCGAGTAATTTAATATAGGAAATCGATTGGCCATCGCAGTTGATTAACCTCTTTTTTGCTATTGTGAAAGGCAACTCATCTCCGATTTCAATGGCTATTTCCTCAAACGTCAATTCTGTCCCACTCAAGCTTTAAGAGTGCTCTCGCTGTGTGGAATGGATTTTCCTGGCCAACATTGCCATTAACATCTATATAAGTATAGGTACCATCGACATCCTTCTCGCTGCCTTTTGACTCGATTGATGCATATCTTCCATGCATAAACCGTTCACTCCACTTCGCTAGCTTCACCATTTATCTATCCGTTCCAGCTGCCTTTGCCCGATTTTAAAGCTAATTAACTATTAATAGACCCACAAACAACATCAAAGATAACATGGTCACCGACCACACCATCACCATCAACGACGACGTTCCAAGCGTGTCATCGTCGTCGGCGTGTCCTAGTCCACGTCCATGTCCGACGAGGAGTCAGCTGCGACTCTTCTCGCAATTCATCTCAAGAGGATGGATGCACTTATTGCACTTACAACGATTGCCCGTTGTTGTTGACACTGCGCTAATTTTACACCATAATTGTCTTTTGCCATGCTACCTACACACAAGGCACAACACACATACATTATATAAAACATAACACACGTTTGTGTATATGAGTTTGAATGGCATTCCTGCATCGAGTACTACGGTAATTTTCCTGCCCCTAGTGGGCACTAGGACTTAATTACCGGAAAAAAACATTACTGAAGACGTTTTGCCACCGCAATGTTGAATGTAGATGCTGAACCGGACCGATGCCGATGCAATGGATGTGCTGCTGATGGTGATGATGTTAATGTAGTACGTCTATGTCATTGCTAATTGCATCAGATGATGACATGAGTGCAGGGATGTGCAATGAAGCGAAGTGGGAGTCATTTTGATTTTGGTTTTATTCAAAAAGTGTGATACATAGATAACGGCAATTTAAAGTGAGGTTATTCACTATGTACTCATGACTAATATGAAATTAAATTTAATAAATGAAAGTGGGGTATGATGAAATTTGTAATCCAACGTTTAAAGTCCGATTAAGTTGAGAAACACGAAAGCTAGGCAATGACTTTTGTATCACAAAAGTGGGCTGAAATTGTTTCGTTTTTTTAGTAATATAGCTCGTTGTTTGATTAAAGGACTTTGTCTAGTCCTGAACTTTACAACAACATTTATATAAGAACAGCTTTGATTTAAACACAAGTCAAGACACTAAGATCAACCAGTCCTGGAAAAGGTACTTGATAAACTCTCAAGACTTATTTATTTACTTATTTTTAAGTCAAATATTCTTTTTTTCTGACTTCTTTTTATTAACAATAATTTCTTAAAAAATATTAACATATTTTTTTTTCTTATTTCAGGTGGGTACATTTATAAATTCTTCATCAATAACAACCTTTGAATTTGACTTGAGCAAATATTTACATAAATACTCAATTAATGATATTCCTCCATCCAAATCAACGATTCTCTTTAAAAAGGTATTTACATATTTTTGACATTTATATCTACTTCACTCTTTTTTTGATTGCAAATAATAAATAAGTTACCTAATTAGGTTTTATTTTGTTTTGAAGAACTTTACACAAAACATCAAACGTTTCCTTCCCTACTCACTCCATGATGATGATATTTTTCAAAAATAAACTTCTCAAACCCAAATTAAAGGAAGTTAAATTAAAAAAACAAAATGTAAAGCAAACCAAATTAATATAAACATAACCTTTTTTATTACTTCCTATAAAATATTCTAAAAAGATATCTACAAATTATATACATATTTTAGAAATTCATCGAAGCCCTTAAAACAAACAGTATAAAAGCCCATTATCATCAATCGTCATCCTGAAAGATAACCCGATATTAAATTATTCTTAAGAAGGTTTCTTACAAATGAGATTCATTGACTCCCACACAGTGGGAGAGTGTCGCTTTTAAATTGTAAATAAATTAAAAATAAGAAACTTGAAACTAAAAAAAGGACATAATGGATATTATGAGAGAAAGATGTTTAAAATAATACAATTTTTTATTTATATTACAAACAACTTATATGTATAAATACAAGGAGTTTGAGGTGAAAAAAAAGATTGCCATCTAAATTCTTGAACAAATAGATATGAACACAAATAAGCGGTTTCATAAAAATTATTTGTCTAGATGCACATTTTAATAACACAGACAAAGAAAAATTTTTCTGAATGGGCTTTTAACATTTTTGCCAAAAGTTCGGTACCGTATTTTTGAAAAATATTCTAAAGAGTGCTTATATCCCGCTAGGAACCAAGTTTCTACACTGAGAAAAATATTGAACATATTCATATTTAAATCAAACTCAAACACATATGATTTGGCATGGAAGCGATTTCTATTTAATTTAAATAGAATCGTATTAATTCGTCGTTGAAACGATTTGAACATGATTTTGTTCAAATTTACTATGCTTTCTATTTAACATAAGGATATTTCTGTTTGTTTTAATTAACTTCATTTGATGTTGTTTCAAATAGAATCATATTAATTTTTTTGAATATTTTCGTGTTTGGGTTGAATATGTTTTCTGTTTAAAACAAATGATTTCAATGTTAGTTTCTCCAAATAGATGTTCGATCCTTTAAATTTAATATGAATTTATTCTATTTGTAATGATGAGAACGTTTCTTATAGCAATAATACATGCTACATACATACATACATACATATACTGTCGGTTCAAAGTTAAAACTCACTTACTAACAAACTTATGAAAGAAATCAGATTGAAACATACTTTTTGATGCTAAAAAGTCACTTTTCGCAAATTTTAAAAATTAAGTTCCTGGGCATGGCTTTCAATGCCTAACCGGGCAAAATGATATTTTTTATATTAAAAAAATGCATTTCATTCTCATTTTATTGAACATTTTGTCCCGCACTTAGTGAGTTTTACCTTTGGACCGACGACGATATTACGGTGGCACTAATTTTGGAACTATTTGTATGTATATTTTTTCCGACCGATTCAATGGACACAACAGATTAATTTGCAATTATTTTAGACGCCAACGCCTTTAAGAATCATAAGGCAGTTACAGCTATTTTTGTATTTCTTTGAGCTTAATTCAAATTTATTCGAGTTTAAATTAAACATTTCTGTTCCCTTTCTCTTCTTAATAGTTAAAGTGCATTTATATTTGAAACAAACTCGTGCATGTTTATTTTATGTTAAACATTTTTAAGTGAGTAAAATAATTTAACAGGTCTTCCGAAAATCAAACACAAGTAGGCTTGAATTCATGTAAAAAGTTACGTGAAGCTTCCAATGTAATAATTAAACATGATTTACTTTGATTCAAATAGATTTTAACCAAAATAATAGTATTTTTAATTCTGAATAGATATGAGGTAGATTTAAATTGAATTCTATTTGTACTAGTTTAAACATATAGTTAAACATGGTTCTGTTTAAAAAACTCATAGTTTAGTTTTCTCAGTGTAAGAAATCTATCATGCTGTTTTCATAAAAAGCGTTATTTTCTTGAAAATTGTGGGTAGCTTCTGCATAAAAAAAAACAATAATCAATATCAAAAAAAATATTTTATTAATAATCATTTTTCTAAAAAAAAAGCTTTCACCCAAGTGTGGGAGTTTGGTACGAAATCCTGAAAGCAAAAATTCCGAAAATGCAAAAATCCTGAATCTCGAATGACTAAATCTCGAGTGGGGGAGAAGTCCCTTATTATGGACAAATCCCCGAATGGCTAAATACCGAATGATAGAATCCGGAAAGGCAAAATTCCGAATGTCTTAGTAAAGTTTTTTTTTTGTTATTAATTTGTTTTGCCATTTTCCTTAAACTATCTTAAAGCTAGACAATAATTCATTAAAACTAGCCTACTTATCAATATCTCATAACTATCTTACTGGTCCCTTTCGGGCGCTCTAAGTTAAACTATATGTTACTTAATTTTCGGCCTAAGAAATAACTAAATACTGAAATTCAGATTTCATTTTTTTAATTTTTACTTGCAATAAATAAGTATTATAATGGCAAGTTATGCATTCCTTAAAAAAAAATTTACGCGAGATTTTTATCAGACTTTGTCATTACGATGATTGGAAAGATGAAAAAAGTCGGACTCACAATTCTGTCTGCCTGTCTGTATGCCTGTCCGTCTGTCTATCTGTTTATTCAGTTACGTTAAAGGCTCGATTGATTTTCTCAAAACTTGGTTCACAGTAGTTATGTAGTGATTCTGCTCACAAGTTTTTTTTTCATTTTTATTTGAAACCAAAAATAACAATACCTGCCATACAATTTTTTCTAGTAGGTAATTTTACAAAATCATATTTTCCTCAAAAACGGCTCCACAAATTTTCTTAAAATAAATTCAATAAATTTCTTTTTGTAAAGGCTGCTTTGGTAGGAAACCATTTTTCAAAAAATGGTTGTTAATGTCAGGTATCTCCCAAAGAACCGTATTTTTTATTTTCGATATTCTTCAAAAAGTTAGGTACCTACTTATGATTTCAATATTTTTGAAAGCATCTTAAAAAATATAAACAGCTTTTTTTTCGACCAAAATTTCTCCAGCCATATTTTTTTTGAATTTTTAAAAATCAAAAATTTTGAAAACTGCATGGACGATTTTATTGAAATTCTGTATTTAAGGGTTCTTTGACACTTAAAAGAACATTTTAAGAAACAAATTACATGTATACAAAAATTCCATACAAATGTTAAAAATCCTACGATTTTCATAAAACTTTTTCTACACGCTTTAGTTAGTCCGAAATACTACCAAAAATTATTAAATTAAAACTTAGTAACCATTTATAGTACCTCCCATCCCAAGTTTTTTTATTTTGTATTTTCTCATTATCGGGCGAACGGATCTAGATTATTTTCTTATACCAATTTCAAACTAGTTCAAATGATAAAACATATTAAAATGTTCAATAAAAATATTCTTAATTTTTAAAAAAAGGTTTTGTTTTTTTAATTCGGTTATCGAGATGATAACGACTTGAAACTTTTTTTTTTGAAATTTTAGTTTTGTATTCCCATGAATAAATACTTAAGATTTGCATATCAAAATTTTTCCTTAATGTTATATTTTAAATATTTGATTTATGTATTAGAAATATTTTTTATAAAAACCTCTCAAACGATTTTAAATTTCTTTTTTCCATATATTGTCCAGTCAATTTGTGCTCAAAAAGGCTTTTTGCGAGCAAATTGTGGGGTAGTTTTGATTTATGCCCTCCTTTATATTTTCGGGGGTGCTTAATACGAATCTTACGTTTGCCAACAAAATTTCGTGACGCAACGTGGACAAAAAATGCAAAAAATGATGCAAAAATGCATTTCTTGTTAATCATATTTAATCAAGAATTCAGATGGCATTCTTTTTTCACCTCAAACTACACTAGTCAACGAAATTAAAGGAACACATTTTTGTTTCAATTTTTTTGTGTTTTTTGAAGAGCTGTATCTTTGTGACGAGAGGTCGAATTGACTTGAAACAAAAAGTATTCTACAACTTTATGTTTTTTGTTTCGAGATTTGCATGCAATTTTTTTTGGACCCACCGTTATTGCGTTATTGCAAGAAAATGAAACGAGACAAAAAAATATTAAAAATTTTTTTTTTTGAAGGTCCTCATTTCTGGAGATAACTTTTTTTGAGTCAATCAAATGTAATGACCTTGCTTACTCAGCCTAATTCAATTTTTTTTTTTTGTCGTACAATTTTTGTTTGCATGGTTTATCTGACTTTTAATGAAAAAATATACTTTTAGCCTTGATTACCAATATCTCAGCAAATAACAAAATTCAAAGACAGTTTTGGAAATTTGAAAAAGCGCTTTACAAGATTTTTTAAGATTTTGTATTACCGTTAGTTTAAAAAAAGTACTAAAAACCAACTTTTTGTGGTCTTTTCGTAAATCTTTTGTTTCATTGCTTGCGTTGGTATGTAAATTTGTAGGCATTTAAAGCATCAATATTCCTGTAAATTTTTTAATTTTTTTCCTCACCAACATTTCAAAGTCTTACAAACCAGGTAAAGTTAAAAATTGTGTTGTACCTTAACAATGCGTAGTCGTCATCAAATTGTAAAGAAAACCACAACTCCAATAGATTTTTTTCACAGTTTTGTATTAGTTAGATACTTTATTGACTTTAAATGAAATAAAAAAGTACATTTAACAAAAAAATAAAAATTTAATTTCAAAAATTTTCAATTTTTTTTTTATTTTTTTTTTTTTTTTGGGAAATGTATTTTTTATTTAAGTCTAGATATTACATTTGAATCTTTTATTTCAGAAATAACATGAGTCAATGAACATCAACTTTTCAGGAGCAACAAAAAACTGGTTTTTATATGAAAAAACTCCACAACACTGCAAATTCTGATTATACGAAATTGCCTTTTTTTAAGTCTTCACTCGTTTTTAAGCCTTTAAAGTCGTGTTACTTATTTCCTTTTCTGAAATAAACTAACTTTTTGGTAAGACTTAGTTGTTTTTTTGGTTTTATTAAGCTCAAAACAAGAACAAAATGCGACCCACACCAGTAACTTTCGATTATTGGTATCCTTGCAAACTAGAGACCCGATATTTATACTTTTGTTGTTATTAAAAGTTGCGGATTCAAATTCAAGATCTTCGAAAACGTTTCAAATCCAGGGAAGACCAAAGATTTTTTTGCTTTCGAGATATTCGAGACAAAAACATTGTTTAACAATAATAACTTAATTTTTTTATTTTTTCAAACCTTATCAAAAATAACATTGACATTGTGTGGCAGAATAAAATTAACCTTAAACCCAATCATTGTCTGTCTCGCAATATATAATTTTCTGCAATTTATTTGTATTTAAAATAAAGTCAGTTGACCTGTTCTAACATTTTTACCAATTCTTTATTACGTCTATATGCATAGAATAAAATTAAGCCGAAAATATTTGAGAGTTATAAAATCTTACAACTTGGTTTTGAATTGCTGTAGTAAAAAACCACTACTTAAATTTTCAGTATCAAACCTTTGATTCGATGATTCAAACACAATATGACTAAACTACGATTACACAGGGCCGGTCCGAGCTAAATTAGCGCTCTGCGCAAGCTTCACCATTAAAAATAAATAAATAAATTTGGTGACGCAACAGCTCGGAGAGAGACCATTCCTGTGTGCGTTTTATTGGCAGGAATGGAGGGGACCTTCAATTTTTAGCCGAGTCCGAACGGCTAGATGAGAAGCACTTATTCATGACAAGTATACTATTACTCTTGGGGGATTTGTCAGTTCCTCGCAAGAGGCAAAGAGGCATTTCTGTTTTTAGGTGGCTGCGGCTGGGAATCGAACCAAAACTTTCGGCATAACAGTCCATAAAGCACTAACCATTATGCCATGAGGTACTACTTCATCAATCTTCATTAGCACCCCTCAATAGCGGTTATTGGTGGAAGAATTCCTGTTCTCATTACCCATGGTGTAGACTTTAATATTGTTTTTTTTTTTTTTTACGAAGTATCCCAAGGACGAAGGGGATATCCCCAAGAGGCGAACAAAATCGTGCCCTTTGCAAAGATTTTGAATAGGAAGCTAAATATCGACTTAAATTTGGAATAGTAGATATCTGTTGTTAAATTCAGAATAAGAATGGATATCAATATTGGTGGGAGCTATTAAAATTTTGTTTAAAAAAGTATTAGGCAGGTAGTGGTAGTGGCTTTCTTGATACTTGCTCAAGGCGCCCATTGGGTTCAGCGCCCTGCGCATTTGCGCCGCTTGCACGTATAGCTTGTCCGGCCCTGCGAGTACATAATCATGTAATTATTCAATGTACCTTGTTAAAAAAGAAAAGTTAAAGCTATTTTTCGAAGCTTAACCTAGCTAGTCAGAGCTATTATACTAGTAGCTAAACCTAGACAGTTCTAAGACATAATAGATAATTTCCCGGTGACCACGCTCAATGCAAATTGATGCGAAACTTTCGGGGTGAGCAGTGAGCACTCTTTAAACTTTTATAACGCGGCTAATCCGAAAAATAATTATCTATTATGTCTATTAACAACCGCGAAAGCCTAAAAAGCTAGACAGATCTAGCTTAAGCTTGGTTTTATGTGAATAAAAAAAGATTATGCTTAACAGCTTTAGCTGGAAAATTTTAGTTTAAGCTTAATATTTTTTTGCATTCGTTTGTTTATTCAGATGTTTTGGCTTAGAAGCTTGAGCTATAACTGTTATTTTTGGGACCGTAAATTTTGCATGTTGATTTACCCAAACAGTTTCCTTGTACTATATGGCAAGTGTAAAAAGCATAATTTTTTTTATGCAAAAGGAATTGGTCAAAGCTTTCTAGTCAGGGCCGTGTCTGGGGGTGGGGCAATGGGGCAGTTGTTTCAGGCGAATTGACACTTTGGTATAATATCATAAATTAAGGGATGCTGTTACCAAGCGCGTTAAACTTGCTTTACATTTTCATCAATCAAATTAAGCGATTGTTTGACGTTGAACAAAGATATATATGTCTTAAAAAGAGTCTAAATATTCCTTTGTTCCTGCTAAGAAATAAAACAAGAATTTATGATACGAGTTTGTGCCCATTCCATGCAAACAGAACGTTGTTCTTTAAGCTTTCGTAAGAATGACTTATAGATAAAAATGTTGAATTGTTGAAAAATCGACTAGTTTAAATGTTGATTTACATATATATCGACTGTTTTGTGTGTAGTTTGGGAAAGCCGCAAAGTCGTCTTTTGGTCGAGTCGAGAGTTCAAAATGTCGAAATTTTATCAAACAGTAGGTATTTTACCTAGTAAGAAAGTCGATATAAACCTAAATTTCAACTGGTTAAGCCGACTTTTTTTGCCGGTTATTCGTATGCAACTGAGTGGCTTGGAGTCAATATAAATAAACTGGAAGTGATGAAGCACTGAGTCCAAGATTTATTATTTGATTTTTTTATTAATTCAGTATTACAATTTTTGCGCCGTTTTCAGTCAAACCTATGGTTCTTGTACAATTTCTTTAAATTAGTTTTCAGAATTTATTCCAGCATTATAAAAGGCGCTGCCCTACTGTACCTGACCGAACCTCTGGTCCATGGGGAAGAAGTTAAGAAGGTTGGTTTAAATAAATCTGAATGAATGATAAACCTTCGTAAATGTCATGATCTCACTTAACTGACTATGCTACCATTTCGAAGTTATTCAGAATTAAAATCGTAATAAAGAATCAAGCTTTTTGGCTCATAATGAAAGGCAACAACTCTTGAATGGGACAATGAAATATAATTCAATATTCAATCCAAAGCACAATGATTGTCGCCAAAAAAGGGTCGTTTTATTCTTCTTCCTCTTTGCCTTCTTCCTTCCTATAACCTACTTACAAATATTGTATGAGTTTCCTAAATCCGACCAAAGAATATTTCCCAACTCAAACAAATCAAACCCAATTCAAAATCAATTAAAAGTCCTCTTAATGGCGTGTTTCTCTCCCCTCGTTCGGCGGGTGATATTACCAAATCTGGGATTAAATTAATAATCAAGGTGTTCCTCTTTATTTGTCCCTGATGATATGGTTTCGTACCGCATCAATAAACCGTGTATCTTGTCACTCGAATAATGTCACACAAAAAGATGTATTTTTCAAGATATACACGATGCAGCTTTATGCCAGAGCATTCATCATGCAGTCAATTTATTACGAATCAGCTTGTCAAGGTTTTTAATTAAAAGAAATCTGTGACTTGAAGTGGATGCGGGCTAGCTGGCTGATATGTATAAAGATGATGTGACTCTGTGTGGATATGAGATGGCACTTTGTGGTGCCATCATCCTACGTTTTCCGTCCATATAAAGTCTTTAAATAACTTGTTCATATAAGTCGAAGAGTGTTTTGTTGTTTTGGTGTCGAAGAGTTACACTCGTACTCGTTGTTGCAACATGCGAATGCAACCCACTATCGTTTGGGGACATGGCAGCCACTTAGTTCTTCTAATCTCGAAAAAAGCTTGGTGCTGAATTTGTTTCTGTGCGAGGGTTGATCCCATCTTAGCATCCAAGGCGAACAATATTAAAAGTATAGTCTCCGTCCGTAGAGAGAGTAAGGTACCCTACAACTGGCCAGGGTCTGAGTAAATTGACAGAAAAATTGTTCCAGCAGATAAGACTTGCTGCTCTCTATTAAAACTAATGGAGAATAAAGGGAAAAATATAATGTTGCTGTCTTGTTATTCGGATGTTTGTAATAATCGTGATTCATGATACATAGTGTGTCCGATGTAGCGCTTCTTGATTTACTTTAAGTGTTTTGCTTGTTTGTAAGTTGTAATTGAGATTTTGTAACTTGTAATAGCTCGAGGGTACCTACCTTACCTACATAAGAAGCATAACAAAAGAAAGTTTCTTCTTAATGATTGAAAAAAGTGTGCAAATGATTATTTTTTTTTAAAATTGGTTGGTTTATCGGAGTCAAACGTCAAAAGAGGAAACGGCTGATGATCTTCTTAGTTACTTTGGGAACATAATTAACAAAAGCAGTTAGGTGCCCATAAGCCATTAATAAAGCCTTGTGATGTGCTTTTTGCTTTCCAGCCGAGGTTATATATGCTCGCCGATATAGCCATGGACATCCTGAAGAAAACAAAACCAGAGGAAAAGGTCTTGGAAACTTATTACAAAATCTTTATGGAAAACAAATCTTATATTTAAAACACACAATATTCTGTTACTAAGTTTCACTGGTACTTCGGTTGGTTCAGGTACTGGAACGATTTACTAGCGTTGCTGGATTCTGGTCTAGCTGTCTTGTATAAGTTACAATGGTTTCTGATGATTCCGTGTTAGTCTTGGTGTTTGGTCTCGGGTAATGTGGCTTCTGATGGTTGGGCCTTTAAAACTGGTCCTATTATTCTGACGTAAGGTTATCGTTTAAAGAAAAAAACAGCAGGCTTAAACCCTCTGGAACATCAACAGGTACCATGCCCCTGGTGGCACTCAAAATAGCAGGCTAAAACGCTCTGGTAGATCACCAGGTACCCAAGCCCCTGGTGACACTCAAAACATCAGGCTTAAACGCCCTCGTACATCAGCAGGCACTACGCCCCTGATGGCACTCAAAACAGCAGGCTAAAATGGTCTGGTATATCTGCGGGTACCACGCCACTTGTGGCACTCAAACAGCAGGCTAACACGTTCTAGTAGATCAGTAGGTATTAAAGCCCCTGGGACTATTAGGACGTTTGACTTCGAACTAAGACCCCTTGCCACTGGTGGGAGGAAACCTTAGTAAGAAATAGCTGGGCAATCTATCTGTTTCCTAAGTTTCAACGAAACCCCTTACTACTAGTGGGGGAAGCTCCGATAGAGCAAATAAAGCTATATGGCCAGATCGCATCGAATTGCCTACGACCAGAGGTAATATTTATGATAAAGCTATATGGCCAGATTGCCTTGAATTGCCTACGACCTGAGGTAATATTTATGATTATTGAAGCCAAATTTTCTATTGTCATCCTCATCTTACATTTTCAGTAAAGACTGAATGTGAACTTTAAAAGTGATGAACGAAAAATGATAATGTAGATTTTGGTATTACTTCACGTTTCCATAGTGTGTGAGTGTGTGCATTGAATATTATCATCATCATCGTGTCCTGTTACCCCGGCTGGGGCATAGGGCGTCAACAAAACGTCTCCATCCTTCACGGTCTCCTGTAAGGTACTTTAGCAGTGGCCACGTCTTTCTCTGGGATTCTGCTTCCGCTAAGACAATTGATTTCCATGCTGTTCTTGGCTTTCCAACCCGCCGTGCACCCTGAGGATTCCATTCAAAGGACTGCTTTGCAATTTCATCGTATGGTTTCCTCAGTGTGTGACCAATCCAACGCCATTTACGCTTTCTTATGTCGACGTCCAGCCGCTCTTGACTTGTCCTGCGCCACAATTCCTCATTCCTCATTTTATTTGTGGCCAGCGAATCTTTAGGATGTGGCGAAGACAGCGATTCACAAAAGCCTGCAATTTCTTCGAAATGATAGACGTGACTTTCCAGGTTTCACAAGCATATAACAGCACGGATTTGACATTGGATTCGAAGAATCTCAACTTAGTGTGTAAGGAGATTTGACTTGATTTCCAGATTGGGGACAGAGTACCGAAGGCAGCACGAGCTTTATTTATTTTACTTTTAACGTCCAGATCCGTACCACCGTTTGCAGAGACAATACTGCCAAGGTAGTTGAACTGTTCCACTACTTCAACTGGCGTCTCCTGTAGAATAATACGCTGCTGTGTGGAGCGGCCTGTGAGCATTGTTTTTGTCTTTTTGCTGTTAATTCTTAGACCACTCGACTCTCCCATCACTTGCAGTGTTAGGCACATCCCGTTCAGCCCACTGATGTTATTTGCCAGTAGACATTATGTCATCGGCATAGTCTAAATGACTGAGCGTTTCGAACGGTCTCCATTGGATGCCATTTCGCTCAGCTGTACCAACACTGGCCGTCAATACGTCGTCCATCGCCAGCAGGAAGAGAATTGGCGATAGATCATCCCCTTGTCTCACACCCTGTTGCACTACGAAGGAGTCGGATAGCTGCCCATTGTGCAAAACAATACACCTTGCGTTGTTGCAGGACTCTTTAATAATGGCAACAATTTTTTGTGGAATTCCTCTACCAAGCAACGATCTCCATATACATTCTCGGTTAACTCGATCAAAGGCCTTCTCAAAATCCACGAACATGAGGTAAAGCGGTGATTGAAATTCCATCGATTGCTCGAGGACGATACGCACGATCGACCACTGTGGAGGCCAGCTTGATGATGCCTCTTGAGTGTAGACTCGAGTCTATCCTTTATTCGCTCGAGAATGATGGCTGCCATGAGTTTTGGGAAAACGGACAAAACGGTGATACCACGCCAAATGTTGCAATTCTTTAAGTCACTTTTCTTTAGCAACTTAACAATCACACCATCCTCCCAGTCCCTGGGATAGCTTTCGTTTTCCCAAATGCTTTGTATCAGCGGATGTAAAATACTAGCCGCTGTTACGGGATCGGCTTTCAGAAATTCAGCTGGTATTCCATCCAGTCCAGCTGCCTTGTTGTTTTAGAGGAGATTTATTGATATCAGGATTTCTGATTCTGACGGGGGTTCGATGTCAATACCCCTATATGACCTGCGCATCTCGTTTAGTTGGTTCACTTCAGCACTCTGCTCAACTGAATCTTCATTTAGCAGGGCACAAAAATGGTCCTTCTATCTACGACGCTGATCCTCAATTGATACCAAAAGTGTGCCGTCCACATCCATTACAGGATGATTGGTGTTGCTTTTTTTCCCGATAACATTGAATATAGTGAAGTACAATTCTCACTATCACTAGTAATTAAAATATGTAAAAACAAAGTAAAAGAAGTGGAGTAGCATGGAACGCTTCTTTACAGCCTTAAGCAATCACTCTGCATTAAGGTCCTAATTATTTCAAGACGAAGAAATAGGCTTTATAAATCTATTTGGAACACTGCGATGCAAGTTTATGATTGGCGGAACATAAAATCTAAACACATCTTCTGCGAATCAAGCTAGGTCCCTTCATACATCTCACAGAGCACAGATTTTCAAAGCTTGTGTGCAATCCTGTGTATTCAATAGGAAACCCAATATACTTCTCGACGATAAGAGCAAAATTGCTAGATCTGTATTTATTGTTATCATAATGAACTACGTACATAACATAAATAATGTTCGTTTAAACAAATCGCACAGTATTCATTTATTTTATTCTTTCTTCAAATAAATGAATCATAATGAGCACCTACTATACACCACCTCTATTCCACTTCTCGTCGTATATTGAATTTTTATTGATAAAACTGATCCTATATCTTTGTGCCACCATCAATAACTTCCTCAATTCGTTATATAGCCTCGCTGCGCGTTAACTTACCATAATTGTTTACCTTTTCAAATAAATTTAATTTTTATTATCTCATTGTGAAATCAATTTCTTAAGAGGACCGACAATAAACAAAAAATAACGACTTCGTTTCTGAAGAAAAAAAAAATAGAAAAATACAATACTGAAGCTATTTTCATTGGTTTAATTTGATTTAGAAAAATCTTAACTTACTCTAGAGGAAGTATATAAGATATACGAAATAAGGGTAAGTTGGGTATTTGTAAAAAAATACATGCTTTCAAATCTTTAACTAAACAAGACACTATGATAACATTACCTACAGGAAAATGAAAAAAAATGATTTCCTTATTTGGTTCAATGAACTATTTTTTCTCTCAAAAATCTTCATAATGAATATGAAGAATGATGGATTACGTTTACGTGTATTATTATCACCTGAGGAAGAAACGTTTTCGATAACCTCAACCCTTGACACTGTTGTTCTAAACCTAACTAGTAAAATGAGAACGGCCTTTGAAAAAAACTGCCCTATATCTCGTAACATTAAACCCACTAACCCACAATGGTGGAACAGTGAACTTAAGAAACTAAGAACAGGGGTCAGAAAACTTTTCAATGTAGCTAAGCTGAGCAAATTAGAGAAAGACTGGATTTCATACAGAGCCGAACTTAACTTATACACCAAAGAGTTAAGAAGGGCCAAGAAAGATTCATGGGCTAGGCACTGTGAATTCATTGAGATTCTTACCTATAACCCCACGAATCCAGGATACATTAAGCATCCCGATGGATCATGGTCGAATTCGAGCCAAGAAACACTTGAACTCTTCATGGAAACACATTTCCCTGGGTGTAAGAGTCCTGAGATCTCAGGTTATTCACAACCAGACTCCTTAGAAATTTTACAATCAACACCAGAATTGGAACAGGTTATCACAGAGCAGAAGATTATGTGGGCTATAAACTCGTTCAAACCCTATAAATCAGCTGGACCAGACGAGATTATTCCGGCATTTCTTCAACACGCTCTACAGATAATCACCCCATGGCTTAGGGTAATCTTCAAAAGTTGCGTCAAACTTAGATACGTCCCTACTAGCTGGAGAAAGGTTAAAGTTGTCTTCATTCCAAAAGCTGGAAAACCGACGCACTCGACTGCAAAGGATTATAGACCTATAAGTCTCTCTTCGTTTCTCCTCAAGACACTGGAGAGAATTATTGTTCTGCATGTCAGGGACCTTCTTAATCTAAACATTTTGTGCAGCTACCAACACGCTTACCTCAAAGGTAAGTCAGTGGAGACTGCATTGCACGAAGTCGTTACACAAATTGAGAAAAGTCTCGAACTCAAAGAACACACCTTTGCAGCATTTTTGGACATTGAAGGAGCGTTTAACAACGTAAAAACGGAGTCCATTAAATCTGCTCTGGAAGAGGTTGGGGCTGAGTCTGCCATTGTGGACTGGATTTATACCATGCTCAATGGTAGAATCATAAGCTCGCAACTTGGAGATACGATTGTTGAGAAAACAGTAACAAGAGGCACTCGACAGGGAGGGGTGATTTCGCCTCTTCTTTGGGTCCTGGTTGTTAACGAAATTCTTACAAGATTTAGGAATCAGGGCATTAAAATCGTGGCCTATGCAGACGACATAGTAATTTTGATATCGGGTAAGTACCTTACCACCATCAAAGATATTATGTAATCCGCACTCAAAGAACTATTTTCGTGGGCAGTACAAAACGGTCTTGGGGTTAACCCTTCAAAAACTGAGCTAGTTTTGTTCACGAATAAAAAGAAATTAGAGGACTTTACTCCTCCCAGGCTAAATGACATTCCTTTGAAACTTTCCAAAGAAGCTAAATATCTTGGAATAATCCTTGATTCCAAGCTAACATGGAAACAGAACACAGAGGACAGAATGAAAAGAGCACTATGCGCTTTCTATACATGCAAGAAAACCTTCGGTACACGGTGGGGTATGCGATCGCACGTCATCCAGTGGATGTACACGGCGATTGTTCGTCCCATTCTTACCTATGGTTCTATCGTTTGGTGGAAGGCTATTGAAAAAGTAAGCTATCTCAAAAACCTGAACAAGGTACAGAGACGAGCCTGTATAGGAACAACGGGGGCTCAGAGGTCTACGCCACAAGCAGAGGGTTGGAAATTATTTTAAATCTTCCGGCACCTGACGAATACATAAGATGCACAGCAGCCAAGAGCGCACTTCGAACTGGGCTTTTGGAAGCAAAGCACCTATGGTCATGGGTCTATCCTCCAGAGGTATGACACAGTGGCCGCACTTGATGTAACGACCGACTACATACCACCTTTTGTAGATTTTAATAAACACTTCTCTATTTTAATACCCCAAAGGCATAGCTGGGAACCCAACTCACTAACCGGGGAACAGGGTATCTCATTCTACACCGATGAGTCTAAAATGGAAGAAGGAACGGGAGCTGTGGTATTTTGTGAAGCTCTGAATATTAGATATTCGTATAAGCTCGCAGATGAGTGTAGTGTCTTTCAGGCTGAGATTTACGCTATTGAAAAAGTGGCAGAAATGGTACAAACGAAGAAACTGAACTCGTCGGAGATCACATTTTTCGTTGACAGCCAAGCTGCTATCAAAGCTTTAGCCAGTGAGACTATAAGATCCAAAACTGTAGCAAAATGCCGAGGCAAACTGAATGATATTTGTGACACTAACCGAGTCAAACTCTGCTGGGTTCCTGGACATAGCGATATAGAAGGGAACGATATAGCAGATGAACTGGCAAGGAAAGGGTCAGTATCAAATAGAAACAGTAGTAGCCAATTAGATATGGGACTAAACATCCCGATCGACTTGATTAGAAAATAGACCTAATAACAAAAGAGCAAATTAATAAATCTTGGAGGACTAGGAACGACTGTGTTATCTCTAGAAGTTTATGGCCTGGAATTAATGAAAAGGAATCTCGGTATATTTTATCACTGAGTAAAAAGAATATTAGAATCTTGATAGGTGTACTAACGGGCCATTGCGCCATTGGCACAATGGCCATCAGACTAGGTGTATTTGCACCCGATTTCTGCAGGAGCTGTCAGGACGTAGAGGAAATAGAAACCATTAAACACCTGCTCTGTGATTGTCCAAACCACCAAACAAATCGACTCCGTTATTTTGGAAACAGGTTTTTTGAAGAACTGGAAGATCTAGCGCAGGTCTCAATGGCAAACATGAGAAAATTCATAGAAAGCACAGGCTGGTTCGCAAACGAACCAGTCTATGTGAACCATTAGTTGGGTGCATCTCTGCCTTCTTTTATAAGGGGATCACAATGGACCAATAGGCCCCCGTGTACGCAACAGCCTCTGTGCTGTGCACGCCCCTCTTAACCTAACCTAACCTAACCTATTATCTAGAGAGCGTTCAGGCGTTTTCCTGAGTCTATCACGATATCTATATAAGAAACCTTGCTTAACCACTTAACCTTATAAATAGTTTAAGGTGAAAAAAGAATACTTTCAAAATTCTTGAACAAATATGTATTTATGAAGAATAAAAGAATTGAAAATAGTTGGAGTGGTTTAAAAAAATAAGTAGTTTTTGATGTAGGCATGTATAGAATTTTCAAAAATTTTATGCAAATTTTAAGTTTTTACTAATATACAGAAAAAAATAAATTTTCAAAATAATTATATCAACCCGATTTTGAAACATCGAATTTCAAAAAAATATTTTGATATTTTTAAAAAATTCACAAAATTTTTTTTGAAAATTTTGATGTATGCAATTTTATTTAGGCGTATCTACTGTTTTGAGGTTTTTGTATACAAACATTTATTTAACTCCGTTCAATCCATAATAAGGAAATGTAAAAGCTAAAATAGCGTTCTAAGGGAGATATACTCTTAATACTTTAATACTCTTAGGAGTCGTGTTCGAGAAAAATGAGATTTTCTTCAAGTATTTTTATCATTTGTATGAAAGGTAAAATTATTTTTTCATAAAAGTAAAATCTTTTTCCAGAGTATTCTAAAGACTGTTAAAAACCTGTTAGTTTCAAAATAATCGACCATTTTGTATTCATCCCTTACCTTGGCGGACACATTGTGGCGGAATCATATAATTTTGATATCTGAATTTGTAGTTAATTAAATGCTAAGTTGTTGCTGAAGCCCCGATTTTGTAGCTCTAAAGGTTCTTCAAATATTCAAAATTCCGCTAAAATAAGATTGAAGTAAGCTGACGAAAATCCAAAAACATTAATTCTGTTAATGCCCAAAATTGAAGCTTTTAAATGCTAATTTGTTGCCCAGAAATTAATTTTCTATCTTTTATGAATAATTTTTTACTCAAAGTTTAAGTTTAAAAAAGTGCTTTTCCGTTTCCCCTAACATAAATCCGGAAAAAGTGCAGCGAAATCGTAGAAATTAAATTTTCATTTTTTTGTTCCCTAATTGGAAGACTCCTCTAAAAGATTAATCACCACAACCCAGCTCGCTTGTTTTTCTTTGTATTCAATTTCCCATTCAAATTAGGAACTACTTACTTAATAAAGGTGGGGCTACGGTCAGGGGTGTACCAGGGCCTCAACCAACAAGCTTCTTTCAGCCGACTCGGTTTCTAGCTAGCTGTCTCTAGTTTTGCACGCCATGTTGGTTGCGGTCCTCTTCCATTTGCGTGCGCCAACTTTTATGCTGTCCACCTCTGCTGCGCTGTCCCACGGGGTTGGATTCAAAGACTTTCCGGGCTGGAGCATTGATCTCCATTCGCTTTAGGTGACCCCGCCATCTCCATGGTTGGCGTTTCACTTTTGTGGCTAGGTCAGTATCACTGTACATTCAGACCTAACAGTTCGTTGTTGTATCTTCTTCTCCATTCTCCATTCTGCATCTATGCAGACCAAAAATCCCCCGTAGAAGCTTCCTCTCAAAACAGCCTTACGCGTTTCTCATCCACCGTTAACAGTATCCATACCCCTGCACTATACATCAGCACCGGGATGATAAGCGTCTAATACAGGGACAGTTAAGTTGCTCGAGAGAGGGCTTTGCTTCTCCATTGCCTTCAAAGAAACTGCAATTCGCAAGATTAGTCCTTCGTTTGATCTCAGCACTGATCTGATATAGTTCGCTGGGCTTACAGCGGATCCTAGGTAGACAGAGTCTTTGACCATCTCAAAATTGTGGCAATCTATAGTAATGTTCTGTCCGAAACGTCGATGTTGGGTGCCCTTTCTTGTTGACAGTATATATTTCGTTTTGTTTTATTCACCGTTAACCCCATATCTTCTTGGTTTCCTTCTCAATACTCACGGACGCACAATTAACATCTCGCTTAGTTCGTCCGATTATGTTAACATCGTCTTTGTAAGCGAGTAATTGGATGGAGTTTTGAAAGCTTGTGCCTCTAGTTTTGACGTGAGAGTTTTGCACTGTTCTTTCAAGAGCGATGTTAAAGAAGTCGCATGATAGCGCGTTGCCTTGCCTAAAACATTTTTTGACATCAAAGGTTTCGGTGAGGTCCAGGGCCGTGCCTAGGCGTGGGGCAATGGGGCAGTTGCCCCAGGTGCCTTGCCGTGAAAGGCACCGGGCCATCATACCACGAACAGCACTCCAATTCCGTGAAAATTCCCGCCATGTCGTAAACATAACGCCACTCGGTGAACTTATGTTTAAAAACTACAAATTTAAATTGAAAAATAATAAATTATTGCTTTTCTACGGAAATGGATTCGAAATGGAGTGGGAACGAAATGACCCCATATGGTCGATTTTTATAATCTCTATGAAAAGAAATTCTACTGGTTAAAAAATGGACTGATCCAAAAGTAGACAAAATTTTACCAACACTTCCACAGTGATCGACATTTTATGAATCGAGATTTCAACAGTCGCCATTTTAAAAGTCTAAAATTTGAAAATAGACATTTTGGTAAGATCATATGCTAGGGAATGATGTTAACAAGTGTGTTTTACTTGCTTTACATTTTCATCAATCATCAATCAAATTAGTCGATTGTTTGAAGTTGAACAAAGATATGTGTCTTAAACAGAGTCTTAATTTTTCATAGAATACAAAAAAATTATCTTAATTTCCTGTTAAGAAATCAAACAAGAATTTATAATACGAGTTTGTGCCCATTCCATGCAAACATTTCAAGCAGAGCGTTGTTCTTTATGCTGACGTAAGTAGGACTGATGAAAAAATGTCGAATTGTTGAAAAATCGACTCGGTTAAATGCAGATTTATATAGACTGTTTTGTGTGTAGTTTTGGAAAGTCGACTTTTGGTCGAGTCGATATCTCAAAGTTTCGAAATTAATAACACAATTACTTCTTTTAAATGCGATACGAATCCTGAGAAAAAAGGTTGGGTCTGCTAAATGCAAGCAGTTACAAAAGTGAATAAAGTTAAAAATAAAAAAATTGAGAAAAAAAAAAACAAATAAATACAAATTTAAAATAGGACCATGCAAAAAGCAGATCTCTAGTAAAAAGTCAAATAAAAAATAGTAAAAAATTGAAATGGAATATCATTTTTTGCTAAGTTCGTTGAGTTTGTAGTTTCAGTTTCTCTATGTAGTAGTTAATTAAATTTTTTGAACTTTACTAAATAATTTCAACTATGTAATTATGGGAGGAGCAATAAAGAAGTTTTTTCTGTGTGATCTTGCTATGATTATAGTCAAAAATATTTGAATAAGAATTGTTAATTTCTTAACGAAGTAAACAAATAATCAAAAAAGTAAAATAGACGAAAAATAACTCAAGGAGAAGACGACGCACTAGTTTGAAGGTTTTCACAAAACTGACTTTATTGTTTTTTAAAATTTACATTTCTTGAAAATGATGAATTATGAAAAGTGCAACTATGCAATAAAAAATTCCAAGCGTGAGAACAGATGAATAGCAAATATCAAAAGTGGAACACGAGAAGCGTGAACTACAAAGTTTTCAACTGGTCACACACTTGTATTAATAATAGAAAATAATATTCTGTTGCACCTATGCAAAAATGATTTACAAATTAAGATGATCCATTTAGCCTTACAATACTACTGGCCGCATGGTTTAAGGTAAAAAGAAAAAAAGTTTAAATGAAATTTGAACATACTCCCCCCTTTTGAGGGTTCTTAACTCTCTAAATTTTACTTATTGAATTCTTTAACTTAATTTTAAACGTTGACCTCGAAAGTTCTCGGCATAGGGGTTGGTCTTCCTTTTCGACGAAAAAGAGTGAAGATAATCCCAATCATGCATGCCAATAACAACAGACTGCTTCCATAGTGATGGTAATCATGTGAGTTGATATCAGTGGGGGCAGGCAATTCCTTGGATTTGTCCATTACATCTTTGATTTTAGACTTTAGATCCTCAAACTCGGATGGGTCAATATGACTCGTTTCAATAGGTGTGTCTATTGTCTTTGATGTTGTCTCTTCAGTTATGTTCCAGAAACTAGCACTCGCGCTAGGAATAAAATGTGAGGTTATTTTGCTCTCATAATTAATTTTACCTTTAATGACGATGTTGGGCAGTTGAAGAACACAAGGTTTCATAAACTCCAGAACACCATTTCCAGATAAGCTAATGGCTGTGCTTTTATCGCCGAAAATCAGATGGCCAGAAATTTTTGATGGAATAGAGAAAATCCAGCTGTTCGAAGATTTAAGTCCTTTGCAAACATTTTGTGAATATGTCTCCTTTAAGGTGCATTTGCTGAAGCTCTCCTCTTTATGATTTAGTAAATCCATTTCACAAATCTCTGAAGTTCCTTGCTGGATTATAGTTGGGTGTACTTGGTTGCACATGTAGTTGGTTGACAGTAATCGTTTGCATGCTTCCAGCTGGAGGCCACTCAATAAGAAATATCAACGGCCAGCGTTGGAACATCAGAGAGGCAGGGCATTCAATGGAGACCGTTTGAAAGGCTTAGCCACTTAGACTATGCCGATGATATATGTCTCTTGGCAAATAACATCAGCGGGCTGAACGGGATGTGTCAAGCTCTGAAGGTAAAAGGAGAGGCGAGTGGTCTGAAAATAAATAGCAAAAAGACAAAAATAATGCTCACAGGCCGCTCCACACATCAGCGTATTTTGATACAGGAGACGCCAGTTGAAGAGGTGGAACAATTTAACTACCTTGGAAGTATTGTTTCAGCAAATGGTGGTACTGATCTGGACGTTCAAAGTAGAATAAATAAAGCTCGCGCAGCCTTCGGTTCTCTCTCCCAAATTTGGAAATCATGTCAAATCTCCTTGCGCACAAAGTTGAGATTCTTCGAATCCAATGTCAAATCCGTGCTGTTATATGCTTGCGAAACCTGGAAAGTCACGACTACCATCTCAAAGAAATTGCAGGCTTTTGTGAACCGTTGTCTACGCCATATTCTAAAAATTCGCTGGCCACAAATTATATCAAACGAGGAATTGTGGCGCAGGACAAGCCAGGAGCGGCTGGACGTTGACATAAGAAAGCGTAAATGGCAATGGATTGGTCACACACTGAGGAAACCAAACGATGAAATTGCAAAGCAGTCATTTGAATGGAATCCTCAGGGTGCACGGCGGGTTGGAAGACCAAGAACAACATGGAAATCAACAGTTCTAGCAGAAGCAGACTCCCAGAGAAAGACGTGGCCACAGTTTAAATATCTATCTGCAGACCGCGAAGGATGGAAACGATTTGTTGGCGCCCTATGCCCCAACCGGGGTTACAGGACTTGATGATGATGATCTCTGGGTAATGATACAGCTAAATATTCAGCAGATGTTTCTACTATAAACGTCTTGTTTCTGTGAATTATAGGAATAGTTAAAAGATTAAAAAGTTGAAATTCTTCAGCATCCGTGAGGGGTAGTAACATTTCAAACACAATTGAATCATTTAAGCACCGACCTTTCACTGATGAAATTTTATACATATCAAGAACTGAACCTTCTGGCAATGATAAATAGGAAGGCAAGTTACTTTTAACAAGCTTCAGCTGCTCACTTAATTGCTTGGGTGTTATAAGCTGTGGATTTATATGTTTCCGTGATTTAAATCCAAAAGAACATCTAAAAGCATTTCTTGTATGTGCTCGAAATTCGTGAGAACAAGAATCAGATATGAAGTCAATGATCCGAGATTCTGTTTTACCCCGTTAACCTTTTGTTTCTCCTTGAAGATCGCAATGGTCTTTTCAAGATGTTGGTTTAAAGCCTTAAACTGATCTTGAACTTGAATGTGATCACGTTTTAAAATATTCGAAGTAGCATCTGCAATTGAACTTTGTTTTCTCAAAAGTTCAATCAAATGATTTTCGTTCTTATAGGCATTGTTGATTTGACCTTGAATTTTGTCTGCACTCTCTTGGTCAAGGATACCAAACAAACTATGTGCAAGAGTTCCCACAATGTCGAATGGTGATCTTGCTATCCTGGTTCGTTCATATTTTGGCGCATGATAATTGTGAAGCAACTCATTGTTATGTTCGATAACTGCGATCCTGCTTCGCAGTGTGTCTATTATTGGCTCACAATACATTTGACTAGCAATTTCTTTTGTACATATATCTTGCATTCTGTTGACATATGCTTTAAGCTCATTGAATTCTTGCCAGTATGTTGTCAAATTATAAAATACAAAAATTTTCCAGTACGTGTTCACCGTACGAATTCTGCCAACATCTTCAAAATATATACCAACAACATCATCGAGTTCCTTGATATTAACTTGCTCCTGTATTACCGTCTGACATAAGGATGTAGGTATTATGATAAGTGCCAAAAGTAAGATCGAAAGCAGTGTCAACTTTTGTGTTTTTCTTGGTCTTAAACTTCTCGTGCTTCTCTTGGGTTCGAGACTGGAGCAATCTGGATTTTTTCTTTATTCTCTTGTTCATCTGTTGGAAGTGGGCACAGATTATGTATTGCTCTTTGATATGTTCCAGTTTGGGTTTTAACATTAGCCACGCGTACTTTATCATCACTTCCCTTAAAAGTTTCAATCACACGTCCTAATTTCTAGCACATCGGAGGAATATTTTCTTCTTTAATAAGCACCAAGGTGTCAGGCTTCAGATTGTTAGATTCAGTCTTCCACTTGAATCTTTGCTGCAAGAGATGTAAATACTCATCTGACCACCTTTTCCAAAAATGTTGTTGAATATGTTGAATTTGCCGGAATTTATTCAGGCTGCTCATTTTGCAGGTTGTAACATCAGGTTCTGCCATTGCCGTAAGAGGACTTCCGATTAAGAAGTGTCCGGGTGTGAGAGCTTCGAAATCATTTGGATCAGATGATAACGGTGTCAACGGTCGAGAATTCAATATTGCTTCTATTTGTATGACCACAGTAAGCAACTCCTCATACGTAAGTGATGCTGCACCTAGGTGGCGAACGAGGAGTGTCTTTGCAGATTTGACTGCAGCCTCCCACAGGCCTCCAAAATGAGGGGAACGAGGTGGAATGTTTTTCCACGTTATTCCTTCTTCGAGGCAATATGTCTGAATTGCTGCTTGTATTTCCAGGCGGGCTATGCTGATAGTTTTCAAGGGCACAACTCTTGATTTTGAGCAAAGAAGTTGGCAAAAGCTTTGGTTTCTTTCATCAATTGATCTTAAGTAAATGCACGAACCAAATGCACTTAAGCTGCTATCGGAGAAGGCATGAAGTTCAATTGTTTTAGCAGAAGGAAGAAGAACGTATCGTGGAATGCTTATCTTGTTCATGAGGGAGAATTTCCCAATGTAGTTTATCCACTTTTGAGCCTTTTCAGTTGGAAGATTCTCATCCCAAGACAGTTTTGATTTCCACAATTCTTGTAAAAATAGCTTGCCAATGACGATTATAGGCCCAAGTAAGCCAAGAGGATCGAAAAGTCTTCCAAGATCAGCTAAAACTGTTCGCTTTGTTATCTGAGTAGTTATATTATTTACATTTTCGTCATTGAAGCTGAATTTGAAGACATCTAGTGAAGGATCCCATATTAGTCCTAAGGTTTTGACTACCTCAGATTGACGAAATGTTACTAGTTTCTCTTTATCATCTTCAGGAATTCCTTCTAAAATCATAGGATGATTGGAACAAAATTTTTTCAATTCAAAATTACCTGCTTGGAGTAGACAAACTATCTCATTAAGCAACTCATGAGCGTCATCAATGGTCTCTGCACCGGCCAAGCAATCATCCACGTACACATTGTTTTTAACGACTTGTGAAGCTCTATAAAATGTATCTTGATTGTCTTCTGCTAATTTAACAAGACATCTGGTTGCAAGGTAAGAAGCCGATGCTGTCCCATAGGTAACAGTGTTTAATTTATACAGCTGCAATGGCTCATCAGTTCTTGGTCTCCAAAAAATAAGTTGAAAGGCTCGATCTTCCTCTTGTAATAACACCTGGCGATACATCTTTGTTCTGTCTGCTGTAAAGACGTATCTGTGCATCCTGAATTTCAGAACTATGGAGAATAGATCTGGTTGAACTGTTGGACCCACCATTTAGTGAGTGACCAGAGGTCGTCTTGGCTGAAGCGTCAAAAACTACTCGAAGCTTTGTTGATGAACTTGCGGGTTTCATGACGCAATGATGAGGTATGATGTAGTGTCTCTCTGGAATATTATCCTTGTTAATTGGTGTCATGTGACCCAATGTTTTATACTCTTCCATGAAGCTGGTGTAGGATTTTTTTAGCTCTTCATCCTTGTTCAATTTGCTTTCTAATGAAAGAAACCTTTTTCTTGCTACTTGAAGGGAGTCACCTAAAAATATGGAAGGATCCTCCTTAAATGGTAATTTAACAACAAATTTAACTTCAGAATTCCGAGTTGTATTCTTCTTGAAATGTTCTTCACAATGATGTTCTTCTTCACTCTGAGTGTTAATGGGAGTGTCATGGCTTTCTGTTTCCCAGAAGGAACGAACGAGTTTGTCCAACGATGTCATCGATGGCTTTGTGACTATATGGCAATGAGCATTCGAATTTGAAGCTGGAGCACTTCCGGCTAAGATCCAACCTAACTCTGATTTACGTAATGTTGGTAGTTCGTTTGAAATCCTGTATTCTCCTGGTAAAAACAGGTCAAAGAAAAGTTCAGCTCCCAACAGCATATCGATTTGATTAGCTTTGCAGAATGAAGGATCTTCCAGCTCGATGTGAGTAGGAATCTTCCACAGGGGAACGTCGATTTCTTGACAGCACTGGTAGTCACTTATACGAGACATGAGGTTCGCTTCAATTGTGGCTTTATAAGTCGATGTTCTGGATTCAAAAGTTACTGAGGCCACAAACTCAGACCTGCACTCTTGCGCACCTATTCCACTGATTGAAGTATCCTTGCGATACTTCTTGATTCCTAACTGCTGTAGGAACGATGTTGTGACAAAATTTAACTGAGAGCCAGAGTCAAGAAGAGCTCTGCACGGGATTCGCACACCATGAGATGAAATCACATTAACCACTGCCACCACATTGCGTTTCTGATGCTGTATTAACTGCTTGATGTACTGGCTGTGGAACCTTGTTTATAGTACCTTTCTCACCCCACTGATGTGTAGCTGGTGAGTTGTTGCCGTTTTCTTGTGGCTGATGTAATTTTTGTTGCCGCTTCTGCTGGTGAAGTAGTGTATTATGGGGCATGTTGCATTTTTGGCATTTTCGGGGTGAGCATGATTGGGTTAAATGGCCTTTCTTCAAACAATTCCTGCACAACATCAGCCTGTGAACAGCTTTTCCTCGTTCTGAACCTGAAAGAGACAAAAATTTATTGTCTTCAATAGTTTGGTCATAATTCCTGTGAGCCATTGTAATTAGTTTTGATTTTATTATTCGCACTTGCACTAAAACGAAGTAATTATTTCACAATAAATCACTGCAAGCCACCAAAACTCTTTTTACTGATTTTATTATTTTATAAAAATTATTGCAGGCCACTAAAACTCTTTTTAATGTGTCCTGTCACGGTCGCCAATGTTAATTTCTTAACGAAGTAAACAAATAATCAAAAAAGTAAAATAGACGAAAAATAACTCAAGGAGAAGACGACGCACTAGTTTGAAGGTTTTCACAAAACTGACTTTATTGTTTTTTAAAATTTACATTTCTTGAAAATGATGAATTATGAAATGTGCAACTATGCAATAAAAAATTCCAAGCGTGAGAACAGATGAATAGCAAATATCAAAAGTGGAACACGAGAAGCGTGAACTACAAAGTTTTCAACTGGTCACACACTTGTATTAATAATAGAAAATAATATTCTGTTGCACCTATGCAAAAATGATTTACAAATTAAGATGATCCATTTAGCCTTACAATACTACTGGCCGCATGGTTTAAGGTAAAAAGAAAAAAAGTTTAAATGAAATTTGAACAAGAATTTACTTCCCTCAACATTCTAGTATAACTGGTTCATTCCTGCCATAATCAGTTCTGTGAGGTGCTTGATGGAATTAAGGAACTGATCTAAGAGAATGTGAGTTGGTGTTAATACTCAGTAACACCAGATAAAATTTGATGGACACAAATCACATCAGCTACTTCACGGTGCTTTTCGAGGGATTGTAAGTTAATGAGCCGCAACCGATCATGATATGGAGGCAAGTTGTATCTGTCAACCCATGGGAATCCTCTAAGAGCAAAAAGGGGGAATCTACGCTGAATTACCTCTATTCTATTGATGTGCACAAGGTGGTTAGAGGACCATACTTGACTAGCATATTCAAGTAAAGGTCGTACAAAGGTTGTATAAAGAGATTTCGTTACGTAGGGATCTGAAAACTCCTTAGACCAACGCTTGACAAAACCAAAAGCAGAATTAGCCCTAGTAACATGTTGTCATAATGGGAACAGAAATTGAGCTCATTATCACAAATAACACCTAAGTCCCGAATTGTTGTTACTCTGGAAACAAGATCTACATTAATATAGTAGTCCCGTGGTGGTGGGCGAGATCGTATGCGGGAATATGTGATGGCTTGGCATTTACCGACATTAAGTTCTAAATTATTTTTTGACATCAAACAAAAAATTTATTCAGGTCGTTCTGAAGAGGTATAGCATCGTTAGGTGAAGAGATGACCCCAAGGATTTTCATGTCATCCGCGTAGGTAGAAAGTTCCGAATTCCCAATCACAGATTCCACGTCATTAATCGTTAGAATAATAATAATTACTGGGCCCAGATGACTACCTTGAGGGACTCCTGATTTCGCAATGAAAGTATCTGATACAGAAGATCTAAACATGACCTGATATTTACGATCTGATAAGTAAGATTCGATCCATTGAACGAAACCAGGAGGAAATCCAAGAGCTTTTAATTTAAACGATATAATTTTGTGTGAGATTTATCAAATGCCTTACTAAAGTCTGTGGCAATAACGTCAACTTCATTTTTATTTTCCATTGCGTTCAAAGTAAAAGAAACAAATTCTGTCAAGTTAAAGGTTGTAGATTTAACTTTAAGGAACCCATGCTGTTTAGAGTGGAAAAAAGTGACTTGCAATTAAAGTATACACTGTCGAAGACAATGCTTTCGCAAAGTTTAGGAACGCAAGATAATTTGGCGATTGGTCTATAGTTTGCAATATCTGCTTTACAGCCCTTTTTGTGAAAGGAATGATAAAAGAATTCTTGCACAACAACCGACAAATTCTAAAAGAAATAGATTTTTGAAAAAGAGCTCGTAGAGGCTGCGCCAGATTGGCTGCACATTTCCTTAAAACAATCGCTGGCAAACCGTCTGAACCTGATGAGAAATCATCCTTGAGATTGCAACTATGTAAAGGGAGAAGTCATTTTCTGTTCTAAATCTTAGATAAATAAACTTTGACCTTAAATAAGGGCAAATTATAATCAATATATGAAATGGGATGAGTGCCGATGTCAAAAGATTTTCGTTTCCTAGTTTGTCTTTGATTGATTCAAGTATACTTTCATTTCAAAAACGGAGATCAAGATGGCAATGGCATGCTTGGATGAAGTTCCTCCTTCCATCCATTAAAACGAAGCTCTCACTTATAATTGAAGAGCTGTCCCATAATGCAAGATTTTGCAATGAAATTCCGCTATTTTATCAGTCGTGCCCTATTTTCTAACATCAGCAAACATTATGACAAATACGAGTAGGTATATAAATCTATACAATCTGATTAAAAATCAACTTAATATTTGTATGGCCTACAACAGATTGGATGAGTAAGAACAAACATTTTCAGCACATATAAAACCCGGAAACATAAAAGCAAACAGGTACGTGCGACCGAAAAGACTGCTTTTTTTTATATAGATTTTTGCTCAGTATTCAAGGGCAATAGGATTTCTTTCAACCGTAGAACAATGTTCAATAACAATTATAAGGCTAAATGGTCTAATTTAAACGTTTCAACATTATGTGCCTATCCAATAGGCCATTAAGGCAAGAGCAAAAGAATATAAACTCTGCTCTGGAAGAAGGATATTTTTTTTTTCTCAAAAGAATCTGAAGAATCTGTAGCTAAACATAGAAAAGATAAATAGGCAAATAGACTCATTTCGAATAATGACCCTCATAGTGACTTGGGAATGTTCGTTCGTCTGTCCTTAGATGAGAAAATGATTACATTCACTTGAACCATTTCATCTTTGTTTTACTTAATTTGCTTCTTAAGCTTCATTAATATTATATCCTTAATGTCATTTTTTTTGTTGTTGTTCTTGTTGCTGTATACGAGTATTATTGTTGAATAAAGTGCGGACAAGATAAAATATAAAGAAGCTATGACATTTAAAGTGTCATTCGCACTCACAATATTATACACTCGCACCATCATCATCATCCATGAATCGGGCAATTTGTTTAATTGATTAATTATGAAATTTTCATGGCCTGGATGGGTTTGCTGAAATAGAATTATGCAATAAACAGAGCATTTAATGTGAATATATACATTTTCATTCCTCATCCTCTATTTATACCTTTAGATATCAGATGGAAGCATACGAATGTCTCTTAAACTCGTCATTATTCGAAGGATATTCCATCTCTAGGTCATTTCATATAATATTGCCTTCTTTTGAATACACCTAATCAGAAATTCTGAGCTGATGCTGCTACTGCCTTTCGAAACATCGTAAATTTTCACAACAAACTTATAGCCATCCATACATACCTATTGAAATATTGAGAGGGCTAAGAGAAAGAAAGGACAAGCCGGGGGTCTGGCCTGGCGTCAAAATTCTATATGTGACAGATAAAGTGAATAGAGCATTAAGTCCTCGTCAACGAAGGATATTTCCTCAGACAAGACAAACGCTCACGTACCTATACGTGTATGTTTGCATTTAAAAATACACGGTAAAAAAAAATTAATATTGTACCATTTGAGATTTATAATAATTTAAAAAAATTAATAATAATGTTCTTCGTTTAAAATATAATTGGATTCTCCGAAATGGCTGTAACAATTTAAATGAAATTTTTTAGACTTTGTTCTATGCACGATACAAAAATTTAGAAAAAAAAACGCTCATTTGGTTGCAATTTTCAGAGTTTGAAGAAGAGAACACGAAAAAAAGTGGGTGGCAAAATTTTATGTCTGTCTGTCTGTCTGTCTGTTCGTCTACAGCCCAAACTGCTCGATCGATTTTCTTCAAGCTTGGTAAATAGTGGTTTTTGGTGACTATGCCCACAGGTTTTTTCATTTTTATTTAGAACCAAAAATAGCGGTAGCTGCCATACAATTAAAAAAAAAAACGGCTCGACAACTTTTCTTAAAAAAAAATCACTAAATTTGTTTTTGTAACGGCTTACTTTCAGTGGAAAACCATTTTTCAAAATTTGTTATTAATGGTACCTCCCAAAGAACCATTTTTAAAATTTTTGATTTTCTTCAAAACGGTACGACTGATTTCAATTTTTTTTTTATACGGAATCTTCCAAAAAATATACATAGTTTCGTGTACCATATTTTTTATTTTGCTTAAAAACAACTTCTACGATTTTGATTAAACTTTTTTCATATACTTAAATTAGTACGATCTAATACTGAAAATTATAAAATAGTACACTTATCAACTATTAAAGTCATAGAACGTATTTTTACGGACTCAGATGAAATTTTTATACAAATTTCCGATAAGATTAAATAATATTGCATATAAAAATTAAAAAAAAAAAAGTTTTTGAATTTTTAAAAAAACTTTCAATTTTTTTTTGAAAATTTGATATCTCAAAACCTGGTTGACAATATTTTTTCAAATTTTGTTTTTATATACACATAAATATATACTTTAGATTTGCATACGAAAATTTGTTCTTAAATATATTTTAAGAAGTTAATATTATAAAAAATTATTTTTTTTAAAACTGCTCCAACAATTTTAAATTTTTTCCCATACCATCATATTCAATCAAGAATTAAGATGGCATTCTTTTTTTACACCTCAAACTGTCTAAATTTGTATCAATCAAACATGACACTACGATGATAGAGAACACGAAAAAAGTAGGTGGCACAATTCTGTCTGTCTGTTTGTATCTGGATCTACAGCCTCCTAAGCCAATGATGCGATTTTCTTCAAATTTTGAACTTGTGTTTTTACTTGCGATATAGGTACTATAGGGCAAGTTTTGGATTCGTGCAAAAAAAAAATTTCGAGATAACAATCAAACATGACATTACGATGATAGAGAACACGAAAAAAGTGGGTGGCACAATTCTGTCTGTCTGTCTGTCTGTCCGTACCTCAGCCAACAGCCTAAACCACTGAAGCGATTTTCTTCAAATTTTGAACTTAAGGTTTTTTTGTAACTCTCCAGAGGGGAAATTGAAATTTTTTTAGCTCAAAAAATAACGGTACTTGCCATACAACCGTTAAGGAAAAGCTTATTTATCTCAAAAACGGCTCCAACGGTTTTGATAAAAAAAAATCAGCGTATTATTGTAGATATGATATACCTTTAAGTAAGAAAAAAAATCACCAAAAACATTTATTAACGGTACCTGTCATATAACGGTTTTTTTGATTTTTGATTTTCTCATTAACCGCTCATCCGATTTCCATGAATTTTTTTGCACAAAAGCTTTGTTAGAATATTAATAATACTGCATACCAAAATTTTTGAAAAAATAAATTTTGGATTTTTAAAAAAAGATTCAAAATTTTTTTTTGAAAATTCAATATTTCAAAAACGGGTTGATGAATTGTTTTGAAATTTCCGTTTTGAATGTATATTAATATATACTCAAAATTGGCATACCACATTTTTTTTGAAAAATGTTACAAAAATTTTAGATATAAAAAATTAATTTTTAAGAAAACGGCTCCAACAATTTTAAATTTTTTTTTTGCATATATTCATATTTATTCAAGTAATCAAATGGCATACTTTTTTTTGAGCTCTAAGTTATTTATCAGGCTGTTTAAACAATTAAAAGAACGATTTAAATGCATTTTTATACTTTTTCTGTAATTACTTGAATATTTTTTAGAGTTCTTAAGCTCCACACAACTTGAACATAAGAGCAAGTACGTGCGATCCAGTCGTGCATTTTATTTTTTGTAACTCTCCGTTATACACCCGTTAAGAATAAGCTTATTTACCTCAAAAACGGCTCCAACGATTTTGATAAAAAACCGGTACGTTATTGTAAGCATGGTGTACATTTAGGTAGAAAACAAAAATTAGTGGGATAGAAATGATCAATTTATGGGGGACACTTACTTAATAGCTCCTATTTGAAAAAATAAAGCAACTAAAAATCATTTAACTATTTTTAGTAAGGATGCATATATTATTAAAAATACTGCATCATTAAATTCTTGTATCGTTTTTAGTTTCGTTGCTAAAATTCAGACAGTGTGGTAAGTAGGCCTGGGGACACGTAAGGGGAATAACATTTTGGGGGCTTAAATGAAGATAGCGGTTATGATATTTTTTTTAACTTTATTTTTTCTAGAAGAAATATTAGAACCCGTTTGTTTCAAGCCATCCAATTAACAAACTTATAATAAAATTTTGTACTTCGGTTCAAAAATGAAGGATACTGAAATATTAATATTTTGAAATATTGACCCATATAAGGTCAGCTAGTTTCAGTAATTGGTAAGGTATAGATCTTTTTAATTATTTCAAGGTCATAGCGATTTTTGGCACCTCATGGGAAATTTGCACAAATTTAATACCATCAGAAAGGCCCTTCGAACTATTTAAAAGGTCAGCTAGTTTTAGTAATTGGTCAGCCATAGTTTTTTTTTAATGAATTTTTAAATTATTGTTCCAGGTTCATGTGCGATATTTTGCACCTCATTTATGGGAAATTTACAAAAATTTAATACCACCTGAAAGGCCATAAGATCTTTATAAAAGGTCATCTAGTTTCAGTAATTGGTCAGCTATAGATTCTTTTATACAATTTTTTTAAGTATTTTTTTCTAGGTCACATGAAAATATAATTTGCTTTGAACACAAAATCTCGTGACAACTGTCTGTATACGTTTGTAAGGAGCACCAGTGCCAGAACTTAATTTTATCAATTTTATATGCAAAAACAAGAACGTAATTTTTCCATTGATTGTTATACAGACATCTTTCGACACTTGACTAACAAAAGCCTCTACGCATATTTCTGCTTTGTAAGCTGCTTTAGGATGAAAAAACCATGAAACCACATTTCTATCATCGAAAAAAGAAGTATTGAGTGTCGCGTAAAAAATGCAGATAAAATTCATTTAATCGAATTCTAGTTTAAAATATTCAAAATTAACCGGACTAGCCGTCCGGTCGGTAGATCTGAAAGCATTTAAAAACAGCCGAAAAACAAAATTGCGAACTAACATACTTTTTAAATATTCTCTATTGTCGTAATGTTATATCAAAATATTGATTTCGAACATTTTTACGAATGTGAAATTTGCCATATTGTACCGTAAAAGGGGATTTCGCCAAATAACTGTGAAAAATTATAAGAAATAGTAAAGTTTGAAGGGGCATATCTCTGTAAATTTTGACAAATATTACTTTTTAAACATGCCATGTTAAAATCTTTTGTATCTACCTTATTTTTGCTATGCTTGTCTTGACTCTATCATTGCTTCAAAAAAAGTTATACACAATTTATTAAAAAATTTATAAATCCTTGATTTTTTTTTATTTTTATTAGGTTGATTTTTGTTAACTTTTCTTGCTTCATTTTTTTATAAAATTTTTTGAACTATCCAATCCATTTCAATCGAAAATTTAATTTTGAACAAAAAGTTTTAAATATAAAATTGTCAAATTCGGCTTAGTTTTCGAGTTATACCAAAAATATTGAAAAGTGGCCAGTGTGACCATTCTTTCAGAAATGCATGCGTGAATTTAGTAGCATTTTCGGTTTTATGAATGTTTATGGGCCAAGAAAACATATTCAAAAATAAAAACCCTTGCTCGTACTTGTACCTTTGTACCCCTCATTTTCCGGTCTATTTAATAAGCTTTTTTGATTCCCGAAATAGGTATATAAATAGTAAACGTTAAAACATGGTTAAATTTAATAAAAATTATGGTTAGACTTTTAATATGAAATAGTTTTCAATACAATTTTTTTTAAAAGGCCCCCATGTCCTCAAGTGCCCAGGGCCCCCAATTGTCTAAAGACGCCCCTCGGTACCTGCCATATAACGATTTTCTTGATGTCCGATTTTCTCATTAACAGCTTAACGGAATTCAATCAAATTTTTTATGAAAAAGCTTCTTAATAATGTTAATAATATTGCATATCAAAATTAAAAAAAATAATTTTTTTTTTGAAAATTCAATATTTCAAAAACGGATTGACGAATTTATTATTATCAAAAATGTCCATCCAACATTTTTTTTTTTTAATTATCTAAAATTTTACATATAAAAAATAGTTTTTTAGAAAACCGCTCCAACGATTTTAATTTTTTTTGAATACATATTCCTTTTTTTGCAATTTAACATAATCGTATTTTTCTCAAAAACGGCTGCACAACTTTTCTTAAAAGACTTTCAATAAATAACGTTAAGTAAAGGCTTCCTTCCATAAGGTGGAAAACCATTTTTCAAAAAATGATTATGGTACCTCTCAAGGAACATTTTTTTTTTCGATTTTCTTCAAAATGGTGATACTGATTTCAATAGATTTTTGTTTACAAAAGCTTCCATAAAATATAAAAAGTCTTGTGTACCGAAATTTAAAAAAAACATTTTTTGGATTTTAAAAAATGTTACAATTTTTTTTTTTTTTGAGAATCAAATATTTCAAAACGACATGAACGATTTATTTGAAACTCGATATTTAAGAGTTCTTCCCTCTTCAAAGCTCAAAAACTTTTTTAAAAATCGATTTTTGAGCAAAAGTCTGATTCTTAATTAATCAACTTTGCAGATAATTCAATTATGAACTCACTTACACTTCTTTTTATCTTGCAGCCAAAACAGTCGGGTGAAGATTGAGACAGTGTTTTCCTTTCAAACGTTTTTACTACTAAATTTTATTTTATTATTTTTTTTCTATCTAAATTTTTATATGCACAAATAAGAGAGTCATAAAAACTTTTGTAGACATAGACATCACAGACCGGGTGCCATTTTCCAAAATATTGGATACACAGTGGTGCACTTTGTTTGAGAGAGCGCAAAAAATTGCCATAAAAACCACAAAACTGATTTCGATAAAATTTTCAAGATAATTTACGAAATGCAAAGCCAACTCAATTTATTTTCACCTACTGCCACTCCCACTATTTTGAAAAACTGATATTTAGTAAACATTATTTTATAAGAAATCGGTGATTGTTAAGTTTAGATGATAAGAAATATTTTTAGTAAATCGTCGAGACATGCATAGGTTTTACCCCCAAACACAAGTGCTCTGGCATTGGCTTACCCTCCCAAAGAAGTTCGTCACCCTTGTTGCCTTCAACATGACAACCTAGGATTCCAAAACCCTCTTGGCTAGACTAGAGCATTGTTGCCCATCAATTTGACCTGGTAAAGTCGAGGTAATTTGCAGAGTTGTAAAAGATTGCAATTTTTTGCGAATGCAATCTTTATTGACTTCAATTAAGGATTGCATTCTTTACATTCTTTTCCAAGAATGCGACTTCAAAAAATGCAGTCGCCATTCGTTTTTCTTTAAAAAGAATGCAATCTATTTTTTTTTTCAATCTTTTGTCACCATCAACTGATTGCAATCTTTTGGGACTTCATGCATTCTTTGCATTATTTTTGCATTCTTTTTGCATTCTTTTTGCATTCTTTTGAAGTCTTTTGCATTCTTTGAATTCTTTTGAAGTCTCTTGAAGTCTTTTGAAGTCTTTTGCATTTCTTGAACGTTTTGAATTCCTTTGAAGTTTTTTGAGTTCTTTAAATTTATTGCATACTTCTGCCTTCTTGTGACCATAATACTTACGTGCGCTAGAAAAATGATATGTTAAATGGCATAAAATGCCTTAGATAAAATATAATGTGTGGATGTTATTTTTAACAAGCATTAAGGATTTCCTAAGCCAAATTCGGTGTAACGACGAAACAAAAACAACAGAGTGCTGTTTTCCTTACCCCTATTTTTCTGTCTCGAAACCTCCCTTGCTGATCTGGTTTTGCACTCTGTAGCATATTTACATGGTGCACTTTTTGTCACATATTTTCAGGTGCACGTGTTCATAATTAACTATACCTTTGGTTTCTTTCTTTGGGTAGTTTAAGCTACCTTTTTGGTGGCATCATGATACTGGAACCACTGATGATTGTTAGGCGTTCTACGTTAAAAGTTTTTCCTTCCTTAGGAATGACAGTTTTGTCTCAAAAAAGGTACGGTCCGAGTTGAAGTTTGCTTCACTTTATGTACTAAGATGTTGGATACATTCTTTCCTTGCTTGCGTCCCCATCGGCGGCAATTAGAATAATTAGATTAGAATATGGTCAATAAGTTGGCGATTTGACCATTTAAGGGCTCCAGGTTTCTTCCTGGATCATTAGTCTTGGGAACATAGTGCTTTTTATTAACATATTATGCACTCTGATAAAGTTCATTAGAAGGAACCAATAATCTACCTAAGACCTACTCTCGTAAAGTGGAGACTGTATTTTTGACATCGTTGTCCGGACAGGCTCTATAGGTTCAGCCCAGGACTTTTTAAAACTCATCCTTTAGTGGTTCTACAGCTTCATCGGTAGGGACGTGTAGGCATATAAGGTTAATACTTTTCATAGAAGGTTTGTTGCAATTCAAATCCAGGTGATGGCTTAATGACTCAAAATCTATAATTTTACTTCTTATAGATGATTCCCCACCACGAATTCGCATTCTTAAGTGTGCAATCTTTTACCGCCAGCTGCAATAAATGTCTCTATTTTTTCTGTTCATCATAGGTACCTGATTTGATAATGATATATTTTTTTGCATGGGACTAAGGTTTATCCTTCCACACATGCCAAACCTAATAATCTTGGCCCTTGTTCGGAGTCAAAAGAATTTTTCTGCACCTTCTTTTCGGGCGTGCCTTGGTGGGAACATTTCGTTGTAGGGTTATAAGATTATAGTAATGAAATCCTACCCTTCTTTGGGATGTCCACCATGGGTGGATTTTGTTATGAAACAAGTTCTGCAATAACATACGCATAGCTTGAAGACTCAACGTATAGAATAGTCACCCTAAGGTTAGCTCCATTTCTGCGTCAAAGCTAAGCCCATGGACGAGGGGGGTATATTTGGGGTTATTAATACTGTATTCAAATTTCACCAAAAATTTATTAAGAATCACTATTTGTCTCAACCGCACCATATACAGATTTAAGATCCATTACCAATACCTACTACCTATGTATATCTACTGTGTAATTTTTTTCAATGTATCCTTGACTTTTAACAACCCATAGCTCATAGCTCTGCAAATGGGGATGGTATATACGAGTATTGCTAGAGATACATCGGTGTGTCCCTTACTTATCCTGATGTGAGAATACACATTGATGATGATGATGATGATGAGTCACAACAAAAAGTGGGGAACCGAATCAGCAAGCACGTCGCATGGTCGCTGCTGCCTCTTTTGTTTGAAACCCGGAGTAAAAACAGAAGCAAGCATTTTATGGGCAATCTTATTTGTTACCTTATGCCATAAATATACCTCTTCTTGAATTGGTTTTAAGTCGACAAAGTTTAGCTTGCAAGCCCATGTGACATATTGAGGGGGACATACATAGTATATAGCTTGTATGTACCTACGCTAAACCCTTAATCGTGCAACATTTTGTTAGAGAGAACGACACGAGCATGTAGAAACATAAATTTCATCGGTTAAATTAGCACGAACAACTGTATATAAAAAGAGTACTCCGTTAATTTTTGTTGCCATCAAGAAGGTTTTTTCTTGTTCCGGCTGTCAAGGACTTTTCTAGCAAACCATGCACACCCCAGAAACACGTTCTTGACTCTTAAAATAGTTTTCAATTTTTAATAGAATTTTGTTCCTCGCCATCAGAGGAATTTTTTTCCATCAAAAAATAAAAGTAGGTACCTATCTGTAGGAATACCTATGTCTAAAAAAAAATTAAACAAAGGAAAGTTGATGGCAAAAAATAAAGGAAGAATTATTATCTCACGTAGTTAATGGTAATCTTGTACCTGCCGCAGTGGGAATGAATCCACTAAAGGTTTCATAATCCGTTTAATTTGGAATTCACACTGCTAATGCAATTTATTAACAATTCAAAGTGTTGCTAAGGTGAGCTTTAGAATTGGAGTGCTTTACTCTATTCTGTTCAGAAATATTATTCCCTCTGGGGAATGATATTTTGCTGCTTATGCCGGGTCCAGGTCTAGGTCCACCATCAGATTCCAATTACAAAAAAAAAAACAAAAAAATAAAGTGCTGGGGAAACTTTTAAGAACAATCAAATGATGGAATAAAGTTTTTGGTTGAAGTTTTGAATCCTTAAGTTATATTCTGCTGTCTGGATTTAGTTTGATTTTCAAAGTGAATTAAAAGATTATGATTATGAAATAGGAAAGGATTCTTTTTGGTGCAAAAGTTCTTATTTTTTTGCACATAATATATACTCTTTTTGTATCGACTTTATCAGCAAAATGATACTGTTTTAATTAAGCTTTCAGACTATATCATTATTAGCGATTAAAGCTGCGTATCCATTTAGAGTAAACATCTTACGAACAGCCTTCTAGCATCAATCGAGAGCAAACTCAAAATTGGACACAGTCTTGAGAGTGAGAGTAGCTCGCAAAGTATTGACTTATGAAATTTTAAAGATTTAACTACAAGTGGATACATGTTTTGATCAGTAGATATCGGAGATGAAATCACAAAATTCCACTAAGACTTAGACACTACACCGAATACCGAATTAGCAACTATGACGTCATGGTTTATCCATGATTTAACGCAGCATTTTGTTTTCCTTTGTTTTCTTTTTTAGGAATGAAGAATCAGATGCAACCTTTCAGTTGTAAAAACACATTTCTCTTTCACTATACTCCCAAATGAAATCTGGCTGAAGAAATTAAGCTATCAATTGGACATGGTAATGAAAGTACTCTCAGGATATAAACTCTAAAAATTTTTACAGACTACTCCCGATATCAAAGTCTCAAAAATATTACTCTCAAATTGACAGACACCTGAGAGTAACTCTCTAGAGTTTCCTAGCGAAAAAACTCTCAAAATGGACTCGCACCTTAAGGGCCCTTCATAGGTGCTTTAATGACTTGTAGGTATTATTTAAGAACTTATGAACACGAACTTCCGTGTGGGAACTTTCAGAAATATTGTTATTTCTTTTTGGAAACAAAACTTTCGAACTTTAAGCAAATTCTTAATCGGCAGTTTGAAGAAGGGACTAAGTCCAAAAATCAAGTAGATACCTATTCAAAAATTGTGAGATATTTGCTCAAGTACATGATGGCGCTTATTCCCTTCTTCAAACTGCCGATTCAATGAAGTACAACAGCAATAGGTCAACAAATTGTTTTTCAATCTAAAAATAATTAAATACTATTACGCACATCTTCCATAGAAGTCATTAATCTGAAAAAAAACTCATTAAAATCGAATGCTGAACAGTTCAATTGATGGGTTCAAAAATATCTGAAAATTTGGGAAAATTTCTTCTCAAGCTTTGTTTTATTAGTTATTGCAGTAATTTTTGAGGTTATAAGAACTCTGGGAATGAAATTTTCCTAAATATTCGTATATTTTTTGACCCATCTTCTGAAATTTTCCACATGGTGGCGTGAAAAGTTAAAGATTTGATAGAGAAGCAAAATGTCGAATAGCTTCAAGGAAAACCGTACTCACCCTACCAAAACCTAATTTAAGGACAGAAAATTCTCAATTACAGCCATGAAATTAGCCTGGATCAAAATTCACATGGATAACATAGACCCTCTGCCAACAAAAGCATTGATTTTTGAAGCGAATGTGGAAGCTCGCTATCGATAATACCGTGATAAGGGAATTCGCTAAATCATTCGCTTTAAGGCGAACGTTCGCTATTCATAATGAGGGCCATAAAGAGACTTCGATTTCATGCCGAACTGGCAAGTATCCTGAGGACGGGCGTGAGGGGCTGAACCCCCTCCCCCAAGTTATTTATATTTAAATGTCTTTGTTAAGGGTCCTAGGGAAATTTTGCCTTAAACGTGAGAATGAGACTAAGCAATTTGAATGTAAGCTGTGTTTTTTCAAGCCCCAAAGGAATCTTATGAGGAACGAAGATGAGTTACAATTATAATGAGGGCCCCAAGCCCTAAGCAAAATCGACAAAGAGGTTACGGTTACAGCTTAGTAATTTGACATGGAAGCTGTTGATTTCCCAGGCTTTAATGAAAATGAAAAATTTGTTTTTTTCCTAACCTCTAGGAAATGCGACGAAAAAAACAAGGCTGGGCCTTCATAGTCCAGTAAATAGAGAGGTTTTACCCTACAAAAGGTCGGGTAGTTCTAAATTTTTGATATGTTATATGGTATGGTTGGTAGATGAAAATTCCAAAATTGCACAACCACGCCCCCTCCGCCCCCTTCAAAATCCTGGAAAAACTACAAAAAATCGGCACTTTTTTCAGTTTTTATCTTATAACTTCTTTCCGGTATATATTTACGGAAAAAAGTGTGAGAAAAATTTGTGGACAATAAAATTTCCTACAAATATCATATAGAAAATATTTTTGTAGATAATTTAATTGGCTACCAATTGCATGTGACTACAGTTGACACTCTCCAAGTCAACGCCCCTAAGTCGAATTTCCCTCTAACAAGAATTTTTTCACCACGTTTGTTGTATACTCCTCTCAAATTTCCAAACTTATTTATTTCTCTCTAAATCGAATTTTTGCATAGCTCTCCCTTTAACTTGAAATAATTTTGATATCCCGTGAGAGTTCGACTTAGAGGGAGTCGACTGTTTTTTCATTTTGTGACCAATACAATCGGTAAATCTATGCAAATTTTGTCCACGTTGTTTGTATACGATGCAAGTCTTGTCTCACTCATTGGAATACAAATTTTAGGTAGTTATGATAAAGGATATTAAAACGAATGCCAGTAAAAGATCAAAAATCTAAAACCTGAGGAAAATTCTGGAAATGACCAATGAACTTCAACTCGAGACACAAAGTTTCTGCATTGGCTTCAAGGCCGCTTATGAAAGCATATTCATCGTAGATAGCTCTATACGGCGATAACTGAGCTCGGGATCTCGAGAAAAAAAATCCAGCTGTATTTCGTGACATTATAAAACACAAAATGCAATATGCCAAATGCAATGTGCAACTAGAGAATAGCTATTCCGACCTATTCAAAACATGCACAGTGCACTCGGCGAGGAAATGCGATAACATTTTTTTTTTTTTATCTTCTTCTGAACAGATAGTACATAGAGCAGCTGTTAACACAGAATGCCTATTCTTGTGTTCCATTGTGTCTTTTTAGAGTTCTTCATTGTGATTGAAGAACAGGTGAAATAGATTGGTTTTGAAGTAAACGAGTAAAAGTTCAACTAACTGCTTTAAAGAAAAAGCATTATGTTTACAACCTAGGCCAAATCATCACTTTTATTAGCAGCAGCTTCTAAGTAGTCTACAATTTCATTTACCTTGGAGTCAATGCTCGTATTTACCTCTGGTTTAGAGGGTAAGCCATCACCAGAGCACTTGTGGTTTCGGCCCTTCATGGGACATCTGAACAACACCCGAATTTTTATAATTGTTTCCGAAAATATTATGTTTTGAAGAAGTGGGAGTGACAGTGGGTGGAAATTAGTTGTATTGGTTTTTCATCTCGTCAATTATCATGTCTATAAATTTCATCAAAACCAGTTTAGTTTTTATGGAATTTTGTGCACTACATCAAAAATTACGACTAAAACACCGGGTTCAAAATATAGTGATGCCTATCCAAGTTTCCTGACTCTTCTAAAATCGGTAATAAAATGTCTACAGTACACTGTATAAAACAGACAGTAAAGAAAATGAATTCGTAAGAAACGTTTGAATAAAAACCACTTTCTCAAAGATCACCCGATTCCCGATTGTATTGGTAACAAAATGAAAATACAATCGACTCCTTCTAAGTCGAACTCTCACGGGATATCAAAATAATTTTGAGTTAGAGAGGTTTTGCAAAAATTCGATTTAGAGAAATAAATAAGTTTGGAAATTTGAGAGGCATATGCAAGAAACATGGTGAAAAAATTCTTATTAGAGGGAAATTCGACTTAAGGTAGTTCGAATTTGAGGGCGTCGACTGTAGTCACATGCAATTGGTAGCCAATTAAATTATCTACAAGATTGATTATGAAAAAATTTGCCCTAAGCTTGACGGTTAAGGAGTTATTGTGCTGTAAAGAGGGAAGAAACTGAAAATCTTACAAAATACGAAATTTTAGCCTATTTTGGGAGCTCCATAGCGCCGTTTTTAGTGGCTGTAAAAAAATATTTTCTATTTGATATTTGTAGGAAATTTTATTGTCCACAAATTTTTCTTACACTTTTTTCCGTAAATATATACCGGAAAGAAGTTATAAGCAAAAAACTGAAAAAAAGTGCCTATTTTTTGTAGTTTTTCCAGGATTTTGAAGGGGGCGGAGGGGGCGTGGTTGTGGAATTTTGGAATTTTCATCTACCAACCATACCATATAACATATCAAAAATTTAGAACTACCCGACCTTTTGTAGGGTAACCCCCCTATTTTTACCTCTATTTACTCGACTATCATGTTATTGCGAGGAGCTTAGAAACAAAATATGATTTTTATTATTGTTAAGAAATTGAAAAACCGAAATTTGTATTATTAAATATTTTACCTTTTTGCTTTTAGCTGAAGCTCCTTTGGCTTTCAATAAATCTCATTATATTGAACTTTACCAAAAGTGTTTAAAACCACTGTTTTTCTAGGCCTGAAGCCATAGATACGCAGGAGCTCTAGCAGCTAGGTCGTCAGTCAGCTTGTCGAAGCCAGTTTGAGAAGCGACTATTTAGAGTAGCGAGTGATTAAGATAATAATGAATGTACCCAATTCGATAAACTCCTTTATTGTCATCCCTAGGCTCATTTGCGTTTCATGAGGGTCGAAACGCAATATAGAGCAGAGCTTTTTGCACTTGCTGTTGAATATTGATGTTGTTTCAGATAAGGCGATTGAGTTTGTGTCAAAAAAAATATAAATTTTATATTTATAATACGTAGGTACATAATCAGGGGTGGACTGGGGATCAAAGGGCGTACCGGAACTTTTTGAAAAAGGGCCACAGAATACAATTACTTTCAAAATGGTTAAAAATAAAAGTTGATATTGCAGACATTTCTCGAAAGTCATTTTGTTTATATTTATTATTTTTTTAATTAAGATATTGTTTGATATAATGTACATATATTGAATTTATAAGGTTTGATTTTGAATTCAAAGGCTAGAATTTAATTTGATTAAAAGTTTTTTTTTTAGTTTATGGCTGTGTCACCTGGCAGATCAATGTGTTTTTATTGAAGCAAGCATACAAATGTCTACTTAATTAACAATCATTGACCAGAGACTTTAATATTTTAAATATTTTTTTTACTAACTTCTCTTTTCTAACAGTAAACTCCACTCATGGTGATATTGCGTCATGGCATTTCTCCATCGATTTTTGATGTACATATGTATATAAAATTTGACAATGATTCTTTGCAAGCAACTTGTGTACATGAAAATGAACGCCTCAATTTATATGCACGGAAAAGTTTTTTGTACGGTTTTGCTCAAAATAATACCGTTGCAAGACATTGAAGCAGAATTTTACGCAATCTCCACTGTGTTCTTGTTTTTTTCTGTTTCTTGACTTTCGTCCTCTGCTTCATTATTCATTCTCATCTTTTGAATTCAGTTTATACACATTTCAGACATCATTGAGAGCCATTTTTATTTATTTTTATTTTCATACTAGCTGTTGCCCGCCCGCTTCGCTGGGCCCCAAGAACCTCCTCGCATTTATATTTTTGCATGAAACATTTTTCTGCTGTACGATATTGTGAATCTCCCCCTGAAAGCTTTCCCTATAGGAAATTTTATTTACGATAGCCTCCATTGTATTGTCGCTTAGAGGTATTTTTTTAGATGCAATACATATGTACATTATATTAAATTGCTGATTTCTTTAATAGGAAACGCGTTCACAGGATCAATTGACTTTGAACACTGATCAATTTAACTTTGAACACTAATCAATTTAACTATCTTTGTATGAGATTTGTCTTCTTTGCCTATCTACGCGAATAAAGAAACAATTTTGTAGATTAAAAAACAAAATAAAAGAGCTAAAAATATTTGATCAAATCATTAATATTTTTTTACTTTTGAGCCCGTAAGCACACACAAATTCCAAAATTTTTAAAATAAGGGACACCCTTACATACATACATGTATGTACATTAGGATGTCCGTTATTTCCCAAAATCGTTTTTAAATAGGAGACACCCCCCAAATCAAAAGCCCTAAAAGAAAATTGGCCAAACAAAATTTTGTCGGAGGCCATTTACACGTGGGTCTAAGCCCATACTTTTCCCAAACAAATTTGTATGGGATTTTAACTCTTTTCACGTTTTTTTTGTCTTCTCGAATTTTTTTTGATTTTCGTTCTTTAGTCATCCCTTTAAAAGACCTCATTCAAAAATTTATTAAAAAAAAATCGAATTTTTTGCCTCGATTATTACCATGGGAACTCTCTCATATAAAAACATCATAAAACTGAACGTCTTAATATTTAATTTGAAATTTTTGTTAAAAATTTTTTTGAATGAGATCTTTTAAAGGGATGATTTAAGAACAAAAATCAGCAAAAAAATTAGGATAGCTGCAGTAATTCGAGAGAAAAAAAAAATAAAACGTGAAAATAGCGAAAATCTCATACAAATTTGTATGGGCTAAGACCTTAAAGCCACGGTGTAAATGGCCTCGGACAAAAATTTTTTCGACCAAATTTTGTTTTTGGGCATACATTTTTGATTTAGAGGGTGTCTGATATCTAAAAACGATTTTGGGAAATAACGGACACCCTAATGTACGTAGCTCACCATCAATTGCACTAAAAGCGTGAAACAGATTGAACCAACACCTGCAACTGTGGTGGCCTTTGTTTTAAAACCAACAGCAACATCAACAGCGTCGCAACAAAGTCCTAAATTTACTGATGTTGGGGCAGTGCTGGCAACTTTTCCGCAACAATATTCTTGGAGCACCACACTTAAAAGAATTAAATACATACCTTGGACATGGAACTTGTTGTTTTTTTTAACTTTAGTTTCTATGTGGAATGCCAAACAGTTGAAATGACGGTGCTGGTAGCAATGTGATTGAAAAATATTTGCTGGCCAGCGTGCTGTTTCTGTTGACGGCCCTGGTTCTAGGGCTGGTTTAATCTGTTTCACGCACAAAAATAAACACATTTGAAAAAGATACCTTAAGAAAAAGAAACTGCATACACATTTGTATACTCACTTCAGTAACCTGTGATAGATTCTATTCCAATTCCAATCGCGAATTTTACCAATATAATTCAGTCATGCACAAGTTTACATACATACATATGTGTATGTAAAAAAGTAGTTTACAAAAATTAAAAATTGACAAATCAAATAAAATTTGTTTCCCTTAAATTTTTTAATAGTAAAATTGAATAATATAACGAAGGAATTTTGTTCTATCATAGAGCTAAGTTATAATTTTAGCCTTTCATGCGTTTACCTCCACTACATTGCACTTTTCAAAATAAAAAGTATGTAATAACATGCCTCTTATCCAATTATACATTGTTACAAAATTTTAAGGTGATCGGATAAGAACTTTCAGAGATCCTAGGTTTTGCACAAACGTACATTTACATTTTTATTTATATAGATTTAGTTTTTTGTAAATGTAAAATTTGTCTATCAACTTTCGAATAATTAAAAATCCGTAGAAGTCACCAACCGAGTTTTGGAGGAATCCAAAGATTCATATAGAATTCACCAACCGAGTTCTTGGGCCCCCAGAGATCCGAAGAGACCACCAACCGAGTTCTTGGGGCCTTCAGAGATCTGTAGAGGCCACCAACCGAGTTTTAGAGGTTTCCAAAGATCTATAGAGGCCACCAACCGATTTCTGGGGGCCTCCAAATATCGGTACAGGCCACCAACCGAGGTCTGGAGGTCTCCAAAGATCCTTAGAGGCCACCAAACGAGATCTGGGGCCTGCAAAGATCTCTATAGGCCACTAACCGAGTTCTGGAGGCCTCCAGAGATCCGTAGAGGCACTAACCGACTTCTGGAGGCCTCCAGAGGTCTATAGAGGCTACAAGCCGCCGGAGCCTTCAAAGATCCGTAGAGGCCACCAACCGAATTTTGGTAGCCTCCAGAAATCTATAGCGGCCGCCAACCGAGTTCTGGAGGCCTCCAGAGATCCGTAGACACCACCAGTCGTCTTTAGGGGAATCCAAATATCGGTAGAGGCCACCAACTGAGTTCTGGAGGCCTCCAAAGATCTAAAGAGGCCACCATCCGAGTTTTTGAGGCTTTCAAAGATCCGTAGAAGCCACCAACCGAGTTCTGGGGGGCTTCAAAATATCCATTTTGATCCAAAAAAGTGTGAGTCCAATTTTAATATGAGAGATTCTTCTTAAAAAAAAGAAAACTTTTTGATTGCCCGGGGGCCCACCGGGCAAATTCCCGGTTGCCCGGTGGCCCATTCCACCCCTGTACATAATGTACTAGCTTAAAGATTGCCCTTAAAACTCTAAAGCAAGCCCACCTGAAACAAAATATTGGCTACGCCCCTAATGCCGGAAGCTGTAATGGAAAAAAAGCGACACTGTACCCATTACAAGAATTACCCAATAAAATACTATTTCAAAAATAATTGTCTTATACTTCTTTCCATTAACTTTCTTTTCTTACCAATTCCAATAAGTATGTCTATTCAGCTGACGCAAAACAATGCATTTTTTGATGTGGAACAGTTTGCAAGAAGGCCTGAGAAATAAAATGCACGACTGGATCGCACGTACTTGCTCTTATGTTCAAGTTGTGTGGAACTTAAGAACTTTAAAAAATATTCAAGTAATTATAGAAAAAGTATAAAAAGCATTTGAATCGTTATTTTAATTGTTTAAACAGCCTGATAAATAACATAGAGCGCAAAAAAAAATGCCATTTGATTACTTAAAAAAATATCAATATATGCAAAAAAAAAATTTAAAATCGTTGAAGCCATTTTCTTAAAAATTAATTTTTTATATATAAAATTTTTTCAACATTTTTCAAAAAAAAATTTGGTATGCCAATTTTGAGAATATATTAATATACATTTAAAACTGAAATTTCAAAACAATTCATCAACCCGTTTTCGAAATATTGAATTTTCAAAAAAAAATTTTGAATCTTTTTTTAAAAATCCAAAATTTATTTTTTCAAAAATTTTGGTATGCAGCATTATTTATATTATAACAAAGCTTTTGTGCAAGAAATTTTATTGAAATCGAATGAGGGGTTAATGAGAAAACCAAAAATCAAAAAAACCGTTATATGACAGGTACCGTTAATAAATGTTTTTGGTGATTTTTTTTCTTACTAAAAGGTATATCATATCTACAATAATGCACTGATTTTTTTTATCAAAATCTTTGGAGCCGTTTTTGAGATAAATAAGCTTTTCCTTAGCGGTTGGATGGCAAGTACCGTTATTTTTTGAGCTAAAAAAAAATTTCAATTTCCCCTCTGGAGAGTTACAAAAAAATCTTAAGTTCAAAATTTGAAGAAAATCGCTTCAGTGGCTTTGGCTGACGGTTGAGGTACGGACAGACAGACAGACAGACAGACAGACAGACAGACAGACAGAATTGTGCCACCCACTTTTTTCGTGTTCTCTATCATCGTAATGTCATGTTTGATTGTTATCTCGAAATTTTTTTTTGCACGAATCCAAAACTTGCCCTATAGTACCTATACCGCAAGTAAAAATAGTGGTGCCTCATGAATTATTCTTTTTAATATATCTTCTCAACAGTATGTACAAATACAAAGAATAAGCATCACCAAATGATACATAAAAAGTATAATGTACAATGTTTGGATATATGGACAGTGTACCTTTGAATATTTGTTGGTCTATTCAGTTGAAGCGAATTGTATTTTATACAAATTAAAAAAAAAAATGATAACTCACTTTACAAAAAGTCATAGTATCTCACAATATTCCACGTTTTAAATTCAAAAATTAGGACTAATCTTTTTATTATATCATTTAATTTTCAGCCATATGTTTGTAAGCTAGGTACTTGTAGGATATTTTGCGGTTCTAATTTTCAAGCTAGCGGACAACAGACAGGGGACCAGATAAATTTTCCATTATTCTATCTTCATCTCCACTTTTTCATGGAATAACCGAAAATTATAAAGGTTAACGTGGTGTACAGAATATATATACACTCCTCGTCAACTGAATACGCACAAACATTTTTTAATATACTTTATCCATTTTTTCCAAAGAGTGATGGTTATTATGCCATCTGTTGATGCTAACTATTCCCTTAAGATGTTAAGCAGATAATTCCGAAAGAATTATACAAAAACAACCGTGAGTTTTTCTTCAACCACTTGCAAAGTGTTTTATATGCAAAGTAGGAGTTTTTTTTTTAGTCAACTGAATAGGTACAACGCCATTTTCTTCGTTGTTTATAAGTTTTTTGGAGTGCTTGACAGTTTAAATTAACGATTTTAGTGTTTTCAGTAAAATTTAATTCTTGATTTCAAATTTTAAGAAAAATGGGTAGATCTACGTGTCTTAACAGTGTTGAAAAAGCTAAAATCGATTTACTTAGAGACCAAGGCCTAACTGGACGTGCAATAGCTGATAAAGTTGGCCGAAGTTTTAATGTAGTTTATTCTTACTTGAAAAATAAAGATGCATACAGCAAAAACATGAAGGGAGGTAAGAAAACAGCAACAACAGCAGCTGAGAGACGAAGAATTTTAAGATATGCATCAAATTCTTCTGATTCTGTGGCAAAAATAAAACAAAAAGTCGGCGTAAACGCAAGTTGCTCAACAGTATTAAGAGTAATCAACAACTTAAGCCATCTTAAACGAATGAAACTTAAGAAAAAACCACCACTTGACGAGAGACGGAAAATGTTGCGATTAGATTTTTCAAGACTTCACATGAGTTGGAAAAAAGAATGGTATCACGTGGTTTTTTCAGATGAAAAAAAGTTTAATTTCGATGGCCCTGATGGGTTCAACTTCTATTTTCACAACTTAAGAAAAGAAAAAAGATTTTTAAAGCGCCATCATAGTCGTGAAGGAGGTGTCATGATATGGGGAGCAGTCAGTTATTATGGAACAGTTGAGCTCGAGGTTGTAACATCAAGAATGACAGCAGCTGGGTATAAAGTAATTTTGGAAAGAAATTTTCCTATATTTCCTAAAAACTTTGGACCCATAAACTGGACCTACCAACATGATAATGCGCCTATTCACTCAGCGCGCATAATAAAAACATGGATAGAGGAGCAACAAGTGCAGTTGCTTCAATGGCCGCCGTACTCACCTGATCTAAACATCATAGAAAATGTCTGGGGATGGTTAGTACGCAAAGTTTATGAGGGTGGTCGTCAGTTCGAAGACAAAGAAACCTTAATTTCTGCAATCAAATTAGCGTGGAGCGAAATTTCGTTAAATTACATTAAAAAGCTATACGATTCCATGCCGGATCGAATTTACGAAGTAATTAAAAATAAAGGTGGAAGTACCCACTACTAAACTTAAACAAAAACTTGTTTCATTCCATTCCAATACCAATTTAAATTTTTGTACCTATTCAGTTGACTCAAAAAAAAACTTCTACTTTGCATAAGTTACACTTTGGAAGTGGTTGAAGGAAAAACTCACGGTTGTTTTTGGATAAAACTTTGAAATTCTGTTATTTATATGTTACGAAAATTTTTACCATCAACAGATGGCATAATAACCATCACTGTTTGGAAAAAATGGATAAAATATATTCAAAAATGTTTGTGCGTATTCAGTTGACGAGGAGTGTATATCATTTTTGTACGCTTAGAATTTTGAGAACGAAAATGTTCCTCAAATCAATTATTAACCCCCACATACCTATCTATTTTGTAATTTAGGAGTTTTATCCTTTGAAGCTACCTATAAACTATATTTTAGGTGTCAGTTTACACTTACAATACATGCAAATACTCGTACATTGCGATACCATTTAAAAAAAAAAACACATACAATTCTCCCTGAACACGTATTTTCATTTGACTTCTATTAGTCTACTGCTTCTTAACTCATTTATCAAAGCAATCGATTAATTTAACAAAATCACGTTGTATCATTTCGGTCTGGAGTAATTTACAATATTCTGCGGGCTTATATGGTGGTAATGTGACACCCATCCTACGTAATTGCTTTTCAAATCTATCTATTGGTTTTATTTTTTTATTTGCTTCGCTTTGTTATTTTATTACTTTTATCACACAGAAGGGGCATTGAAGGAGAGGCAAATGATGATATAATGTAAAACATATCTCATTTAAAAGATTTATGAGAGATACTTTGATAAAAACGGTTAGCATTTTCCCAGGGGAAAATTGATATAGAAAATCTATCAAAGAGAAGCAAGCAAAAAAAAAAACAAAACAATATTGATATTTTGGTGTGGAAATACGTGTGGCGTCTGTTGTAACTTGTAAGAGACGCCTTAATACGATTGACTTAACATCTTTTACCTTTTTTTTTCTCATAACCCACAAATACGTAAAATTTTCTGTGTAAGATGGTAAGATGTTTTGTTTCTTTTTTTTTCAGTTTTCTTCTTGAAGATTTCGACTTTCACTTGTAATCGTGTTATTGTGGTTAAAACTTACAAAATGACTTTGTTTTCTGTTTATTTTGATAAAATATTGAAGGAATAAGGAATTGATGTTCAAGATTTACGTCAAATTTTACACCTGTTCGACACGTATTTAGGTAGGTAGGTAGAAAAATGGTAATTGGTTCAACACCTCAAAGGCTATTATTGATATGACTTACTATGTTTTGCAAATGTTTTTGCTTTTTATTTCGATGGCTCTCGGTCTACTTCATTCATAATTGCTTTTCCAATTTGTCTTCTAATCTAGATTTCCAAATTCGATATTCCTAAAAAACATAACAAAATATTTACTAAATGACATAATCATAAGCAACAAACTGATTACGTGTCATCATTGGTCAATATTTTTGGCTTCCAAAAATGCTAAGCAAAACCTCAAATAAATGTTTTAATTAAATTTGTAGGTACCAATTGCAAACTTTTTCATGAGATCAAATAATTGAATCTACATTATGTATGCTAATAATATTTTTTGTATATAACCTAAACCTGATAATGGTGTACATTTTGTTTAGCAACACCAAACAATAACCGCTAAGTGTTCGATGTCAACCACAATTACCATCATTATTTAATTTGAAGGGTCGTATTGGCTACGTTCTATATATGACACCTCTGTTTCACAAATCACAACCATGACAATGATAATGTTTAGCTCATTCATAGCCGAATGATTATTGCGGTTAATTTAATGTGAGTTGATATTAAACTTTTAATAGGTATCTATCCCACCCAATAAAAACTCCAAATGACCCTTTATCTCAATTTACATTAGCACGATTTGAAGTAGTGTCATCTTTGAGGGTTTAAGTTAGTTTTTTCTTCTTAAAATTCCATTGAAAGTTTAAACAAAAAAACTAATTAATTTTTTTAAGAATACGTCCGTGGATATGGATAAAATAATTTGTGTTAAAAAGTAACCACAATCAACAAATAAAGTTTGTGGTAGGGGGACTTACGGCTAAAATGATTTTGATGGCAATTCCTATAGGTATATGAAGTTGACGTTTACTTTTAAACTTAAAAATAATGCTACGAATTTTTTTTATGTTTCGTAAATAGAAGCTATACGATACCTCTTGAAGAGTCTTAGTCCAAAAAGTTCGAACAAAAATTACATGCGCTGTACGCCATTTTGAGAAAAGTGTTAAAAAACGTAAATTCGATTATCTTGGACTCTTGGTTTCAATTTGACACAGAGCAATATCTCTTTTGAAAATATAAAAAAAAAATGCACGTACATTTAGAAAAATTCTAGATCAATGTGCGAGCATACTCAGAAGAACAAGGAAAATATTTAAATGTTTTAACCAGGACGTTATGAACTTCGAACACCACAGATTCATTATCCAGATCAATGCATATATATGTAAATATGCATATAATGCAATTTTGATGGGACATTGTGCTTAAGGTTAAATTAAAGAAAATAATGAAACAAAATCCAAAATCCAGTATGTGTGCTTATACGATGTTAATGATGGCACCAAATATCAAACAAATAAAATGCATGTCTAGGACGCACGTACTTGCTTTTATGTTCAAGAGGCTTAGGAATTTAAAAATTGTACATACCTAACCTATACAGGGTGTCATGGACCTGAGTGGAAGTATTTTAGGGTTTGGTTCTTGGTTTTATCAAAATCTTAGGAGTCGTTTCTGAGAAAAAAATATTTTCCTTTGCGGTTTTTTAACTTTTGTATGAAAGGTACCGTTAGTTTTTCATAAATGTGATTTTTTTTCTAATAATATTTTAGAGAGTACTAAAAAACTCTTAAATATCGAGTTTCAAAAAAATAGATCGTATCGTTTTTGAAATATTTGATTTTCCAAAAAAGAATTGAAACAATTTTAAAAAATCCAAAAAATATTTTTTCAAAAATGTTGGTACACAAAACTATTTATACATCTTGGAAGCTTCTGTATAAAAAAAATAAATTAAATCGGTAGTACTTTTTTGAATAAAATTAAAAAAATGCTTCTTTGAGAGGTACCATTAATAAACATTTTTGAAAAATGGTTTCCACTCCAAAGAAAGCCTTTATTAAAATATTTTTACTGATTTTTTTTATAGAAAAGTTGTCGAACCGTTTAAGAGAAAAATACGATTATGTAAAATTGCTAAAAAAAATTGTATGGCAGGTAGGTACCGTTATTTTTGGTTCTAAAAAAAAATGAAAAAACTTGTGAGCATAATCACCAGAAACCACTATGTACCAAGTTTGAAGAAAATCGATCCAGAGGTTTAGGCTGTAGATGAACAGACAGACAGACAGACAAACAGACAGACAGACAGAATAATTGTGCCACCCACTTTTTTGGTGTTTTCTATCATCGTAATATCATGTTTGATTGTTATCTCAAAAATTTTTTTTTGCACGAATCCAAAACTTGCCTTATAGTAAATGAATTTATTCATGAATTATCCATAATTTAATCCTTTTTCGGACATGCAAATTATGAGGAAATAATGTTTCAAAATCTCAATAGTTTTAGGTGAAAAAAGAATTAATCTGAATTCTAAGGAAACAAAACTTAATAATCGTTGAAGCAGTTTAAGCAAAATATTTTTAAAATGTTGTAATATTTTCTCGTACGTTAATAAAACTTATTTACTTTATTTAAAACGCCCACATAGCTATTTATTTCTCAAAATAGAACACTTCTTTTTTTTTCTTACTACAAAGCAATTTACTGTTCACCACTCAACTACCTATACTGAAAATAATAACCAACTTTATTCATTCACGATTAAAAATAAACTGTATCCACTGGCCAGCCGGTCAAACATGTGCCATTTATACTTGTTTGACAAGCTCTGGATATTGGCCGGATGTTCTGCTATATGCTTCTAGAGCTTTCTAATGCTTTTATTTTGACATTTATTAGACTAGGATCCCGCCATACGACGCGACGATTGACCCTCTTAAAGGTACCAGATGAGCGGTATACAGCTTTGTAGGCAGTGTCTTAAAAAACAATTTGCGCCTGTCGAAAAGTGGTCAAGACATAGAAAAAATTCCATATAAAGAAAATTTTATTTTAAAATTTTAAACAACGTAATTTTTTAAAATTCAAAATTTCAATAGGGTAAATGAAGATAAACAAAGAGAAAAGTCTAAAAACTATTTTCCAAACGAAAAACGTTTGATCGGTAGATTTTTTAAATACACGAAAGCTGTTTATAAGTTGGTTTGTATCAGCTATAATCCGGAAGATGGCGCTTCTCAATTCGAGAGTCGTTATAATAAGTCAAGGGTATATGTTTTTTAAAATAATCTGGAGTGTCAAAAAACCTTCAGGCACCGAGTATATAAAAATTCGACAGTGTCACTTTTGCCAAAAATTAAATTATTTTTTTCAAGTTCCATCAATATTTTTTTTTGAAAATTTCGGTATAACAAATTCTGAAAATCAGTCACACCATTTTGAAGAAAATTTAAATAAAAGTTCTATTCGAGGCAGCATTCATAAACATTTTTTGAAAAATGCAATTCCACTCAAAGGTTGCCTTTAAGAAGTTATTTATGTTTTTTTTTTAAGAAAAGTTGTGTAGCCGTTTTCGAACGAACAAGATTTTGTAAAATTGCAAATATGTGTTGAGTCGAAAGTATGGTTATCACCATGCAATACGATCCTATGGAAATATGCGTGGATTTATGAATGAACAGCTTGGAATTCGCATTTTTGTTGGGTTTGGGAGCACTGGCGGACTAAGGTAGGGGTGGGAGGGGTGGTCCACCCCGGGCCCCCGGTGTCCGGGGGCCCCCAAATCCAATTCAAACACGATATGTTTAGATTGGATATATGTATATTTTAAGAAATATATGAGGCTGTGAGTGCAAAAGTGATGTAACCCACTTATTTTTATCATATTTTGCATCTTTAATCGATCTTAAATACTATTTAATTTGAGATTCAAGCAGAAAATGCAACATTTTTTTAAAGTTTAGATATTTTAGAATTAAGAATTTTGGCTTTAATGTATTTTGCAACATAAATGTTAAAATACCAGACAAAAATATGGATTAAGTAAAAAAATGGGTACTCATCAGGCCGGACAAGCTGTACGTGCAAGCGGTGCAAATGCGCAGGGCGCTGAACCAAATGGGCGCCTTCAGCAAGTATCAAGAAAGCCGCTACCTACCTATGCTTTTTTAATTTGTAATTCTTTTGAAAAGCTCACACCAATATTGATATCCATTCTTATTCTGAATTTAAGGACAGATATCTACTATTCCAAAAATAAGTCGGAGCCTAACTTCCTATTCACACCCACAGTAAAAAAAAACTAAAGTGCACGATTTTGTTCGCCTCCTGGCGTCTGACGTCTCTTGGGGATACTTCGTTAAAAAAACGCATTTCAAAGTCTGCACCTTTGGAAATGAGAAGATGACTTCTTCGACCAATATCCGCAATTGAGGGGTGCTAATGATGAAGCTTGCGAAGAGCGATAATCTAGCTCAAGCTGGCCGTGGTACTCACAATAATGTTTGTCATAATGTACATTACGCAAGCAACAAAATTGCATAGGGCCCCTAAAACCGACAAACAACGGCAGCGTCTATAAAGTGATAATGTTACTTGTTAGGTTTTTAAAGAATATCATCATCATCATCGTGTCCTGTAACCCCGGCTGGGGCATAGGGTGTCAACAAAACGTCTCCATCCTTCACGGTCTGCTGCAAGGTACTTTAGCTGTGGCCACGTCTTTCTCTGGGATTCTGCTTCGTCTATAAAGTGATAATGTTACTTGTTAGGTTTTTAAAGAATATCATCATCATCATCGTGTCCTGTAACCCCGGCTGGGGCATAGGGTGTCAACAAAACGTCTCCATCCTTCACGGTCTGCTGCAAGGTACTTTAGCTGTGGCCACGTCTTTCTCTGGGATTCTGCTTCCGCTAAGACAGTTGATTTCCATGTTGTTCTTGGTCTTCCAACCCACCGTGCACCCTGAGGATTCCATTCAAAGGACTGCTTTGCAATTTCATCGTTTGGTTTCCTCAGTGTGTGACCAATCCAACGCCATTTACGCTTTCTTATGTCGACGTCCAGCCGCTCTTGACTTGTCCTGCGCCACAATTCCTCATTTGATATTATTTGTGGCCAGCGAATCTTTAGGATGTGGCGAAGACAGCGATTCACAAAAGCCTGCAATTTCTTCGAAATGATAGACGTGACTTTCCAGGTTTCACAAGCATATAACAGCACGGATTTGACATTGGATTCGAAGAATCTCAACTTAGTGCGTAAGGAGATTTGACTGGATTTCCAAATTGGGGACAGGGTACCAAAGGCAGCACGAGCTTTATTTATTCTACTTTTAACGTCCAGATCCGTACCACCGTTTGCAGAAACAATACTGCCAAGGTAGTTGAACTGTTCCACTACTTGAACTGGCGTCTCCTGTAGAATAATACGCTGCTGTGTAGAGCGGCCTGTGAGAATTATTTTTGTCTTTTTGCTGTTTAGCTGTTTATTCTTAGACCACTCGACTCTCCCTTCACTTGCAGCGTTTGGCACATCCCGTTCAGCCCACTGATGTTATTTGCCAGTAGACATATGTCATCGGCATAGTCTAAATGACTGAGCCTTTCGAACGGTCTCCATTGAATGCCCTGTCGCTCAGCTGTACCAACACTGGCCGTCAATACGTCGTCCATCGCCAGCAGGAAGAGAATTGGCGATAAAACATCCCCTTGTCTCACACCCAGTTGCACTACGAAGGAGTCGGATAGCTGCCCATTGTGCAAAACAAAACACCTTGCGTTGTTGTAGGACTCTTTAATAATGGCAACAATTTTTGGTGGAATTCCTCTACCAAGCAACGATCTCCATATACATTCTCGGTTAACTCGATCAAAGGCCTTCTCAAAATCCACGAACATGAGGTAAAGCGGTGATTGAAATTCCATCGACTGCTCGAGGACGATACGCAGGGTGTTGATATGGTCGACACACGATCGACCACTGCGGAAGCCAGCTTGATGCCTCTTGAGTGTAGACTCGATTCTATCCTTTATTCGCTCGAGAATGATGGTTGCCATTAGTTTTGGAAAACGGACAAAACGGTGATACCACGCCAATTGTTGCAATTTTTTAGGTCACCTTTCTTTGGCAACTTAACAATCACACCATCCTTCCAATCCCTGGGATAGCATTCGTTTTCCCAAATGCTTTTTATCAACGGATGTAAAATACTAGCCGCTGTTACGGGATCGGCTTTCAGGAATTCAGCTGGTATTCCGTCCAGTCCAGCTGCCTTGTTGTTTTTGAGGAGATTTATTGATGTAAGGATTTCCGATTCTGACGGGGGTTCGATGTCAATACCCCTATAGGACCGGCGCATCTCGTTTAGTTGGGGCACTTCAGCACTCTGCTCAACTGAATCCTCATTTGGCAGGGCACAAAAATGGTCCTTCCATCTACGAAGCTGATCCTCAATTGATACCAAAAAAGTGCCATCCACATCCATTAAAGGATGATTGGTGTTGCTTTTTTTCCCGATCACATCTTTGGCTATTTGGTACAATTCCCGGATATCTCCTCTTCTGGCAGCGATTTCCGCATTATCTGCGAGCCCATCTAACCTTACCCTCTTGTCACGTCTCACAAAACGATAGATCATCTTATGTGCAATGCGGTACTCTCTTCGCAAGTCAGCCTTTCGTTGAATATCTGCTTCGGCATTTATTTGGATTTTCAACGATTTGCGAAGTTCGATCTTATCCCAGGTGTCTTGGGATATCCAAGAGTCTCTACGTCTCGTTCGCTTGGGTACAGTTTCGGATCCAGCCTCCATAAAAATACTTTTAATTTCACCCCACATCTCATCAATTGTTGAATGTTGGATTCTATTTAATGACGAGGCTCTGTTGTTAAGGGTGGTGACATAGTTTCGACATATGTTTTGGTCATGCAAAGCATTAGTAATGAATTTTGAGCTCCTTGCTGCATCCTGCGCTGGTTTTTGTACGGCAGCGGTTCGTAATTTGAGACTCATCAGAACCAAATGGTGGTCGCTTCCCACATCGGCATTTCTTATACTCCGGACATCACACATAGACTTCCTCCATCGCTGCTGAATCATGATATGATCAATTTGGTTTTCGGTTTGACCATCCGGATGCACCCAGGTAATTTTGTTGCACGTCTTATGCTTAAATACAGTCCCACCTATCACAAGACGATTCGCGTTACAAAAATCGACAAGCAAGTCACCATTTTCATTTCGTGACCCGGAATTAAATAATAGAGATAAAATGAAAAATATTGATTTCGAAATTTCGTTAATTTTCTGCTTAACACAAATTTGTATGGTAAACAATTTTTAAAAAATTTATCCTCGAACTCAAAATTTTGAAAAATGAATTAGAGTAAGTTGGGGTAATGTGGTATATGCGGGTAATGTGGTATAGGCAGTTATTTCAAAAACGAAGCATGCTTCTACAACGGTTCTTGATGCAGCAGACGGTGATTATAATAAAAGTAGTAATGCGTATTTAAACAAATCTAAAATCGTCCATTAATTTGCCTAGATTGTTGAAATCCGTAACTGTGTGCAGCTGAGTTTTTTTTGGGTGGAACAAAAAATGTTTGTGCGCTTTGAAAAAGTGCGTTTAAAACCAATTTGTCAATGCATCGGAAGAATATATTAATCATTAACGTTACTTAATTGTTCGTTTTGCTTAAAAATTTTTATTTATTTTATTTTTTGTAAAAATATAGAGTTTCGGCTAATGTGGTATACTAGCAGTGGGCTAATGTGGTAGTTTTCCTAATGGGGAATAGTATACCACATTACCCAACCTTAAAGTTTATACCTGCTTCAAATGAGTTTTGTGCTTTTGCAATGATGTTTTTTTTTAAATGCCCAAAAAGGTGAAATTATAAAATGGGACCCGAAAGATATGCAGAGACCCACTTGTACTATGATGAATGATTAAATTTGCCTTCAAGGCATTCGGAGGACCATTTAGTGTAGTATACCACATAAGACAGCAAGGTGTATCACATTACCCACTACTTTTCAAAAGTGACGATTTCGAGGTCTTATCATTATTGTGTCAAAATCTTTGTAAGTTAATGTTAGAATTCGACAAAAATCTTAAATACTGCAGCTTATATGTTCGTGTTAAAATCTACCAAATTTGGGAGCATTCGTGTCACTACTTTTTCTGTTAAGTCAAAAATACAAACATGTATACCACAATACCCTAACTTCCTCTATTTTGTTCAAACTGCCTTTTCTCAAAAATTTTCGTCAATAAGTACCTACCTACCAGTTTTTTTTTCAATATTCAGTGCTCAATTCAATTTTAAATTAGAGATGTGTAAATCGTTCATTTGAAATGATCGAATCGTTTAGGAATCGATAACCAAAATGATTCGATCATTTCAATCAATCGATCTTTCGATCATTTCCATTTCACTGAATTGTCATTTCGATTTCAATAGAACTAAATCTCCTCGATTTTAACGAATTCAATTCAATACTGTATCGATTTTGATCCAAATTTAAAAACAATACGATTTGGATGAATTGAAAATTCCGAAAAAATATGAAATTTTCACAGTTTTTACTGCTCTGGAAAAATAAGATTTTATGTCAATTAGTTGACATTTGGATCGAAATTCACTTTTTATGTGAAAGTATAATATAGTTATATATATATATATATAATATATATATAATATAGTAGTACCTCATGGCTTGATGGTTAGTGCGTTGGACTGTCATGCCGAAGGTGTGGGTTCGATTCCCAGCCGTGCCACCTAAAAACAGAAATGTTTTATTCGAGGTACTGCCTCTTGCGAGGAACTGACAAATCCTCCAAGAGTATACTTGTCATGAAAAAGTGCTTCTCATTTAGCCGTTCGGACTCGGCAAAAAACTGTAGGTCCCCTCCATTCCTGCCCAACAAACACGCACACAGGAATGGTTGTGAGTTGTAAGTCACTAGGCCCTGGTTCTCCTCGAGCTGTTGCGCCACCCAATTTATTTTTTTTATAATATAGTTCGGTATACTCCGTCAAGAAATAGAAATTCCATTGACGGATGGCTACGATGTCGATGAATTAAAAAACCTCTAAGAAATCTGAAATGTTTGAATAATTTTTACTACTCCAGAAAAAGGTGATTTTAGGACAATTGGGTGACATTAAGATCAAAATATACCTTTTTCAAAATAAAGTCTATCTCCTATTTTTCAAGCCTTTTTTAAAACATTAAATAAATAAAATAAAATAACAATAGATTCACTAAAACAACGATATTAACTGTTATTTTTAACGGGGTAAATATTTAAAAAAAAAAATAAAATAATTTGTTTTGTATACCTACTCCTTATGGTGCTTATAATATATATGCCAAGTTGAAAGATTTTCCATCCACTTTACACTTTTTCCATAATTTTGAATGAGAAATTTCTATGTATCTTGGATGAGAAATTTCAAGTGCTTGCCGGCACGTGTTAACGTTAACGTTAAAAAAATGTTCGGTCTTATGTGGTGGGGGAAATCCAATTTTTGTTAACAATCAGTGCCACCCTAATACAAACATACATCAACAAATGTGAATAAAATATTATGTTTTTGAAGCAAAAAGTACAATTACATAGATAGACTTTATTTTTAACTTTCGATACATTGCGGAAACACAATTTTTCATCCCTGTTCTGCCAGTTTGCCTAAAATTTAAAAATAAGAAAAACTATTTTTTTTTTTATAAAAATCAAAATACTCGTTCTCTTATCTGATCACATAAAGGGGCCCCATTTAGCATAGCCGCCCCGGGCCTCTATCAAGCTTAGTCCGCCACTGAGTGTCGGTTAATCGTAAGACATCAAAGCTTTTGCCAAAAATTAACTTTTAATTTACGGATTTGAATAACCGATATCAGTTGAAGTGTTAGTGTAGAAAAAACGTATAAGGTATTGTGAAGCTACTTTCGCTAAAAACATAACTGTAGCATGTATAAAACCAAATGATAGACACATTTTTATAAAAGATCGTTTACGTATATATAGCCTATTGAATAGACCTTTTAAAAAGGAACAATTACGTGCAAGGGTTTTTATTATTGAATATGTTTGTTTGGCCCATAGGCATGCTTAAAACCGAAAATGCTACTAAATTCACCCGTGCGTATCTGAGAGAATGGTCACACTGGCCACTTTTCAGTATTTTTGGTATAACTCGAAAACTAAGCTGAATTTGACAATTTTACATTTAATACTTTTTGTTCAAAATTAAATTTTCTATCGAAATGGATAGTTTGGAAAATTTCTTAAAAAAATTTAAGCAGGAAAAGTAAACAAAAACCAACATAAAAAAATCGAAAAATCAATGATTTTTAAATTTTTTTCTAAATTGCGCATAACTTTTTTCGGAGCAAAGATACGCTCAAGACATGCACAAACAAAGTAAACTGGATTCTTACGGCTTTAATATGACATGTTAAAAAAGCTATTTTATTTAAAAATTGACAGAGATATAGCCATTCAAACTATACCATTTCTTATCATTTTCCGCAGTTTTTGCCTGAAAGCCTATTTTTTGATATTTTATGACAAATTTAACGTTCCTAGCACCTAATAACAAATCTTATGTTAATCGGACCAGCCGTTCGGTCTGTAGGTCTGAACGCATTTAAAAACTTCCGAAAAACGAAATTGCGAACTTACATCCTTTTCATAAATTTTTTATAGTTCTAATGTCATATTATAACAAAAATTTTATTTCGAAAATTTGAACGAAAGTGAAATTTGCCATATTGTACCGAAAAAGGGACTTTTGGGCCAAAACTGCGAAAAATTATAAGAAATGATAAGGTTTGAATGGGAATATCTCTGTCAATTTTGAACAAATATTAATTTTTGAACATGCCATATTAAGGCCTTTAGTCTGTACTTTGTTTTGTCTGTGCATGTCTTGACCCTATCTTTGCTTCAAAAAAAGTTATGCACAATGTATTAAAAAATTTAGATATCCTTAATTTTTTGATTTTTTTTAAGTTGGTTTTTGTTAACTTTTCCTGCTTAAATTTTTTCGTAAAATTTTTTGAACTATCCATTCCAATAGAAAATTTAATTTTGAACAAAAAGTATTAAATGTAAAACTGTCAAATTCGGCTTAGTTTTCGAGTTATACCAAAAATACTGAAAAGTGGCCAGTGTGACCATTCTCTCAGAAACGCATGGGTGAATTTAGTAGCATTTTTGGTTTTAAGCATGCTTATGGGCCAAACAAACATATTCAATAATAAAAACCCTTGCACGTAATTGTTCCTTTATACCTCTCATTTTCCGGTCTATTCAATAGGCTAATAGCTAAAAAGCTACATATGTATATAATTTTGTTTACAAGTAAGAAAATTTATTAGATTCCATTATACTTATTAGAGATTTAGGTTTGAGGTCCATCGCATCACTCCCAAAAATCTTCGGAATAACTGTCAAGAAAAAGTTTTAGCCTGGAAGCCCCCATAAATTTTAACACATCAAGATCAAGAGTTACTGATGTGGAAAAGTCAATAACACAAATTTCTTCGTCCTAATTTTTTGAACGAAGTAATCTTTCCAGTACCTTTTCCATAGCTGAAATGGAGGTCCCTTTTGATTTATATTTCATCCACATTATGTACAAAGAAATGCCTTCAATATTCACCGCACTATAGCTATAATACTTCCATTCACTTTCCAGTTTTGACTACCCAGCGACAATTCATCGTCTATAAGAAATATTGATAATGTGATTGAAATTTTATTATGCGTGCGATGTATAATTTAGTTTGTCGATGGTGTGTCGTTTAGATCAGCGGTTCCCAAAGTGTGTTCCGCGGAACCCTGGGGTTCCGCGGGAGAGTTTTTAGGGTTCCACAAATTTCTTGAAGTATCAACAGTAAAATACAAACAATAAAAGAAAACAAATTAAAAACTTCCACAAAAAAACATTTGAGCTAAATTTTTTTTGAAGTTCATATTTTTTAATCGAAGTGTGAACTTTAGGGTCATAAACTGTTTCATTAGTAAACATCATTAATTGGGGAAAATGTTTTGATATATGCAGCGGCGGAGCCGCAGCAATGGTGGGAAAGGTTAAAGGGGTTGTTTCAAATACAAAAAACTTTGGTCCTAGAAGTACCAGCAAACACTGTATTTTCCATCGTTATGCACTTGTTATGAAAAGAATGCCAACTGATTTAAAAAAATTCTCAGTGAAGCTGTGAAAATAGTAAGTTTTGTGTCCTTTCCAATCGAAATTGTTGAAATTAGTGTGTAAAGATATGGGCAGTCAGTACGAATCGCTTCTTGTTTATACTGAAATCCAATGGCTTTCCAGAGGGAAAGCTTTATCCAGGTTATTTCAACTTCGTGATGAGTTGAATGTGTTCAAACTGGAAAAAATATGTCTTCAACTGCAAACCTCTTTGATGTATTTCGAGAAGATCAACGAAACTGCTAGAGCTCTGCAGGAAAAATCAATTACAGTATTTTTGCGAGAGACAAACTGGAAGCTTTGAAAAGAAAAATTAATTTCTGGTTCTTTGTCCAGTTAATTTGTGCTCAAAAAGGCTCTTTGCGAGAAATTTGTGGGGTGGATTTGATTTTTTCCTTCCTACATGTTTTCGGGGGTACTGAATCCGAATCTGAGGTTTTCCAACCAAATTTCTTCACGCGACATGAAAAAAAAACGCAAAAAATGATGCAAAAATGCATTTCTTCGGAGTTTTTCACGAATGGCTCGAAAACTACCAACTATTCAAAAAGCACATCAAACTACCATTGAAAGTATACACAATTTCCAATAAATCTCTATTCAAGATTTTTTTCTGCGACAACCCATTTGGACTCAAGCGCTAGTCGAAAATTGACGTATTTTTACTGTTTTCGAAAATCCACTCGAAAGCGCTAAGAAATTACTTTGTGTGAACTTTTGTCTGTAACATGAACCAAGATATACTTTTCTGATGGACTTTGATGCGCTGAGTTCGATTTTGGCCTTGGAATTGCTCTATCACGTTAAGTTTTTGAGATTTTCGAATCTAAAGATTTAAAAAAATTTAATTTTGTATACAAATTTCAAGTTATATTTTTTTCTCGAGGTAATTTTTTTTTTTCAAATACCTCCATTCTCGAGAAATCGTTGGTTCTCGTCTTACTACCTAATTCGAAAAATCCAGTCAATTTGTGCTCAAAAGGGCAAATTGTGGGATTTTTCGAATTAGGTAGTAAAACGAAAACCAACGATTTCTCGAAGACGAATGGAGGTTTTTGAAAGATTCATACTTCAGAATGACCATAAACATTTTTTCGAAAAAATTACCTCAAGTAAAAAAATCCCCAAATTTGTATAAAAAATGCATTTATTTTAAATTTTTAGATTTAAATATCTCAAAAACGTGATGTGATAGAGCAATTTCAAGGCCAGATTCGAACTCAGCGCGTTAAAGACCATCAGAAAAATATATCTTGTTTCATATGTTACAGACGAAAATTCAAATTTTGTCACACAAAGTAATTTCTTAGAGCGTATTTTCGAAAACAGTAAAAATACAACAATTTTCGACTAGCGCTTGAGTCCAAATGGGTTTTCGCCAAAAAAACTTTAAATAGGGATTTATTGGAAATTGTGTATGCTTTCAATGGTTGCTTGATGTTATTTTTGAATAGTTGATAGTTTTCGAGCCATTAGTGAAAAACTCCAAAAAAATGCATTTTTGTATCATTTCTTGTATTTTTTTCCATGTTGCGTCACGAAATATTGTTGGCAAACCTCAGATTCGGATTCAGCACCTCCGAAAACATAAAGGAGCGAACAAAGCAAAACTACCCCACAATTTGAATGGTAAAAATACAATATGACTGGACTATCTCATGTGTACAAAAGAACAATTTTGAGTGTTTTCCAGTTTTACATGAATTCTTGCAAGAAAACATGCTTGAACTCAAAGCAGATATTAGCAATGTTATTGCTCTCCATTTGGTTAATCTCGAAAGATTCATGCTGGATAACTTTCCAGATATAAATACTGACGTCGAGTGGGTACAAAATCCATTTCTAATGAAAACCATCAAGCCTATGACCCTGAGTATACCATACGAATCCCTGATAGATCTGCAGAGCTCCTCTTCATCAAAATTTGACTTTACATATTAAATTTGCTACCTTTTGTTACAACGTACCGCTGTGGAGTAGGCTTTTCAGCGTATAATTACACAAAAACTAAATACAGATCGAGTCTGGACGCTGCCCCAGATATGCGAATACAACTTTCGGACATAGAAGTTAATTTATAAACAATTATAAATCAAACAATGAAGTAGATTCATTCTTCAAAATAAATAAAAATTGATTTTGAAATTTGTTGTTTTTCATTTTGTACTATTGTCAGGATGGGGTTCCGAAATATATTTGGGCATTGTATAGGGTTCCACAGCTTAAAAAGTTTGGGAACCGCTGGTTTAGATGATTAAAAGTCAATGAATCCCACTTCATGAAGCTCTTCTATTCAATTACGATCCATATGTCAACCCCAAACGATGACGAAATCAGCAAGTCACCTAAATGGTCGACTTGAAACAATTAATTTTAAAAATGTAAGTTCATTAAAAGGTTGTGGGCCTTTTTATGGGAGGTTTAATAATGTAACTTAATTGAAGTTTACCTTTTAGAGAGTATGGACATAATTTCTGGGAAACGTGGCTTCTGGCTTATGAAATATAGCTATAGTTACATCAGAGCCAGATGGTCATGGAAAATAGCCAGTGTATAATGACCCTTTATTAAAATGGGGGGCTTATGTTAATGGCTATAGGTATTAAGTTCCTATGTACCTGCTTTGTTTTTAGCAAAATATAAAATATGATGGAGGAATACCTCATACCGCTACAAAAACAACATAATAGTTACTTATATATACATAAATTATAAAAAATAAAATAGAGAAACATTTTAAATATCGCAAAATCAGTATTTCATTGGCAAAATAATAAAATTTTAGATGAAAATAATAATAAATCAGCTTCGACCATTCGATGATTTAAAATCGAAAGTTTTAGAGTAAAAATTGAACAAATTTATAATTTTGGTTTTTTGTTAAAATTGTTCCTAATTTTCACAGAAAGTAACTGAGTAAAGAATTTGAACGGGTATTAATAAATAGACCATCAGCTTTTCTTGCAACGGAGAAATAGAATGCAGTCGTGTTAAAGACCATAAAACTCCTATTTACATAGTTTTTGGAAACTGTTACGTATAATCCACATTCCACATTCCTCGGGGGTTTTAAAAAGAGGCAAATATTACACCTACTTTTCGAGAGCAAGGTTTAATCACACATTTTGAAACTATCTTCGAGAAAATATAAAACAAAATAAAACTGTTGTTTGACAGCTAGCCGTTCAAAATGATTTTAAACGAAAATTTGAATTTCTCTTCTAAGGAATTACATACAAATTTTCTTTACTAAATTTTATAGAAATTAGTTTATCCGTTAGGCTCTAGTTCGATGTACAGTAAACATTCAGTTCAGATGTATAGTCACAAAGATCGGCGCACATAACAGTGGTCCATTTGCTGACTTTCTTTATGAACATAGATTAAATTTGGCACACTTTTAGGATTTATTAAGTTCCTCGGACCTGTTACGTCCGTGAGGTGCCCCTGCGGGCATGGGGCCTTTACAACGCCTACGCAACATCCTGTACGGTTTCTGAGATGAATCTCAGATCTCTTCAACTGTTCTCCAGTTGTGCTGTTTCTTTTTGACCGTTTTTCGCCAAATACTTCTAGATCACCCACTCGTCTGCCTCGCTGCGTGAAAGGGTTCTATTGCATCGCTTGACTCACAATGCACTTCTGACTTTTCGAAGCGCATATCCATGTCACTGCCACTTTCGCTATTGTACGATGGATTCATGGATTCGATGGCTTTTTGACCTGTCCTCGCATGAAGATGAAGTTCAGCATTATAGACATAGGGGCCAGAAAAACTTCAGGATATTTTGCAGACATCAGTATTCATATTCAAGAACGTTTGCAGCTTTTTTGTGACATCAGGTGCTTGTGCTGCTCCCATAAAGGAGCACGGATTCAAAATTAAAGCGGAGCTCTTTAGGCTTATAGAGTTGATTCTCCATATTTAAGACAGCATTTCCGATTCGGCTGATTTTATCAAGTTCCATCTCACCATCATCCGACACAGACAACACTCCCAAGATACTGAAAACATTTTACCATCTCTACTAGTTAAATTGCCCAGAAATATTTTACTTGGGTTATTGAGGAAAATCTAAGTTCCAACTATTTCAGCTTTTCCAAATGATGTGGTCCAAACAGATTATCCAGTGCGGAATCCTACTTGTGCAGCGTCAAGTGTGTCTTCTAGGTGGTATTTTCTTCAGGACGATTTTCGCTGTTACCTTGGTTACAGCAAGCAGCACGGAAATTCATCACCAGTTTCAAACTGCGTAAAGTCTTCTTTCTTTGGGGGCTTGATAAATAATTGCCTTTCCCACTCTTCAGGGAAACTCTCTGTTTCTCAAGCTTTCTCAATGAGTGGGCGTAGGAACTCACGCGATGTTGTTGATGATGCCCGTCAAGTCCAACCGCTTTATTTTTATTCAGTGCTCTGATTGCGGCTAAGATTTCTTCCTGGGATACAGTGCTTATTTGGCAATTCGTTACTATCGACGGGTCATTGGGTGTTTAGTTCACTTCATTGGCAAAAGGTGGTTTAAAACCGCAGAAAAATGCTCCTTCCTTTTGAGCTGGTCTGGGGGGGGTTCAATTTAATAAAATAATTGCATGAATAGACAACAATTAATTAAAAAAACAACGGAAACAGTAATGTTTTCTTGCTTTTTGGAAAGCCAGAAGTCCATTTTTGTACTATAGTTTCAAATAAAGTTCTTTAAATAAACAATTTCAGCAAAAACTGTTTTCAAACCTAAAACTTAAAAAAAATATATTTTTTTCTTCAAAATGTTGAGTTGAAACAATTTTTTGCCAAAACTGTTCATTAAAAAAACTTAGTTTAAAAATAAACCGTAAGAATGGACTTCTGGCTTTCCAAAAAGCTACAAAATAATACTGCAAGTGCTGCCGTTGTTATTTAATTGTTTTTTTTTTTTTCTATTTTATGCAATTATTTTATTAAATTTCCCCTTCCGTCCTAGTAGGGCAGATATTACCCCCCTCCTGTATGATTTTCTTTTTGTCTACTTTCCACATACATGCTTTAAAGTTTTTGGCAGATTCCACGGTCCACTGTGCTGCGCAACGGATTGTATTCCGATATCCACTTTTTTGACACGAAACCAGCCTGAAAGCTATAGAGAACCAAGTAAAAATATTAAAATCATTATTTTTGACTCATCCTTTTATAAATCATTCAATTTCTTGGGGAATTTTTTATTTTTTTTTGCCGTTATATTTCATAGCATATTGTATATTGGTATTCGGCCTTTCTCTTCATTTTGATTTGTTCAACATTTCTTGAGGTTATGAAAACATAAAAATTATAATTAAAACTTATCAGATTTGAAAAAAAAAAGAAAAATAATAGATAATTCCTTTAATATCCACGAAATGCTTTTCCTAGAAATCGCTTACAACCTATACCTTCATTTTTTTGTTTTCAAAAACTTTCCACCCTTTTATTGTATCAATAAGTCCGATCCAATAACATTGGCAAAATTTCTACTTTTTTTCAATATACCTCCTGTTTTTTTATTCGCAAACAAAATTGCTGTTGGCAATCACACCAACTCTATACCTACCTACATTTAAAATTGAAAAAAAAAAAAAACTAAATCCTTAAATTCAACCGGTAGACAGGAGAAACAAGTGAAAGGGTAAACCCGAACAACCTCAACAATTTTCCACTTGAATGGGTAGGTTCTCCACCCCACAAAAAAAAACCGTACACACACATACATTCGATTCATGTTTGTGTGTGTTTCTACCCATTTTTACTTTAAGCCTGCCCTACTTTTCGGTTGATTAAATTACGGTTGGGGCTTGGTAAAAAGGAGTTTCTTCCTTTTTTTTTATTTTTGGATGTTTCTTGTTACTTGCGTATAAAATTAAAATTATGCTTTCAGATATCTTTGAGAGTTCTTGTTTGGGTAAGCCGTTTACGTACGGAAGCATGAATTCTACACTCACAGTAGGTATACATGGTATACACTTATGTAATGGTGACATGTAAATGTTTCTTATTTTTATCAATAATATATTCGATTTCTTGTTTGCCTTTTTTTATTATTACTGATGGTGATAATTGTAGAAAGATAAGAACTTTTGGAATCGAAATGTGTTGGAAACGATTCAATTTTGTGTGCTTCGTGTTAGTATCTATCAAATGGCAAGAAGATATTACAATCTTGTGATGCTGTTGACAGTTATGGATTTGATATTAATTATTTAACTTTTTAACAGTAATGTCACTGCCATCAAAAGTAAAAATAAGTTCGAAATTAATGTTGAAAATTCCAAGAATGTGGTTTTTTCATTACAAACAACTGTTAAACCCAAGACAACAAGTCATCACAAGTATTTTAACTTAAATATATGATGTACTTACAGAAACAGAAAAATATAACAATAATTATTGATAAAAGATAAAATTTCTCTCATATGAACAAGAAAGTGTAACCACGTCCGAAACGTCGCAGTTTAATAAAAAAAAAACTCTAATAGGAATTTTGTATACAAGTACCTACATAAATCTTACGCGAAGTAAAAATTGGATACAGATCTGCATGAAAAACAATATAATAATTCCTTAAAATATTATCCTCAATTCAAAACACCGACAACAATATGCTATTATATCCGCCAAATTTCAAGTAATGTTGGTGTTTAACAAGGGATAATGGGTACAAAATGGTGATTTTATGTAAATCGAGCAACGATGAAATTTACAAGAAAAATTAAAGCGGTATTAATTATTTGTCTTCACAAATCGGTATACAAACGAGAGTAAACAAAAACGTTTAGTATGAGAGATGACCAATGAAGTGATGAAGCTTCAGAAATTAGTATACCTATATGTATTACTTTGGAATCTATTTTCCATTCTTCAACAGAACATAGACAAATATCCCCATAATAAATACGAGTCTCAATGGTAACTGAAAATAGTTGGTTTTATTTCATATATACCGTCCCCAAGTAACATTTTTCTACTCATAAGACTCTACCAGAGTCTTAGAAGATTGATTTATGGGAGTTCAAAGAGTTAAAACGTACTCTAGTAGTCTACTACCAGATTCTTATACGAGAGTTATGAGCGTTACTATGAGCGTTTAATCTCATAGCAAGAGTAAATGATTATACATGACATTTTTTTTTTTACCTGCGATGTAGGTATCTACATACATACATATTTGAGATAACAATCAAACATGACATTACGATGATAGGTTAAGGTGGCTGCCAGGAAAACTGCTGACACACTTAGGCCAGAAAAGGTTCATTGTAATACGATGATAGAGAACACCAAAAAAGTGGGTGGCACAATTCTGTCTGTCTGTCTCTCTGTCTGTTCGTCTATAGCCTAAACGGCTGGATCTATTTTCTTCAAACTTGGTACATAGTGGTTTACTATTGACTATGCCCACACGTTTTTTCATTTTTCTTAGAACGTAATCGTATTTTTCTCACAAAGGGCTCGACAACTTTTCTTAAAAAAATTCTATAATATGCTTTTAGTAAAGGCTTTCTTTAGGTGGAAAACCATTTTTCAAAAAATTGTTATTAATGGTGCCTCCCAAAAACCATTTTTTTAGTTTTCGATTTTCTTTAAAACGGTATGACTGATTTCAATGATGTTTTTATACAGAGGCTTCCAAAAACTATAAATATTTTTGTGTAGTTAAATTTAAAAAAAAAAAATATTTTTTGGATTTTTAAAAAATGTTTCAATTTTTTTTTTGAAAATCAAATACTTCGAAAACAATATAATCGATTTTTTTGAAACTCGATACTTAAGAATTTTTAGTACTCTCTAAAATATTTTTAGAAAAAACTTCTACATTTATGAACAAATAACGGTACCTTCCATACAAAAGTTAAAAAAAACCGCAGAGGAAATTTTTTTCTCAAAAACAACTCCTACGATTTTGATTAAACTTTTTTCTCATACTAAAATTAGTACGATCTACTGTCAAAAATTATAAAATTTTACACTTAGCAACTAGGTGTTAATAGTAATGCATATAAAGTTAGCAAGACACTTTTGGAAATCCAGGTTAAAAACTATCCTATCATTAGTTGCTACTTAATTGCGAAATAGTTACGCAAAAAAAAAAATTAATTGCATTTTTGGTCTAAGAAAAAAGTGGGTGTCCTGCTCATATAAACTTTGCAGGACAACTTGCTCAAAAATGTGTATAAACGATTAAAAAAAATTGATTTTGAGAACTAATTAAATGCGAATTAGTTACGCAAACAAAATTTATAGCAATTTTGGTTTGCGAAAAAATGGGTGTCCTACTAACTTCATATGCAGCTAGCAGGACAACTTTCTCAAAAATGCAGATAAACGATCTGAAAAAAGTTGGTTGTTGAGAACTATAATTAATTGCGAATTAGTTACGCAGAAAAAAATGAATTTTTTGTTCGATTGCGAAAAATAGGCGAATTGCGAACTTCACGTGAACTTAGTAGGAAAACTTTTCCAAATATGGAGATTAATGATTTGAAAAAAAAGTTGGTTTTTGAGAACTAATTGCTTGCGAATAAGTTACGCAAAAAAAATTAATTGCATTTTTGGTTTTCGAAAAAATGGGTGTCCTGATAACTTCATATGAACTTAGCAGGACAACTTTCTCAAAAATGAAGATAATCGAGGTGAAAAAAGTTGATTGTTGAAAACTAATTAATTGCGAATTAGTTACACAAAAAAATTTTTATCGCATTTTTAGTTTGCGAAAAAATGGGTGTCCTTCTAACTTCATATGATGTTATAAGAAAAAATGCAATACATTTTTTTTGCCTAACTTATTCGCAATTTCATAAATTCACCGTCTCTCAAAAGCTAAAGAAATAGTGAATACATCTGTCGAATAGTAGTTGATAAATTTCAACCACTTATTCGAAGTTAACAAATTAGAAATAAACGCTAGCGGGAAGATTGTTTAGAATTTATTAAGTGGTAAAGAATTTGGTCTACAAAATGTTTTTTTTTTTTTTAATCTGAATCTAACAGTGAAAATGAGAATCAAAAACAGAAAAATATACATATTCAATGAAAAAATTTGACTTTGAAATAGAGTCATGTGTTTTCCGTGTTTGGCGCACAGTGGGGCTGATGTGTAAAAAAAACCTCATGTGGCAGCACAAATCAGCACAACTTTAAATTTTAAGAAATTTCTAAATTAAAAATAAATTCCTTAGGTACGCAAATTTTGACATGTGTGAAGTTGGCATAACATTTTTGAGCTAGACCAATGGGAACATTGCAAGAATTTGCAGTTTTTTGCATTTTATTTTTTTTGTATGCATTTCTATTCCAGATTTTGCAGTTCACCAAATAGTGGGTGTACTGCTAACTGCACTGGGAAGTTAGCAGTGCCTGTCCTTTTCTCAGCAACCGGGCTGGGCTAGCTAGGAATCTGAAATGAGGCTCTGAATTTGCAGTTCAAGAGAAGAAACACACCAAAGTTTTAAATCCTTACACACAAAAAATTTCATACTGTACTGCTACACTGTAAAGTTAGCATAAAAGTCTTTTCTCAGCAACGGTGATACTTAGAAATTTGCAGCTAGGCTCCCAATTGCAGTTTAGTTTGCATTTCAAGAAAAATTAATTTTCAAATTTTGAAGTCCAAATTTGTTAAAAAAATCGAAAAATTCACTTTGAACTGTTAACGTCAGTGTGAAGGTAGCAGTACATGTCCTTAACAGTGCCAAATGTGTTTTTCGATTTTTTTGTCAAATTTGGACTTCAAAACTTGAACTGCATTTTTTCTTAAAGTGCTTAAAAACTGATTTGCAAATTTGAAATGAAACTGCAATTTTCAAGCTGGCTCAGTTGCTGAGAAAAGAGTATGTACTGCTAACTTTAGGTACAGTGACGTTAACAGTGCAAAGTGAATTTTTCGATTTTTTTGTCAAATTTGGACTTTTAAGTTTGAACTGCATTTTTTCTTTAAGTGCATGAAAAACTGCAAGTTTGGATCCTGATTGCAATTTTCTAGCTGACTCATCAGTTGCTGATAAAAGGATATGTACTGCTAACTTCACACTGACGTTAACAGTGCAAAGTGAATTTTTCGATTTTTTTTTGTCAACTTTGGACTTCAAAATTTGGACATTAATTTTTTTCGAAATGCAAATCAAACTGCAAATTGGGAGCCCAACTGCAAATTTCTAAGTATCACCGTTGCTGAGAAAAGGACTTTTATGCTAACTTCACAGTGAAGTCAGCAGTACAGTATGAAATTATTTGTATGTAAGGATTTAAAAATTTGGTGTTTTCTTTTTCTTGAACTGCAAATTCAGAGCCTCATTTCAAATTCCTAGCTTGCTAAGTAGCTGAGAAATGGCAGGCATTGCTAACTTCAAAGTGAAGTTAGCAGTACAGTCGGTTACACCCACTATTTGGTGAATTGCAAAATCCGGAATAGAAATGCATATAAAATGCAAAAAAACTGCAAATTCCTGTCACGTTCCCATTGGTCTAGCTTAAAAATGCTATGCCAACTTCACACACGTCGAACTTTGTTGAAATAAGTACTTATGGCAAAAGTCAGTTGAGTAGGTACAATACAGCACTTTTTTTGAAAATCGCAAATGCGGTGCTAACTTGACGTACCCTCTAAAACCCATACCCTTACCACTACATTGAGAGCACAAGTTGGGTACATTACAGCACCACCTCCTTCTTCAAAAATCAAAACTGGCGATGCTACCAGATCGAGCTAAAGTCTAAACGGATGAACATATTTAGTTCAAATTTGATACAGTGCAGTTTTATGTAATTTTGTAGAGGAGAAATTCGAAGCTTTATTCATGCTCATAGAACAGACATAGTCGTACATAAGTACATTAGGGTGGTCGTTATAATGGGTTTTTTTTGAGTTTTAATATTTGGATGGGCCTAAATCAGCTCCAAATGAAGAAAAAGAAAAATCCCTAATTTTTTCGAATTTTTATTTTCATCCCCTATAGTCGCTGTAGGGGTTTCCCCATATTTTGGAAATTCGCGTAAAATCTGCCCAAAAATTCAGAGCATGTAGTAGTTGAGAAGTAGACAAGAAAAAAATTCTAGCGGGGGGTGGTAATATCTCCCACCGCTTGGCCGGGAGGGGGAATTTAATAAAATAATTGCATAAAATAGAAAAAAATAATTAATAAACAACGGCAACACTTGCAGTAATGTTTTGTAGCTTTTTGGAAAGCCAGAAGTCAATTTTAATAGTTGATTATTAAATATAGTTCTTTGAATAAACAATTTCAGCAAAATCTGTTTTCAAACCTATAGTAAAAAAAAAAATAATAATTTTTTTTTTAATGTTGAGTTTGAAACAATTTTTTGCAAAAAACGGTTCATCAAAAAAACTTAATTTAAAAATAGGCCGCAAGAATGGACTTCTGGCTTTCCAAAAAGCTACAAAGCATTACTGTATTTATTGCCGTTGTTTTTAAATTATTTTTTTGCTATTTTTATTAAATTGCCCCTCCCGTCCAAGCGGGAGGAGATATTACCCCCCTCATATAGGATTTGTTTCTTGTCTAGTTCCCACCTGAATTTTTATGGCAGATCTTACGCGAATTTCCAAAAAAAATGGGAAATATAATTTACCCCTACAGCGACTATAGGGGATGAAAATAAAAATCTGAAAAAATTAGGGATTTTTTTTTTTCATTTAGAACCGATTTGACTTTTTTTTAACGACCACCCTAATGTACATACATACATAGCCTCCATTCAATAATTCTTTAAGAAAACTTCGTACAAAAAGCTTTGAAGACACTTGCAACAAATTGCATTTTTATGCAGCAATTGGAAATGTTAGATGTTTTTTGAGATAGTCGTCTTTTTTTTTTTTGGGTTTTTAATAACTTTTTGGGGCTGTCTTTAATTAAACAAAAATTTGCTTAGTCCTTATTCACATTTTTTAACAAATATTGATAGTTCTACCATCTAAGAATTACGATTATGCCCCATGGCGGGGAACAATAATCGACATAAGTAGGAGCCTAACAGTGGGACATTAAAATCACTTTAAAACCTAAAAACTGATCTAGCCAACACACCTTTTTAGGGAGACATCTGAAAATTCGTATGCTATTAGTGAAAGTAGTGCAGTATACATTCTCATTAAAGCTTTTTTTTTAAATCAGTCTTAAACAGTCTTTCTATCGCAAAAGTCAAAACTGTTCCACCATCGAAAGTGCCCCACATTACCCTATCTTTCTTAATTTGTTGTTGTAGCATGAAGAATCAACAGTTTGATAGTTGTTTTCATTCATAATCAGTACCAATTGGAATTTGAAATATAGATTTATCTGAGAAATTTTCGATTTTTTTGGCGCAAGTCATTTTTGAAAAGCATAAATCTTTCGAAGGTAGTTTTTGGTAGTTTCTCTTTTTCTTATAAAAATGTTTTAAATAACTCACTTTCTTCGGTTTTTGTCCGTTACAGAATTTGCAACCGATTTTAAACTAACTTTGCGATAAGTTGAAACTCAAAACATTGTCGTTATCGTTAGAGCTCTTAGAGCATGCATTGCATATGGGTAAAGTTATATTACACCCAACCCACCAAAACCTTTAGTGCAACTGATAGATGGAATGAAAGTTTTTAGAAAAACTAAAACAAAAAAAAAAAAAAAAAAAATACCATCGGAAACTGGGGGACGACTATCTCATCTATCATCTTTTTTTGTGCGCCCTTAGGATGTTGTGGAAATTTGCCGTTTGTTAGTCGAACAAAGTGGTTCATATCCGGTGTGTATTTATGTATATTATAAAACATAATACATATCTTTTTACTATATGTAGTTTCCACTCATACACCATGGACACACAAACAAACACACAATGTTTTCGCTTTTATTTTTTGTTCACTCTTCCGAACAATTGTCTTTCATTTTCTCTCGAGGACCAAAAGTTATTTATTTATCAAGGCTTGTTGCAGAGAGTATACTATCATAGATTCGATGCCAAATGGGTCGGATAGGTCATCATCATCATCATGTGAACCCGAAACGAAGCCTCAATGGTATCAAGTGTATTTCTCGATCTGGTCTCCAAATAATAGTGTATGGAGAGATATAGAAACATGGGAGATTAACCCTAACCCTAAATCGCATCACCATCATCATCATCATCATCATCATGCCAAAGGATATGGTGTGCTCAACTCAGACATCTTCTCTAGTGGAAATCCTCAATGAAGAATGGCTGAGATTTCGTCCCTCTGATGTGATGCGAGAACGTCCTTATTTTGTTCTATATTTTTTGTATTTTTTTTTTTGTATTACCAATTGACATCTTTGCCTGAAGGGATCAAAGTGGGTGGAGATGGCGATAGATGGGTTTTGGATTCCACCACCTACGCGGGAGTCAAAGATTCCTTTGCTGGAAACTGGAATATAAAAATATATAATCAGATGAAATTCGATTCCAGTAGAGATGTTCTTGGTGGCATGGCAGCTGGGTGAGGTGATGGTGATGCTGCTTTTGACAGTTCAGGGCTGAAGGCAAAAAGGCTTAATGTTACATGAACGGATTTTTGGGTGATGTGGTACATGAGCCTTTATTGAAATAATATGCGCAATGATTGTGGGTGACGATGGCTATGGTAAAAAAGGAGTTCGAATAGCATTGAATTATGGGTAAGTGCTGATTAAAATTGGGATTGAGTTTACTGTGTGTGGATGCTGTTATGTATATAAATAACGGAAAATAACTTGAAAAACGTATGAAAGCTAGATTGAGTGATAAAGCTGTAATAACCATTAAAGATGATGTTTATTACTTTTCCAGAATATACGGGCCTAAAAATATGCCTTATAGGTACCAAAAAACTCGTTGATGCTTTTAAAATTTTTTAAGTATCTATCTACTCGTCGTATAAATGTAGGTATACAGAAATACAAACAAAACTTCTGTCTTTTAATTATACTTTCGTATATCTTTCTCTCCTACCCTCTATTTCCGCACTTCTTTTAACAGAAGATTCTAAAATTTTTGAGTTCAAAAAAATTTCCAATGTATTGTGGTTTTGAATTATTGCGACTCAGAAGCCAACCGTATGCTGCACAGTTGTTTGGAGATTTTTTTACATCTAAATACTAATTACAGTAACACATTACTGGCTCTTTTGACATTAGAAATGCGTTATTTTTGGCATTGCATTTGTAGGATATTCTCAAAAAATTAGTTAGGTATACGATCTGAAAAGTGGCATTAAGTCTTATCACCCAAGACCGCATAGTGCCCAAAATACCTATATAATGTCAAAATGGATGCTATCCCGAAAAAATCACAAAGGAAAACTTCACAAATACCTTAAAGAAATGTCATTGTGTGCAAAATATATCTGAAAGGTGACAGTGCCCAAATTATTTCTTTTTACTTGCGATTATAGGTACTATAAGGCAAGTTTTGGATTCGTGCAAAAAAAAATTTTGAGATAACAATCAAACATGATATTACGATGATAGAGAATACCAACAAAGTGGGTGGCACAATTCTGTCTGTCTGTCTGTCTGTTCGTCTACAGCCTAAACGGCTCGATCGATTTTCTTCAAACTTGGTGGTACTTAGTGGTTTTTGGAGATTCTGCCGACACGTTTTTTTCATTTTTTTTAGAACCAAAAATAACGGTACCTGTCATACATTTTTTTTTGGCAAATTTACATAATCGTATTTTTCTCAAAAACGGCTCGACAACTTTTCTTAAAAAAAATTCAATAAATTTATTTTAGTAAAGGCTTTCTTTGGGTGGAAAACCATTTTTCAAAAATGGTTATTAATGGTACCTCCCAAGGAACCATTTTTTTAATTTTTGATTTTCTTCAAAATGGTATGACCGATTTCAATTATTTTTCTTATACAGAAGCTTCCAAAAAATTTTAATAGTTTTGTGTACCAAAATCTTTGAAAAAATATTTTTTGGATTTTTAAAAAACATTTCAAAATTTTTTTTTGGAAAATCAAATATTTCGAAAACGGCATTATCGATTTTTTTGAAACTCGATATTTAAGACTTTTTTAGTACTCTCTTAAATATTTTTAGAAAAAATTTTACATTTATGAAAAAATAACGGTACCTTCCATACAAAAGTGAAAAAACCGCAAAGGAAAATATTTTTTTGCCTGAAAATGACTCCTACGATTTTGATTAAATTTTTTCTCATACTAAAATTAGTACGATCTACCGTCAAAAATTATAAAATTTTACAGATAGCAACTATTAGTAGTACCTGTCATAGAACGTATTTTTTTATTTTGAGTTTTCTCGTTATCAGCTTAACGGATTTAAATGAATTTTCTTATATACAAATTTCAGATAAGATTAAATAATATTGCATATCAAAATTTTCAAAAAAAAGTTTTTGGATTTAAAAAAAAAGTACACATAAATATATAATTTAAATCTGCATACCAACATTTGTTCTTAAAAATGTTTTAAGAATTTTATATATAAAAAATTAATTTAAAAAAAACCGCTCCAACGATTTAAAATTTTTTTTCCCATACAATCATATTCCATCATGAATTAAGATGGCATACTTTTTTTTCACCTCAAACTGTCAAAAGAGTTGTTTTAGCTAATTTAAATGTCGTATTTCATGCTTCTCTACATTTTTCTCTCATAATTTCCATGTTTGTATATACAATTTTCTTAAACTCGCAGTGTCTTGAACATAAGAGCAAGTACGTGCGACCCAGTCGTGCATTTTATTTCTTCTAATTTGGCCAAAATTTATTTTGGGCGTTATGACGTTTTCGGTTTAAAATTCTAGAGATAAAGTTCATATCACTCTTGAGTGACTCCAAAGCTTCAGGAGCCACTAGAAAATTATTAGAAAGTGCATGTGTATGAGGTAGCATTATCAACAAACGCTCCGGCATGCAGGGAGAGAGTGGTATGGATGGGTCAGTCGCGTAACACACTCACGCCACCGTTGCGTCTCCGCGAGTGCAGCGGGCGTTATCGTCTACCACACCCATGCTACCCCCATTCAAAGCCTCAAAATATTTTTGCATTGTGGCATTATGACTTTAGAAATTTAGGAGTTTTAATTCGGGCTATACAATCCTTAAAACCTAGACAAAATAAACTTTAAAGTGAAAAATGTCGTAACACTCAGAATAAGTCATAGCACCAAAAAGCAATGTCATATCCCCCAAATTCAAGAAAAAATACAAAAACAGTTTATTCGGAATTATTTGGGCGTTATGACTTTATATATTTTAGGTGTTATGGTTTTAGACGATTATCTAGACCTAACGCCCTGAAAATCCACAGGATCGTGATAAAAGTTCAACAAGTGTCAGTAATTGGCTTTTTAAATGATATCTTCATAGGTTTTGATTTTCCAAGGCACTGGAGTAGTTTTTTAGGAAAATATTTTTAGTTCATACAAAATTTTCAGCAAACTCTTGAAAAAAGATTTTGGTATGCAAATTTTAATCAGGGATATTTATCAAAACCTGCGTGAGTAAATATCAAATTTCCAAATAAAATATTTTGAATATTTTTTAAAAATTTTAAAATTCTACCTAATTATTTTCAAAACTTTGATTATGGAATTCTATTTGATCTCCTTTACAGTTTTCATACAATTTTTTACTTGCGATATATGTAGGTAAGGGCAAGTTTTGGATTCGTGCAAAAAAAAAAATTTCGAGATAAAAATCAAACATGATAGAGAACACGAAAAAAGTGGGTGGCAAAATTCTGTCTGTCTGTCTGTCTGTCTGTCTGTCCGTACCTCAACCTACAGCCTAAACCACTGAAGCGATTTTCTTCAAATTTTGAACGTAAGGTTTTTTGTAACTCTCCAGAGGGGAAATTGAAACTTGTTTAGCTCAAAAAATAACGGTACTTACCATACAACCGCTAAGGAAAAGCTTATTTATCTCAACAACGGCTCCAACGATTTTGATAAAAAAAAAAATCAGTGTATTATTGTAGATATGATGTACCTTTTAGTAAGAAAAAAAATCACCAAAAACATTTATTAACGGTACCTGCCATGTAACGGTTTTTTGATTTTTGATTTTCTCATTAACCGCTCATCCGATTTAAATGAAATTTTTTTTGCACCAAAGCTTTGTTGGAATATAAATAATGCTGCGTACCAAAATTTTTGAAAAAAAAAATTGGATTCTTAAAAAAAGATTCAAATTTTTTTTTTTTTTTATTTCAATATTTCAAAAACGGGTTGATGAATTGTTTTGAAATTTCAGTTTTAAATGATATATACTCAAAATTGGCATACCAAATTTTTTTTTGGAAAATGTTAAAAAATTTATATTTTTTAAGAAAACGGCTCCAACGATTTAAAATTTTTTTTTGTTGCATAAGTATATTCATATTTTTTAAAGTAATCAGATAGCATACTTTTTTTTGAGCTCTAAGTTATTTATCAGGCTGTTTATACAATTAAAAGAACGATTTAAATGCTTTTTATACTTTTTCTATAATTACTTGAATATTTTTTAAAGTTCTTAAGCCCCACACAACTTGAACATAAGAGCAAGTACGTGCGATCCAGTCGTGCATTTTATTTATTTAAAAAATGCATGGTAGGTTTGTACCGTATAGTTAAAGTACAAAAGTAAAATATTTTTTAAAGTGTTGAAAATCCGTTTTTAATATGGACTGTGTCGTTTTCGAAACACTGAAAATATAAAATAAAATCAAAGTTAAATATTTTTTTAAAAATCCAAAAAATATTTTTTTTTTTCGGAAAATTTTGAAAATTTGTGCTTAAAAGGAATTATCTTAAACACTTAGGACCATTTTTAAGAAAATAAATTAAAAAAGGTTATATAGAATGTAGGTATCAGAAAGCTGCATGAATCCTTTCAGTTGCAATTCTGAATCATTCGCAAAAATACGAGCCTTTTGACAGTCTTACATTCATGGAAATGAAACAAAGGTGAATCATATTCATTTCTTTCTAAGGCTTATTACACGTAACACAAGAAACAACCGAACTCGAATCGTTATCTTGCTTGCATTCATGAATTTCTGTCTGAATGTTTGAGGGGTTCGCATTCAAATCATTCAATCAGAGTTCCCAGATTAGTGGTTTTTCCAACCAAAATGGTTAGGAAAAATCTCTTTAGTGAGAAAAATGGTGATGGGAAACTATTCAAAGGATTTATGGTGGGAAAATATTTCAATGGTCTCTTTTTTGGTGGGAAAAACCACAATTCACTATACCTGCCTTCGAATTTATCACCTATACCTTATGATTCGGCACAAAAATCATTCCTGACCTTGAAAAACAGAAACTTTAAAAAATAATTATTTTTCTGAATACCACACAAATGAGGAACCCAAAATAGCTGACCTTCAAAAAATTAAAAAAATAATTAAAAACTCATAAAAATCGATGGCTGGGCCAACTACTGAAACTAGCTAACCTTTTATCACCGTTAAGTCAACCGACCGTAAAAACAACTCTTTTGACAGTTTGAGGTGAGCAAAAGGAATACCATCTGAATTCTTGATTGAATATGATTGTATGGAAAAAAAGTTTAAAATCGTTGGAGCCGATTTTTTAAAAATTATTTTTTTTATGTATAGCACTCGCACATTAAATTAACCAAATCGCAAATAGGTTTAACCTAAACGCAAATAAGCTTCACCCAAGCGCAAATAGATTTAACCCAAACGCAAATAGAACTAACCCAATCGCAGTTCGAATTAAACAAAACGCAAATAGAGTTAAACTATTAACAAATCATTTTAACCAAAACGCAAATTGAATTAACCCGGGCTCAACTTGTTGTTCCAGCTGTGTGGTGAAGAAATGGAAGGCTTATAACAGTAGGAATAGTTCACCATAAGATTTTGACAAAACCCCAATTGTAAATTCAACTAGTTTTGCGCATTTTTCCAAGAACTTACCAAAAATAAAAGGCCAATCCCTTAATAATGGCTTTTTAACAATTATGGATAGTACCAAAATCCATTAGACCCAAAAAGTACAGCTGGAACAATAAATCAAGCTAAGGTTTATTCAATTTGCGTTTTGGTTAAAATAATTTGTTAATAGTTTAACTCTTAACTTTTAATTCGAATTGCGATTGGGTTAATTCTATTTGCGTTTGGGTTAAATCTATTTGCGCTTGGGTAAAACTTATCTGCGTTTAGGTTAAACCTATTTGCGATTTGGTTAATTTAATGTGCGAATGCTATATAAAATTCTTAAAACATTATTTTGGAATGCTATCAAAATTAAATATTTTGTGTAGATACAAAAAAATTAAAAAAAAAATTGTCGACCTGTTTTGAGCATCGAATTTTCAAAAAAAAAAATTTAAACTTTTATTAAAAATTTGAATTTTTTTTCAAAATTCAAAAATTTTTTTTTTTAATTTCGAGGTGGAATATTATTTAATCTAATCTGAAATTTGTAAATAAAGAAATTTATCGAAATCCGTTAAGCCGATAACAAGAAAATTTGAAATAAAAAAAAACGTTCTATGACAGGTAGCTACTATTAATAGTTGCTAAGTGTAAAATTTTATAATTTTTAGTAGTAGATCGTACTAAGTTTAGTATGTATATGGAAAAATTTTAATTAAAATAGTAAGAGTCGTTTTTGAGAAAAAAATATTTTCCTTTGCGGTTTCTTAACTTTTGTATGGAAGGTACCCTTATTTTTTCGTAAATGTAAATTGTTTTCTAAAAATATTGGACCAGTACCGTTTTTTTTGTTCATAAATATAATTTTTTTTTCCAAAAATATTTTAGAGAGTACTAAAAACTATTAAGTATCGAGTTTCAAAAAAATCGACCATGTTGTTTTTGAAATATTTGATTTTCAAAAAAAAAAATGATACATTTTTTAAAAATCCAAAAAATATTTTTTTTTTTATTTTGGGACACAAAACTATTTTATTTTTTGGACGCTTCTGTATAGAAAAAAAATGATTGAAATCAGTCATGTTCTGAAGAAAATCGAAAATGAAAAAATGGTTCTTTGTGAGGTATCATTAATAACCGTTTTTTGAAAAATGGTTTCCTTTTCAAAGGTAGTCTTTACTATAAGAATTTTATTGAATTTTATTTAAGAAAATTTGTGGAGCCGTTTTTGAGAAAAGTAAGATTTTGTAATATTGTGTAAATTCATAAACGTAAAATGTTTCCGCATCACTGCTTTTTTGCGATGCTGATGCGCAACGCAGCTGATGCTGATACAAATACATTAGCAACAACGCATCAAGAATTTTCTTGATTCTAATTTGTTTGAAGTTTGCGCATCACCTGGTGCAAGTTTGCAATAATGAACATGTTACGCAAAAAGTGATGCGAGTTTGATGCATTTATGAATGTTTGGGGAAATGATTGTGCATCATTTCTGCAACGATGCGTTTGTGAATTTACACATTGCTAAGGAAATTTCTTTTTCTCTATCTTAGTTTTTTCATGTTGATTGTTTTCTCGAATTTTTTTTTGCACTAATCCAAAACTTGCCTTTTAGTTAGTCCCTATACTACCTTACCTACATAACCGCAAATACCCTATTATATTAAAGCTATAGGTACACAAATAATTTCTTGCGCAATAATTTAACATTTAAAAAGCTACAAATTTTGGACCCAAAATCATGATTTTCGTATTATCACCCGCTACCCTAAGTCTTATTTTAAATAAAGAAACTTAAAATAAAAAAAATAAAAAATAAAAATCGTGGTTCACGCATTTAATTAGAGTTTAATCGCTATAAATATCAAAATAATTTATTCCGTCAAAAAGTGTTTGCCAAAAAATTAGCTCAATCTTTGTATTTTAAATTAAAAAAACAAAACATTTTGGGTATTCATACGACAGCGTAAAGCAGTCGTAAATGAAGTAAAATCTGAAACTTAGTAGATCTGTCACAATTGGTATGGAGAATTTGTAAGATTTACGCAATTTACAACCTTACTACCTTTAAAACGACTTTACTCCATTGCATTAATTCTTGTCAAACACGCACACAGGAATGGTTGAGAGTTGTAAGTCACTAGGCCCTGGTTCTCCACGAGCTGATGTTGCGCCACCAAATTTATTTTAATTTATTTATTTTTGTTAGCCATTGCATGAACACCCTTATTGAATGAACTATACGCTGATGTTGTTTTTAAAAAATCCTGAAAATTTGTAATAACGCAAATCAGCTATTGCACCAGTTCCAGTATATTTTCTTATGAATTTATTTTTCCTTTCCTGGGATCAGAGATGAAATTATATCCTGGGATCGGTACCCATCAAATCAGAATGAGTTTATCTTAATAATATGCTTGATTTATTTCCATTCGTCAATGCATCCCTTACTTTCTACAATTTACTTTAAACAAAGTATGAAGCTCGATGTAGAAAGATAGTTTATGTATTGAATATATTGTTCTACCTACTATAATGACTTATCCTATAACACTGTTTTAAGTGTTCTTTAGGAATAATGTAAAATTATTGTCTGTGCTGTAAATATAAATGGTTAGGAAGCGATCTTAGTTGAAAATGGCGATTGACCTCGTCACCATCGCGTTGTCATCGGTCGTTGTGAATATCAGACCAAATGAAGCCAAATAAACGCTTTCGGTCAACATGAAGCCGATCAGAATTGTAATGGCAAAACTCATAATATAAAACTATAGGTACTAGTAAAATTCTATAGACTATTCCTAGGTATACCAAGCTGCATTGCATACTCTGGCTGCACAGAGGATTCGTTTAAACGTATATGAGCGTGAAAACTGAATTATCCTTTTGCCATAACTCAATTGATTGGTGATGCTGGATGCTGGATGTCGGTTGTCGTGATGTTGGTCGACTGGTTGGATGGTGGTGCGGTTGCGTTGCAAAAAGGATCAAAACGAAACGGTGATTATAGTTTATTTGTGCACGAATGCACAATTGCACTCGCATATCCCCCTCGTTCTGGCAACAGGATACTATACGGCGCTGAAGGATATCGGGCAATGGGAACTTTGGCATTTATTCGTAAAATGTATATAGTGGAATATCAGAATGCACCAACTATACCACTATACACGAACATACCAGCTATCCTTCTCGCAGAGCAAAAGACCAAAAATTGTGTAGCTGCTGCTACATATATGGCTGCCGGGATATTTATGTACTATAATGGTAGAAATGTATGTTCCTACATATATATATATACATAACGCATACAATACAACCGCGGTCGCTGGATATTATATAACCGCACCGGCTACCGTTCAAAGTGGTTAAATTACCCGGATTTTCCATGAATTCGCTAATAAACTATGGATTTTGAATTGGAGTTCTTCGAGAGTAATTCGATTTTATCGGAGAAATTCGATTCAAACAGAGCGAAAGAATTAGTGTAGTTGTAGGGATTAATGGAGTTCTAAGCATTTATGACGATGTATTTGAAAATATAATTAAGATAAGCTCCTATACTAACAATCTTATATTTAAAAAGAGGGTCTGATGGGAACATAAAGGTGTTGCTAGGAAGGGATAAATAAATTTTACAAAAGTAGGTACCGAGACCTACATATACTTTTACATAATAATGTATGCAGGTATGTCTGTATTATGTATAGATACCTTGAATGAAAATGGTTGTATTGCAATGAACTTTATGAACCAATTTGCCATAAATAAAATATTTCTATGTCATCTTAAGAGAAGAAATGAACACCTGTTAAAAAAAAGGAGATATAAAATCTTTGTTGTTTCAAATGAATATCTACAAAATTGGGTGGCGCAACAGCTCGTGGGAGAAATGAGAAGCACTTTTTCATGACAAGTATACTCTTGGAGGATTTGTCAGTTCCTTGCAAGAGGCAGTGCCTCGGATAAAACATTTCTGTTTTTAGGTGGCACATGGCTGGGAATCGAACCCACATCTTCGGTATGACAGTGCTACGCACTAGCCATCATGCCACGAGGTACTACGTTGCTGTTTGAAATATTTCAGATAATTCAGAACTCAGTAGATTCGAAATTTATAAAAGAAGAGGTATTTAACGTGGATTTCAGTGTCATTGTGGTCATTGTGGTTATTTGCATTTAGAATGTTTTTCCATTCTCGCTTTGGTCTCGCCAAAACTCTCTTTTTCAAAATTACTTTTCAAATAAGTTACAATAAGCTAAAACCGTGGTTAAAAATTCCAAACGTGGTCTTATGTTTCATTTACACGGCTATCTGTACAGTAAATTTCTCGCAACGCTTAAGTCACGCCACCGTGACATTTGCGTGGTATTTGTCATTGTTCATGTGTCATGTCTTATCATCGTCTCGCTGAGGTCTCGCTTGTTTCTTACCAAAGTCCGACTATTATAGCAATTAAAGTTTCATTTTAGCTACATTTTTCAAGCTGATGACAACGGTGCTTGACTGGCAAAAGAAAACTATTAACAATGACAATTGACACCTACTGCCGACTGAACAAGAACATACATACCCTAAGTGGGTCACCGGTGGCACAGAGGCCCCAAAGAAGGAGTCAAAATCCAGATGATAGCCCAGTACCCACCAGTGAGTTATCTGAAGCGAATGTTTTATTTCGAGTTTTATATGGTTGACTTTAAGAAATCATAACTCCGTTTCTACTCATCCGATCTTCATGATTAAGATCTTTTTTAAAGTTATTTTTCTATTTGAAGTCAACTTTTCTTTAAATTGCCCCTCCCGCCTAAACGGGGGGATATATACCCCCCATCCAGTACTATTGTTTTCTTCTTTTGGCCCAATCTACACGCTCTATTGCTTTGATGCAGTATATCTCAAAGATCATGTTTTCGTTATTATACTGTTTTATATACTACTTGTTGTTTTGAATTTTGTATTGCTAAATTTTGAAAAGCCATCCCTTGGAAACTGTTATGTCTACAGAACCGGCTTTGGACTCAAATTGAAGCAAATTTAGTAAGGTTGAAATCGTAGAGCAATGTTTTATTCGGAAATTAAGGCGTAATGGTAAAAATGGCCAATAAGTGAAAAAACCGCGAAAAATTAGCGGTTTTTTGGTTTTTTACCAATGTTGCGTTCGGCGCTCGAGGTCGAAAAATTAGATTTATTACTAGGCCAACATCATAAAAACTCAGCAAAAAATCAGAACTACCGGACCTGACGCAAGGTCTAATGTCTATAATTACTGGACTACCTAGCACTAATCTGAGATTTAATAATATCAAATCTCGAAGATTTACCATACACATTTATTTCGTAAAACTTGAAAATTAGAAATTAATCTTATTAAATCTTCTAGGATAAAAAGCTTAACAAATCGAACTAGCCTGTTCTTATATGGTCCTGAACGATTCATTCGAGACACGATTCAGTTCTTCATTGTTTAACACGATTCAAACATTATTTTACCTCTCTCTTGCACTTCATAGGAAAAATTGGAACACCATTTGCATTTTTGAAGGTGCTGTCAAACTCAATCCTCTTTAAATCTTTTTGTGCGGTGGACACACCAAAAAGATTTATTTAATCTAAGCTGAGATAGCATTACGCAAATTTTGCCATTATCGTCATATATGCAATAGGTCTGTTTGCACAAAATATTTTTGATCAACGTGCGTGAACTTTCGTGCAAATGTATTTGACGTTAACAAACACGTTTTCTCAATACTTTATCGTCAATTCAACTTTTCTTACTACAGAATTGCACCGCAGATAATGTTTTCGAACATGTGACTTTAGAACAATGCATTGTCGAACACAATGCTAATTTGCTAGTTTGTGACCAGGTGTAGAGCGGTATGAAGGCGTACTCCAATTTTCTCTAGAACTCATAAAGATTGTTAAAACTCTGGAAACAATTTACCAACGGCGGGCGTGACCCCTCCACAGTCGGCAAGCCCAAGTAACAATTTTCCTCTCATAAGAATTTCCAAGCGGCTTATGAGACTATATTTCGGGAGCTAGTGTTACTCTAGGAGACTACTCCAACATTCTTATGAAAGTGTTACAAGCGTTAAATGGCCCACTTACAGAAGTTAATTTCCCTCTTATAGAAACATTTTAACTGTTCCTATGGGATGACAAACGCCCTATTAATCTTGCTAGGAGAATGCGTCTCTTCTTGTGGGAGTTGATGAAAAGAGAACGAGTATGTGCAAAATTAAAAAAAACATATACACATACATAATTATCTTTCACGTTGTCTATACTTTTTTTGGAAGTAGGTACGAAGATATTACTTTTATCTGTATGTGTCATCGTCATTGTCTCATGGCGAAAAACTAATGTGTATTTTAGTGAGAGCATTTATATTTTGATATCATGGTGACGTTAATATATTTATAGTTTGTCACATTATGTGAAGCTAAATCTTAGTGCGATTCAAACTTTTTCTAGTAACTTAAACATTTAACTTCGAAAAATAACAAAGCGCTTTCAAAATTATTGATATTTAAATTATTTTATTTTTATTTTGAAATAGAAAAAGGGTTACCTTGATGTTTGTTTTGAATCAGAATAATACTTTTTATTCTGATATTATTTATGGTTTTTATTCATGCTATATGACGAAAAAGGTATAATAGAAGAAAATTTGTCGATTTGTTGGTCTTATTCTTGTATACCTGTTGTTTATAATCAAATAATTTACAAGATTTTAGGAGACGTTTTAATGAAAAAAAAAGAAGTTGACAAAATAAACATCAATAGCCCTGTTCTTTAGTGCATTTTTATCTTTGCTTGAAAAAAGTAGTATGAAAAATACAACAAAAATTTGGTATAACTCCGTATTGTTGTTGCTTTAAACATGCTACTTTTTTAAGCGAAGATAAAAATGCACTAAAAAACAGGGCTAATATAAACACACTAATACTGGTAAATATATCTTAAATAGTTTCATTATAATGGAAACCCAAATAAATTATTTTAAGATTTATTTTCAAATCACGGTAACCCTCAAACTATACAAACAACACTTCGTTCAAATTGAAATATGGCTGCTGTCCACTCGATACTTTTATCTCTTGAATAAACATTTTTATGAGAGTGTGGTAGCATTTATGTTGGTGTGAAAACAAACACTTGTTATGAGAAGTGAGATGCTTCTATGTGACTTTTTTTGACAGCTATCAAACAAACCAAGAAAAAACAAACAAATATCAGTGATGCGTTCCTTTTTCTAACGAATGTTAACATTTGTTTATGTTTCAATAAAAGTTGAAATGTCAAAGTAAGAAATATGTTTAGTTTTGTGCATAACCGTTTCAGAATGATAAATTTACATTATGGCGTCATAAACGTTGGAATAACTGAACAAAGAATATCAAAAATTAGCATTCCACTAGGCTACAAAATTATAATTATTTGGTCAAATTTACAAGTGTAATAATGTAAAAAAAGCCTTATATTAAACCGAAACAAAAGAAAATAAATCACCGAAAGTTTACATTCGTCAAAAATAAAATAAATTTTTAATTGTAATGTACAACATCCACTGTTTCCATTCAGGTAGCAAGTCCAATAGAAAACTGAACGCCAGAAAACAATGTACATACAAAACTTTAAGAAAAAGAACGACTTGTGTATGAATCAAATATTAGCAGCTGTGGATGCAACATTTCATCCCATATGAATCCTATAGTTAGTGTTTTGTTTTTGTTACTTTATTACCTCTTGATAAGAGATTTTAAAGATTAAAAATGACGTTTAGAGCTTAAACTTGATAACAAGATTATTACAAGACATTAAATTCACATACACGAGGAATAATTGGTCTAGGTATAAAATTAAAGCGATTCGATGTTTGAAAAATGCTAAGCTCGTATATATTAAAAACGCTAAAAGACGAATTTTTGTTTCATAATGAGAGATCATGTCTTTAGTATAGCAATAAGATCTGAAAGAGAATTATGGGAGTTTTTTTGAGAAAATAAGACCTAAGCTCTGGAGAGTTTGTTAGTTGGGAGGCTACACGAAAATGGACCCCCTTCCCTCCTAAAAAATCCTCTGGATCCGCCCTTGCACTCGGCGCCATAAGGCAGGACTGGCAGTAATGGGTCTTATAGAGCCTGCATATCATCTTTTGTGTGAGGAGCTTTGAGCTTATCCGTTGCGCGAAACCGAAGTAACACCGGTTTGCTAAAGAAATTCTTCGTCGAATCTCCACTTAGACGTGTCGTTCGTTGGATTTATTGCTTGCTCAGAGGTGGATGAACCCCTTAATTAAAATCTGTTGCTTTCAACAGTGTTGTTGGTCCTAGCCCATTGACAAACCTTTCTTTGTTTGTCGATAACATGTATTTGATCGTGCTCTTGATCTTGATCTTGATCTTGATCTTGATCTTGATCTTGATCTTGCTCAACAAGTTTCGTTTCTTCTTCAATTGCCGCGAAGAACTCCTTAACGGCGTGTTGGAAGTGGCCGATTATGCGGATATGATCGGCATACCCTAGAAGTTGGACAGATCCCTTGAAAATATGACCTTCAGTGTTAACGTCTTCCCTCTTCACTTTTTGCTCCAGAATGAGATTGATTAAATCATATCATAGTGCATCTCCTAGATCTGTTATCCTGGTACCCCAAGCTTAGCCATCGCCATATAGAGATCTTGACGATGAATGCTATCATATGCGGCTCTTAGGTCGATGAATAGGTGGTGAGTCTCAATTTGAAATTCATAGTTCTTTTCCAAGATTTGCTTGCGAGAGTGCATATTTGGTCTATGGTTGGTCCGCCTGGCCGCAAACCACACTGATATGTTTGTGCCTATTACAATCAGTATTCTACAGAGGAAGCCAGTTGCATTCCTCCCCTTAAGCAGTTTCATTGTAATAATCGTACTTCTAGGAATGCACATCAGTTTACCTTTGAGCCCAATTTCGGACGTCAAGTATAGAGATTATTTTCTTTTTCGCAGTACCCAAATGTGGAATGCCTTACTTGGCTCTGTAGTTCCCTCTCATTTTGATATTCAGAGATACAAAACCAATGTGCATCGGTATGTCCTCTTGAATACTTCTCTATTTTCCTTAAGCTCACACTTTAAGGGTACCTACTCAAAACCCCTTTAGTGCGCGCTAGTTACAAAAAATAAAATGCACGACTGGATCGCACGTACTTGCTCTTATGTTCAAGTTGTGTGGGGCTTAAGAACTTTAAAAAATTATTTTAACTATAGAAAAAGCATAAAAGCATTTAAATCGTTCTTTTAATATTATAAACAGCCTGATAAATAACTTAGAGCTCAAAAAAAAGTATGCCATCTGATTACTTGAAAAAATATGAATATATGCAAAAAAAAAAATTTAAATCGTTGGAGCCGTTTTCTTAAAAATTAATTTTTTATATATAAAATTTTTGTAACATTTTTCAAAAAAAAATTTGGTATGCCAATTTTGAGTATATATTAATATACATTTAAAACTGAAATTTCAATACAATTTATCAACCCATTTTTGAAATATTGAATTTTCAAAAAAAAAAATTGAATCTTTTTTTAAAAATCCAAAATTTATTTTTACAAAAATTTTGGTATGCAGTATTATTTATATTCCAACAAAGCTTTTGTGCGAAAAATTTCATTTAAATCGGATGAGCGGTTAATGAGAAAATCAAAAATAAAAAAAACCGTTATATGGCAGGTACCTATAATAAATGTTTTTGTTGATTTTTTTTTCTTACTAAAAGGTACATCATATCTACAATAATACACCGATTTTTTTTTATCAAAATCGTTGGAGCCGTTCTTGAGATAAATAAGCTTTTCCTTAACGGTTGTATGGCAAGTACCGTTATTTTTTGAGCTAAAAAAAAAAATTTCAATTTCCCCTCTGGAGAGTAACAAAAAAACCTTAAGTTCAAAATTTGAAGAAAATCGCTTTAGTGGTTTAGGCTGTAGGTTGAGGTACGGACAGACAGACAGACAGACAGAATTGTGCCACCCACTTTTTTCGTGTTCTCTATCATCGTAATGTCATGTTTGATTGTTATCTCGAAATTTTTTTTTTTCACGAATCCAAAACTTGCCCTATAGTACCTATATCGCAAGTAAAAAATAGTGTTGAAGGAAGGCTTTAGAGCTCCCACAGTAGGCACGTGTGATAGGATCTTGTATGCGATATTTATCAGGGGTATGCAAAGCAGTCATTTGAATGGAATCCTCAGGGTGCACGGCTGGTTGGAAGACCAAGAACAACATGGAAATCAACAGTTCTAGCAGAAGCAGACTCCCAGAGAAAAACGTGGCCACAGTTAAAATATCTATCTGCAGACCGTGAAGGATGGACACGATTTGTTGGCGCCCTATGCCCCAACCGGGGTTACAGGCCTTGATGATGATGATGATGATGCCTCGATAGTTCTTGCAGTAGGTACATAGTATTGACTTTTTTGTGATTTTCATGCTCACTAATATTTAGCCACATCATGGACAGATAACCACAAGTGATTTCATGACAAAATAACTCCTTTTAAATCGCATTGACAGAAAATCGCAAGGGTGCGGCCGTTGGTGCCGTGACATAAGGCCAAGTGACATAAGGCCAAGTTTAAAAGTTTGGCCTTAAGTCACTTTCTAAAAGCGACTTAATGCCAAGTTTTAAGAGTTGGCCTTATGTCGCTTTTACAAAGTGACATAAAGCCAAATTTGTTTGTGACTTAAGGCCAAACGTAAAATGTTTTGTAAGAAAAAACAGTAATTTTTGGAAAAGAAACTTTGCATACACCCAACCTCGCACCCACCCCAAATCCTATAGTGAGCCCAAGCAGGGGGGTTGCAGGGGAGCAGCATGCCCCCCCATACCTCACTGTTTATTGTGAATTTTTAAATTTCACAATCCTTATAAAACCTCTCCTTTATTTGGTTTGTGAAATACAAGCAATTTCAAATAAACAGTGAGGGATTGCCAAATTGGCCTTATGTCACTTTGTAAAAGCGACACTAGGCCAACTCATAAAATTTGGCTTTATGTCACTTTTGTCAAGTGACACCCAACTAACAATTTAACTTGTTTAAGTGTTAATACAAGCTATTTTCTGGCTTGTATAGAAACTTAAACAGACCTTATACAAATCATTTTGGCTGACATTAAACAAGTTATTTGATTCCTTTAAAACCTGTCATCGCAAGTGCTATACAATTAAATTGCTTCCGATCAACTGTGTAATAAGGCCTTAAAAAGGCAAAATATTGCTCTACTAAACAAGTTATTATACGAAAGCAAATGGCTTGTATAATAAGACCTTTGAAAGGCCATATATAGACTTTGCATTAAGGCCTTATAAAAGCCACTCAATGCAGTTGTATTGAAAAAAAAAATGTGTTTGCTTTCAATTATTTAATATTTATTAATTTTATTTTATGGGTTTATTTGCTCCATAGGAGGGGGCTTGAACTGCGTTATTCTTTGTTCTGAAATGTGAAGAATTTTATTTTATATGAAAAAATGTTACTAACTTACATGACTTTTCCGAGGTTTGAACTCATGTCCTTCCGAATACCGATCCAGCGCGCAACCCACTAGGCCATCTCCAATTCAAAAAAGTCATGTACAAATTTTAATGAGTTGATACACTTGACGCATACTTCACAGCCTTTACACTTGTACCATCAAGAAATGAGTAGCAAAGGCTATGTGCTGGTTTTATAAAAAAAACCTAATTAGTTTTTCTATAATCTTGTTATGTACTTTTTTTTTGTTTTAAGTGTGAATCAATTGATTCTTGAAGTGTTTGAAAACATACAAAGTACCTACAAGATCCTTCAAGTTAATGTTTAAATCTTCAACATTTTTCATACATTCTTATGACAAGAACTTTGAAAATAAATGAATAAATGATTTTAAAATATCACACATTATACTTCCATTTCTATATTGAACCAAAATTTGATTTTAAATTTTCTGGTCGTTTGAAAGAAAAACTTAAATCCTTACAATCGTTCATCTCGTCTTTATGTTTTGGGTAAACATTTATTTGTTTATAACAGCAAGTACCTGCGATTCATTCATGCTTAAATTTAACATCTGTCACAAGCAAAACGAAATAGTTCGTGAAAGAAAGCAATAATTTGTTAAAGTTTACTACTAACATTTTATAAAAACTGTATACTTCCTGACAGAGGGACACAGCTGTCACATCCAAAACGAAATAGCTCACGAAAGAAGGCAATCATTTGAATAAATGTGCTACACACATTTTATAAAAACCATATATTTCCTTACAGAGGGCACCATCTATGCATCTGTCAGAAGCAAAACGAAATAGCTCATGAAAGAAGGCAATCATTTCTAAAAGTTTGCTACTACCATTTTATAAAAAAGTATTTTTGTTCTTACAGAGGGCAACATTTGTGCATCTGTCAGAAGCAAATCGAAATAGCTCACGAAAGAAGAATATCATTTGTAATAGTTTGTTACCAACATTTTATAAAAACTTTATATTTCCTTACAGAGGGCATCATCTGTCACAAGCAAAACAAAATAATTCAAGAAAAAAGGCCAATTTCAATAGGTTTTCTTTAAACATTTTATTTTATCTTTCAAAACAAATTACAAAAAATGTCATTATTACTAAAAAAACATAGTAGTTGTAAATGATTTAATACCGAATTCCTTCCAACGATATCATAACGATTTTTTGGTTGGAAGATATTTGCAAGAAAATAGATTTTTTTTGGATTGTGCGTGTGCCATTTGACAGTAGATTTGAGGCAAAAAATAAACAAACTTATGTACATACAAACAAACTCATAACAAATATTCAAATGTGCATTCATTTTTCTTGCGTAGTTCTGTTAGATTAAAAACAAATATAATTACGAGAAAAGTTTTGCAAAAATAAACAAAAATAGTTGTGCATTTATTTAAATTAAAAAAACAACACGAACTCATACAAGAAACACATCAGTCGAGGAACACTTTGGCGAGCGCGCGTTTCATATTGTTAATCGACTTTGGGCACTTGAAAACGAAATTCATTTAATATTTTAATAACTTCTTATTAATTATTCACTATTTTTTTATAAATACGTCTTTTAGTAATTATTTGTTTTTAATCTATTGATATGAATGACGAACACTATCGAATATTTGTTAAGCCCGCTGCAGAATACTTTCAACTACAGAGAAATGTCAAATCTTGCTGCTGGGTGAAACACGCTTATTTAAGCAAGCCGTATACAAAATGTTTTTATTTACTTTCAGTAAAACAATTTGGACAGGCCTTAAACAGGCCTTTTCATACTAAAGCATACGAGTCTTGTATACAACTTGCCAATTTCAATTTAAAAGTCATTAAACAGGCTATTTTCAAAAATTTATATTGGAAAACGGTTGGCTTGAATAATAAAGGCTAATGTAAGTTCTATGCGAGCTATAGTTTACCAAATTCGAAAAATCGGACCTTATACAAGTTAAATTGTTAGTTGGGCATAAGGCCAAATATTCAAATTTGGCCTTATGTCACGGCACCGCGGTCGTTCCTTAATTATAATTGTCAACAAAACACATAGGTATTATTAATCCTTTCGTTGCGCTTACTTTGAAGCAGGTACTTTCATTCTCTTAAAAGCTGTATGTTGTATTTTTTGAGAATACTATTATTCTCATCTCTTCAAATATTAATTAGGTATTTGATTTTTTTTGTCTAAAGTATCACAATGCGACAATTTAAACCAAGGGCTTACAACAATTAAACAAGATGTACTCTTGTGTAAAGCTTCAATTCAATTAATACATCAGCACTGTAAGGATAATCCGCTTCAGCAAATATGTCAGCCATTATACAGGTTACGTGTAATTTAATTTCCCGTTAACGAATTGTGTACCGAATATACCTACACTTACACCATCAGCCACCACCAAATCCAGCCTGTCATTCTAATTAAATTCCCTCATATCCAACCACACACACGTTTGTCAAATATTATGAATACAACACACAATAATTTGCCATTGCATCAGCAGGCTCTAGCTAGATCCCACAATATCCTTGCACTCAATATAATAATCCGCCTTATATTCACATGACAAATTCTGAATGCAAGGTGCGCTATCACGTCAGCATCATGATACTGTTCTGATTAACTTAGACACAATATAAACTGTAGGGTGGATCTATACACAAATGCGGTTCCCAAGCTCGCATGAACTTAAAGTTATTATTTTGACAAATTAATACGAAGGCTTTGTTCTGTGAGTTCTCTCTGTGATGGCAACTGTGAGTATAATTGGAACCCTCCTTGTGAGATAGAAATGAAATCAATTATCAAGGTAACTAGAAGATATTTTCAAGGGACTAAATTCAATATGAATTTTTTGATTTGTTAAACCACAGGCTAATAAAGTCATTCAGAATACTATTTTCTTGAAAGGTGCTTCCAGCTTCGATCGCGAGATTATTTAAGGAACTTTGTTCTTATATAAAAAAGTAGAGTACTTAACCTCACCTTTTAATAAATATATGACTTGAGCTTAGTCGAGGAAATCATTAAGACCTACCTACCCTACCTACATACAACTATTTAGTATTTTAACGTCAACCATACTTGCAAATTAAAGGGTACCTTAACTTTTTTTTTTAAAGGAACCTCGTTAAAATTACAGTAATTAAAACAGAATAAATATTTGTACAAAATAAAAAAATCCCTATTTCAGTTTTCTGATTAAATTCCCATCAGGCAGTCTCTCGAATTTAGTTGCGGTCAATGCGGATCAGACACAATGAAATTCATTTTTAAATGGTAGGTACCTAATTACAGGACTTTTAACCTCAATAGTAATAGTTGGTTAACCGATTTAAAATTTCCATTTTAACAGCCTCCAGCCGCTCATAGGAATTGCATATAGAATATAGGTATTCACTTTGCGCTACAACAATTTTCGAAATGTATCCCTGCACTTAGTAAAATCCCAGGGTGTGTTTCCGAAATAGGTAAATAAAAAAAAAAAAAAGACAAATAAAAAAAATAAAAAAAAAAATAAATAAATACCACTCATACATTTGTATACCTAGACCTGGACCAACATTGAAACATTTCCACTCGACCCTATGTCAAAATATTTTTCATCTGCCTATACCCATTTTATAAGCTATATGTTGTGAAGTTGGTTGGACAGTGCTGTGAAAATAAAATTCAAACATATTTTATAAAATGTTAAAAAAACCTTGGTCATAGAGAGTTTTATAGTTAATTAAATTCAAAAACAACTCTGCCACTTCATCCGAACAAACAAAATTGCTTCTCATTTCAGACATTAAAGTGTAATTTGTTTCTATAGCGCTCCTATCACCCCTATGACGGGAAGTAAATACCTTATTGGAACATTACTGATTCCTGGCGGAGCTTTCGCTTCTATAGTCATGCTGTAAAATTATTATACAATCTCTATGTATTGGTATTGTAAGGTGCAGCACATCTGCTATACTAGTGAAAACACAAACCACCTCTGGTATACTAAAGAGTGTAGCCACAAACCAGCAGTGTGGAGAAAGTGCATAAGTTTTTTTTCATCGTTAATATATTCATCCATGGCCGAGTGGTTAGAGTGGTGGACTTTTAGTGCAAGAGGACCATAGTTCGAATCCCACAGAAACCTTGTTATTTTTATAACATAAATTATATCTAATATATTTTAAGATTGCATTTCAGATAAAAACTTTCAAATAAACAATCAGATAATAAAATAATAAAAGTAAGTGTTTTTCGGAGCAACTGAATTTACTCCATAAAGGTCCAATAGGAGCTTAAAAAGTGCGCCTTTTTAACTCTATGGACTATTATATAATGCTTATATGGTTGTAAGAAATGATTATGAGAAGCTTCTTTGGATGATTATAGGGGTAAAATTGTTAGTTGGGATTTCTTCCGATTAGGTCCTTTTTTATAATTAAATAACCAAAACCACCGAAGCAGATTGTTAAAATTACGTTTTTGTGTTTGATGGCAAATCAATATTTTTCAGTGTTCAAATAATAAACACTTAGCTAAAGACGTGTTTATTCAACCATCCTGAATGAAAGTAGCAGCAACCGAAAAAATTAAAGGATTTGGATTAATACAGGTATAGAAGGGCAAAATATAAATTTATTGGCCAAAACTTTTGAACATTAAACACAGCTGTGTGGAAAATCTTCTTGTTAAGCAAATACTAACTTACTTTACTAATCCGGCTCCCAATCCATGGAGGGTCTATGCCTGAGATATTGCGGTATTCCATCGGCTACGGTACCTCGCACGCTCCCTCCAGTCGTCGAGACCAAGCACTCTTACGTTGTGAACACCTTGTCCCTGTAGCGGTGGTTTGGTTTCCCTAGTCTTCTCGATCCTGGGGGCTGGCATTCGATGATTTTCTTGGCTGGAGCGTTGTTGTCCATTCGCTCGATGTGGCCGAGCCAGTGCAGTCGACGTGTTTTGGTCTTGTGGACTACATCCACATCTTGGTACAGCTCATATAATTCACGATTGAATCCTCCCCTCCAATCGCTCTCTTCGCATATATAGGACCAAATATCCACCGAAGAATTTTTCTCTCGAAAGTGCCCAGTATCAATTCCCCTCTTTTACTTATCGTCCAGCACTCGGCGCCGTAGAGTAGAACTTGTAAAATTAGCGTTTTTATAGCGGGCACTTTGTCTTTCGGGAAAGGAGTTTTGAACCCATTTGTTTGGCCAAACCGAAGTAGCAGCGGTTCGCTAGGGTAATTCTTCGACGGATTTCCACTAAGGTGTCGTTCGTGGAATTGATGTTTGTTCCGAGGTAGGTGAACTCCTTGACTGCCTCGAAATTACTGCTACCAACAGTGACGTTTTGTCCTAGGAAATGGACAGATGAGGCTTTGTTTGTTGATAGCAAATACTTTGTTTTGTCCTCATTCACTTCAAGACCAACGCGTTTCGCCTGTTTATCAATAGGTGTGAATGCTACAAGTACAGCTCTCTTGGAGCGGCAGATGATTTCGATGTCGTCCGCATAGCCAAGCAGTTGAGAAGACCTGTTGAAGGTAGTGCCTTCCGTGTTAACACCACTCTTGCGCATTATCTGCTCCAGGACTAGGTTGAAGAAATCACATGATAGCGCATCTCCTTGTCTGAACCCTGTACACATCTGGAATAACTCGGATGAGCTGTTACCCATTTGCACGTTGCACCGCGTATTTTGTAACGTCATGCGGCATAGCTGGACTAGTTTTTTCGGGATCCCGAGTTTCGACATCGCCAATAGAAGCTCTTGGCGACTTATGCTATCATATGCGGCTTTGAAGTCGAAGAATAGGTGGTGGGTCTCGACTTGAAATTCGTGGGTCTTTTCCAGGATTTGCCTCAATGTGAAGATTTGGTCTATCGTTGATCTGCCTGGTCTGAAGCCACACTGGTACGTGCCATTCATAGAGTTGCACGTACCTGCTCACATAGTACGTTGGATAGGATCTTGTAGGCAACATTAAGCAGGGATATGCCTCTGTAGTTCTTGCAGGACATAGAATCACCTTTTTTGTAGATTGGGCATATGGAGCTATTTGACCAGTCGTTGGGCATACTTTCCTCCTCCCACACTTGGTTGATGAGCTGGTGCGTGCACCCTACCAGGACATCTCCTCCATACTTGAAGAGTTCCGCAGGTAGGCCATCCGAGCCGGCGGATTTGTTGTTCCTAAGCTTGTGGATGGCTTTCTTAACCTCTTCAGTACTGGGCGCTGGGACTGGATCTTCATTGACTGGTCTTATGCTTCTTTGTTCCTCTGTTGCCTCCCCTACCTAATGCCCACTAAGCAGCTGCTGGAAATGCTGCCTAAATACGTCTACAATTCCCTGTCCTTCGGTGACTAGGTTCCCTTCGCTGTTTTGAAGAGCTTGCGTGCCAGTGCTATAACCAGATGCCAGTTGCTTGGCTGTTTTGTAGAACCGGCGGGTGTTGTTGGTCTTTCTGCGCAGGGTTTTTTTCTATTTCCTTCTCTTTTCGCGGTACTCCTCTCTTGTTGCTCTCGTTTTCCGTTGCAGCATTTTCATTCGTGCATTTTCCGTCTCCTACTTCAATACCGCACACTCATCGTCATACCACGGGTTCTTTTTTTTTGGGTGGTTGATATTCTATGGTGGTCTAGGTTGTCTCCTTGATGATGTCGCGATATTGGTTCAGAGAGTTTCCCAGTCAATTTCTCACTGTAGTCTCTGGCTTTCTCAGATGTGCTAAGGCATGCAATGTTGAACTTCTTCCTTTGGGCGGTCTTCGTTTTCTTTTCGTTGGACAGTCGGGCTCTGAACTTTGTCACAACAAGAAAGTGGTCATAGTCCATTTTCGTTCCGGGTCTGGTTGCCATTTGAGGGGGGTCGTTATCCGAGGATTCATGCGTCTCTCTCATAACAATTGCTTTTTTTTCTGTGGTCGGGTCGTTAGCCCAACGCACTAACCTCTAATCTGTTGGGCCATGGGTTCAATGTTGCAATTCTTTCCTTGATCAACATTCGCACCTACAAGTTTAGCAAGTCATGGCATAAAGCCAAGTACAGTATCCGGTGGCTACCAACGTGGAGGTACTGGAGGCACTTGATGTGTAGGAAAAGATACAACTCGAGGTTCCTACAACAAAGACTTCTGACAGGCTGTTTAAAAAACCCATTTTTCTTTTGAACCGTGATTTTTTTTAAACGGTATGATAGAGCGAACGATATACTCAAATTGTCTCAGATTCCTTGACCTATGATCAAATGAGCATTTTCTAGGGATGCGAACAGAACACGACGCAGCTGGACAAGTTGGCCAACTTTTAACTTTTGCTTGCAACTTTCTTGACGTTTCAAAAAGCCGAGTGCTTACATGTTCTTAAACTCTTTCCAATCTCTCTTAAGGACTTTAAGCAATTTTAACATCTTTTTCATCATTATTAATTTTAATTTTTGTTTAATTTTTTATTTTCGATACTATCTAATATGTCATAAAGTTGTACAGCTGTATTGTGGGCGTTAAAAAAAAATCACGTATGACACTTTTTGACAGCTATTACAGCTGCAGCTGCAGCTCCAGTTGCAGTACTCTATTCTGTTCAGGCAGTTAGCCTTCATAGGCCACTTTTTTCTGCAATTTATTACTGAACTGATTTTCTCGATGATAATGTTATGGGGTGGCCCTCGAATGTAAATCCAAGTTAGCGGGACTGGGAAGTGCGAGCGTCAGCCACCATCTTGGAAAATACGTTCTTGGAAAACACGTTTCATCAAATATCTCTTGAACCGTGCATCGTACGAATATAATAGTTATTTTTTTGGAAGTTTATATTCCATTGTTTAATTATGTTTTTTTAATGTGAAAAGTTTTTGAGAAATTAAATTTTAAAGTTTTCAAAAATATATTTTTTGAAATCAATCAACTTGAAAAAATTCACAATGTTTTTCAAAAATATTGGCGCAGAGTTTTAAACATTTAAAACCAACTCTAAATCACTCTTTAAATGAGAGTCAGCACTAAATAAAATTTTGAGAGCGAAAATGGACTCTTTTCTAATTTAAGACGATATAAAATACGTATACTAGTATTTGATTTTCAAAAAAAAAATTTTAAACATTTTTTGAAAATCCAAACACCTTTTTTTTATTTTGGTACATAAAACTACTTATATTTTTTGGAAGCTTCTGTTTAAAACATTTTTTGAAATCAGCCATACCATTTCGGAGAAAATCGAAAATTAAAAAATGGTTCTTTGGAAGGTCCTAATAATAACAATTTTTTGAAAAATGGTTTTCCACCCAAAGGAAGCCTTTACTAAAAGAAATTTATTGAATTTCCAAAAAAATAAAATGCACGACTGGATCGCACGTACTTGCTCTTATGTTCAAGTTGTGTGGGGCTTAAGAACTTTAAAAAATATTCAAGTAATTATAGAAAAAGTATAAAAAGCATTTAAATCGTTCTTTTAATTGTATAAACAGCCTGATAAATAACTTAGAGCTCAAAAAAAAGTATGCCATTTGATTATTTGAAAAAATATGAATAAATGCAAAAAAAAAATTAAAAATCGTTGGAGCCGTTTTCTTAAAAATTAATTTTTTTATATATAAAATTTTTGTAACATTTTTCAAAAAAAAATTTGGTATGCCAATTTTGAGTATATATTAATATACATACATAACTGAAATTTTAAAATAATTCATCAACCCGTTTTTGAAATATTGAATTTTGAAAAAAAAAATTTGAATCTTTTTTTAAAAATCCAAAATTTATTTTTTAAAAAAATTTGGTATGCAGTATTATTTATATTCTAACAAAGCTTTTGTGCAAAAAATTTTATTGAAATCGGATGAGCGGTTAATGAGGAAATCAAAAATCAAAAAAACCGTTATATGGCAGGTACCGTTAATAAATGTTTTTGGTGATCTTTTTTCTTATTGAAATTTACATCATGTCTACAGTAATACACTGATTTTTTTTTATCAAAATCGTTGGAGCCGTTCTTGAGATAAATAAGCTTTTCCTTAACGGTTGTATGGCAAGTACAGTTATTTTTTGAGCTAAAAAAAAAATTTCAATTTCCCCTCTGGAGAGTTACAAAGAAACCTTAAGTTCAAAATTTGAAGAAAATCGCTTCAGTGGTTTAGGCTGTAGGTTGAGGTACGGACAGACAGACAGACAGACAGACAGACAGACAGACAGACAGACAGACAGACAGACAGACAGACAGACAGACAGACAGACAGAATTTCGCCACCCACTTTTTTCGTGTTCTCTATCATCGTAATGTCATGTTTGATTGTTATCTCGAAATTTTTTTTTTGCACGAATCCAAAACTTGCCCTATAGTACCTATATCGCAAGTAAAAAATTGTGGAGCTGTTCTTAAGAAAAATACGATTATGTAACTTGTAACATTGCAAAAAAAATTGTATGGCAATGGCAGGCATCGTTATTTTAGGTTCTAAAAAAATAAAAAAGACGTGTGGGGGAAGGGAAGTTTGAAGAAAATCGAGTCAGCCGTTTTGATTGTAGCCCAATGGACAGACAGACCGAATTGTGAGATCCACTTTTTTCGTCTTGCCTATCATCGCTATGACAAGTCTGATCACAAAGTCGATTTCGATTTTTTTTACGAATGCATAAACTGCCATATAACTAGTATGTACCTACCTATAAATCGAAAGTAAAAAACATAATTGAATATATAATAAGGTTATTCATATTATAAGTTATAATTTATAACCAATCTAAAAAATATTTGAGAAAAATTAAATTTTAAAATATTTTGTTTGCACAGCGCTGTTGAATCGTTGCCAATCTAGTATTTTGAATGCACCCGCCCTTTTGTTTTTTTTTTAGAACACAACAACGATTGTATATTCTCAAATGGAATTTCAGATACAAACAGACGTCATTTTCAGAAAATCTGTCCAGTTCGCATTTTGTAAATATTTTTGTTTCGTTGTCGCTGAATTTAATATTATAAATATCAATGTCACTCTGAAGTGGAAAACCCTTTTAAAAAATCCTTTTTCTCATGTAATACGTCCTTGCCAGTGCCTGGTGCATACCATTCTGTCTCCATAGTTCTTTATGAATTCATTTAAACTTGTATTGCAATTGCATATTATACTTATACCTAGCTACATATCTCCTCCGCCCCTAGACGACACCCAACCAGATAGATCCTGGTTGAAACAAACGAAAAATAAATACGAGATTTTACCCTAGAGCGCAGTATTTGCATTCGGTCGGTTGGACGAGGACGACTATGACTATTATACGACACGATAAGGATGAGAACTACTTGGTTTGGTCGGGACGTGAGAGAAATCCCTCGTCGCCCTGACAATGACAAAACACTGAAACCACACCGACGCTGTGGTGCGGGAGTGCTATATTGCACTCAGTACATCACTTCAGCATCCATATTCACCAAAGTTGTAATTTAATTTATTTTTACTGGCGTGAATAAAAAATTAAAAAAAATTCAAAAAAAAAACTGAAAATAGAAATATTTCATTTGAGTCTTTTGTTTTGACTGTAAATGTCCCTAGTCCTTTTTCAATCCCGTGGTCACGTCTAACGAAGGTCCTCCCACAAGAAATTTGCAACAAAAAAAAAGTAGAAACATCAACAACTGAGTTGTAAAGTTTATTGCCACAACACCAACGCCCAGCCGGACCCAGGGACAACTTTCAATGTATATCTACGGGTTGATTTAGAATCTAAGAAACATCGAGTTACACCAAGTTTTGTAGACTCTTTGGAGTGAGAAATGTGGTTGTGACCAAATCGCTTGGGGTTTCATTGCACAGATGACCTAAATCGAATAATGTGGAGTTAGTTGAAACGAGTTGATGAACATGGAAGTTCTGTTCCTGTTAAATGATAGACTACGAGTACATGCATGAAATAGTTTTGGAATGTCATCATGCGAGTGATAAAAATAATAATATGGGAGAATTAAATGTACCTACCTATGTGCCATAAGTTTAAGGATTTCACACATTTAAATATGAAGTGAAATATCTGAATGAATATCTGATATGCATTGCTATGAGTAGACCACTTTTTGCAAAGATACTAATAAGTGGCTAGCAAGGGCTAGTATCGAAACTTACTAGGCCCTTGCCAATCATAAACCCATTTTCCTCGAGCAGCATCAAAATAAAAACGAAAAAATTTGCCCTATTTGGGATTCCGTACTGGGATATAAATAAAGGGTAATTTTTTTAGACGTGTGGTTTTCAATCTGGCAATACTTTTTTCTGAGATGGTCTTTCTGACAGCTGTTACTTGATTTATGCTCAGTTTGGTTTGCCATTTCATAATGAATAGACTTACTACTGAACAACGTTCGCAAATCGTGCAAATTTATTACCAAAAAAATGGTTCGGTTCGCGCATCGCGCTCTGCGTCTAATATTCGGTCAACATAATCGCCTAGCAGAGTCGGTAATTTGAGCAACCATGGATCGGTTTCGCCCCACGTTTACTCTAGTCGATAATGCGCATCCTCAGAGACTTCGGCTTCGTTCAGTGCGCACCGAAGACGCTATTGTTGCTGTGGAGCAGAGCATCGAAGAATATCCGAATGAGTCCATCCGCCAGCGCGTCGAAAATTGGTGGTTGAAAATTGGGCCTCTCGGCTAGAATTTATTCGAGCCAGCCGCGGCGGCCACTTGCCCGAAATCATTGTTAAAAGATAATGGCAAACCCTTATCTTTATAATAAAGCTAAATTCTTGGCCATAACAATAAATTATATGCGTTTTTTTCTTCTTGAAAACCACAAGCCTAAGAAAAAACACCTTTTACATCTTTAAAGAAGAGAACTTTCAAGCAAAAAATAAAAATAAAAATATAAATATAAATATAAATATAAATATAAATATAAATATAAATATAAATATAAATATAAATATAAATATAAATATAAATATAAATATAAATATAAATATAAATATAAATATAAATATAAATATAAATATAAATATAAATATAAATATAAATATAAATATAAATATAAATATAAATATAAATATAAATATAAATATAAATATAAATATAAATATAAATATAAATATAAATATAAATATAAATATAAATATAAATATAAATATAAATATAAATATAAATATAAATATAAATATAAATATAAATATAAATATAAATATAAATATAAATATAAATATAAATATAAATATAAATATAAATATAAATATAAATATAAATATAAATATAAATATAAATATAAATATAAATATAAATATAAATATAAATATAAATATAAATATAAATATAAATATAAATATAAATATAAATATAAATATAAATATAAATATAAATATAAATATAAATATAAATATAAATATAAATATAAATATAAATATAAATATAAATATAAATATAAATATAAATATAAATATAAATATAAATATAAATATAAATATAAATATAAATATAAATATAAATATAAATATAAATATAAATATAAATATAAATATAAATATAAATATAAATATAAATATAAATATAAATATAAATATAAATATAAATATAAATATAAATATAAATATAAATATAAATATAAATATAAATAAATAAGGAATCAACTCTGAAAATTTCATTCAATTCCTAAAAGAGATTTTTGAGAAATCTAGAAATAATAAAAATAGCTAGGTATGGGTGGTAAGATAGTAATATCTATTCACTGTGTCTACAAACAACCCCATTTGCTTTGTTTTAAGCTGAGGCAAAGGAGGGTTTCCAGAGATGAAGCAAAATAGTTGAGCAATTGAAACCATCCTCCATTTCAGCTTATAAGTGTAGCAAAGGTTTATAAGCAATATTTTTTGATGGTTTGTTACTTAAAACCCTGCTCGAACACAGCATTAGGGTTTTCTCCAATAGAAAATCCTCCTCTACGATATCGCGACGAGGAGCAATTTATAAAACGTGCGCTAGTGATTTAAGGAGTGAATCAAAATCGAAATCCACCTTCAGTCACTTCAAAGCTCGGATGATGAAAACAACGCTGGAATGTTGTTTGTTTTCACATACATTTTATTTTTACAGCAATTTTTGTATTCTTGTGTGTATAATTCAAAATTTAAGAGATACTCAAAGAAATTATTTGAAGAGACATATGCATTTGATTGGCCAAGTGAATTGGATCGTGCTTTACCAGCAATAGCCTCTCGAGTATTTAACAAGTCTTACTTGACTAGATTCGCCAGATACAAAACTTCCCAGAGAGTCAAGTTTTTTATTTGTAAAGTTTTTGTCAAGTTAAATCAAGTCCCTGGAAAGGCTTTGGTAAGGAAAATCTAGACAAGGAAAACTTGTCAAATACTCGTGAGACCCTCGCTAGTCAAATCTTGTTAAATAAGGCCCTGGAATGGCTTTGGTTAGGGAAATCTAGACAAAACTTGTCAAATACTCGTGAGGCCCTCGCTAGTAAGAACTTGTCGGATAATGTATTTATACAGTTTTTCATTTTCATCATTACGCAGCTCTATTGCGAGAAAGCTCAGTAGTAAGTGTATTGCACTGGTAATCAGAAGATCACAGGATCGAATTTCAGTGAAGACAATTTTTTTTGTCTCTCGAGGCAAAAGGTTGCTTAACTGGTAGGACCTTAGAGAAAATCGATAGTTACCCTTGTAAAAGCCATGTTAGGGTCAATATAAAACTTTCTAGTGCCCCGTTAAAAACTAGATTGTTTTCCTTGGGAACTAGATCGTGGTATACTAGCAAGGGCCTCGCGAGCATTTAACAAGTTTTCCTAGACTAGATTCGCCAAATATAATACTTGCCAGAGTACCGACTAAAATAGACAAAAACTCTTTTTTCCAGGCCAAAAAATATAGCCAACAAGGACCTTTGCAAAAACATGCCATTTCTCCAGGACAGAACCCCATAGAGAAATATAGTCTGATGGTGCGATGATATTAATTTTTAGTGAGTATTTTAAGGCATGGTTCAGTCTATTCAACTTGCGGTTTAAATCTGTAAAACCTTTAGTTTTCAAAAATTCTAATTAAATGGAGCTAAAGATTTTGACGAATCAAACTCAAATTATGAAAAATTGTTTGATAAACATTTTGGCTACCAAGAACATTCGGTCTGTTGCTGACTATTTTTGAAAATAAATAAGTATGAACAAGAAAATAGAGGAGAATTAGTTGCCATGTGAGTGAGACGAGAACAAGTATTTTATTTTTTTGTTTTTATTGGATGATTTATCATATTTTAACCTTTTTGAAAAAAAAAAGATGAAAAGATTAATTCAAAAAGCTACCTCCCTAAAGCAATAAATATAAATGTTTTCTAAAAGGCTTATACGCACTATGATGCCTACTTACAACACAATCACCACCATCCTCCATTATCTCCTAACTGAAAAAAAATCTATGCAGGTGCCTTATGTGTAGCTATTTAGAATTCCTGCGGTTAGCGGTTTTTTGCTGATTTTTATTATCAATTCAATATTTTATTTTCAAACCAAACAAAAAAGGTGATTCCACCTGCGTACCTATACAAAGTATAAAATTCATAAAATATTTCTATTCATCTATTTAAGTTTTTCTGAACTTATAGGGGATTAAAGTTTACGTGAGGTAAAGGACCTCACGTTCTCATCGCAGCAATTTTTCAAAAATAAACAAATAGAGGAATGTATTTCCATTTCCAGCAAACAAGGCTTTTTTTTTATGTGTATAGAGGCGTATAGGTATGTATGGCACACTTTCCCCATTTTGCAGAGGAGCTATCTTTAGAAGGGAGGGTTAATTTTCTAGTATGCTCCATTTGAGATTTCTGTGAATATCTTTATCTAAAAAAAAAACAGTAAAACGTGATGCCATCAACGTTGATGATGACAATGACTGCAATGGAAGAATGAAAAGTGAAATCGTTAAGTGAAGGTACGGATGCGATGGATATTAATTGAGCGCACGCATACTGGCACAATTTTTCATCGTTATAATAATTTTTCTCAACTCGTGTAGGTATTATGGATAGATTGTTAACGGATGGATGCAGTTGTCATGAAACAAAAAAAAAAACATACATTGTTACATATGTACATAATTTTTAAAACAAAAGTTGAATTGAGCTTGGAATCATAAAAAGAAAAAGAATTGCGATGATATGCATGTACCTCATGTATAGTAGTTCGTGCGCAACTGTTTTTAAATGTTATGCACGACTATGTCAAAGTTCATTTGGTAAAGTGTGTCCTTTATTAAGGAATGAACACGTATAAATGGGTCAATCTGTCACGTTTATTGCAAGTGATGCGAAAGGTTGTTGACATTAGTCGATGCTTAAGATTTGTGTCACCATTGGTTCGCAAATTTCTTTTGACATTTTCTTATTTCGCTTCGGTTGCTACCTACTTCTGTTCATTCGTAACCATTCATTGGAAATTTACTTTTTTCTTTTTCATTCATTAAGTTTTCCAATAACTTTGCAGTCTACATTTTGCAATAATTTCGCAAATTTCATTTGGCAATTTGCTATTCAGCTTTTTTTTTATGAAATAACGTTTCGCAAAATAGCACCAAGTCATTTTATAACATTTCGCTGATTATCCTTTTGCGGTTTGATCCTTCATTATCTTTCAGGTGGTTATGGACGTTGTAAGAAGCTGGAAGTCACTTACTGTCGCCAACATGGTGGAGTCCAGTGATGCATCGAATATTGCATGTCAATTGTGCTTATTTAACCACCAAGTGATAACCTTCGAATACTGGTATCGTCCATCCGGACTTGACTTGCTAAAAAGCGCGAGTGTTGAACAAGAGATAAATACTGCTATCAAACTGACTAGACGTGTCTTGTTTTTCTTATCTTAGCTATCAGTTAAAATGGCTTTAAATTGTTTTAAATGTGATAAAAGTATTATAAATAACAAAAGCTCTATTTCATGTGGAGTTTGCTTTTTAAATTTTCATTCTTCATGTACTTTACTGAGTGAAAATATTTTGGAGATGATAAATTCAAATCAAAATTTGTGTTGGAAATGTGATATCTGCAAAAATTATTCTTTCCCTTTGTGTTCATATGCCCATATACAAAGAGTGCAAATCTCAGTAAATGAGTTAAGATCTGACCTCTCTGAGATAAAGAATAAAGTTAGCAATGTAGAAGCCTCGATAAATACGGAGAGTGCAAAGTGCATAAACACAAAACTTAATACAAATACTCCGAAACTTGGTGCTGATAGAGTCACTCGCGCTAAAAAAAGTAGAGATAATGTGAAAGACCCCTCGAGTTTGTTAACACCTAAACCGAAAGTACATAATTCTTCGTCTCCTATCGTCATTGCTAAACCTAACATAAAAAACTTAAATAAGTCTACCCTTTCCCCTCTTTCAAGAGCAATACCAAATAATAAAAAAAATGATGTAAATAAATGCACAATAAACAAAGCCAAACCCATTGACAAAGTCTCTCAAAAGAGAGATAAAATACATAATAATCGAAAGTCGTGTGGAAATGGAATTGGAACTGCAGCTACTGCAAGTGCAAAAGTCTCTTCTACTGCGGTTGATGGTGGTTGCAAAGGGAAAAATCAAGGGGAGCCCGCTTATAGCACTGTTGTTGTTGACGATTTGCAATTGTCTATAGCTGAAAAAACAAATACGGTTGTCGTCGATGCCATTGCAAATGATTCTTTTGTAGCTGATGAGGGGAGTGGTGACGGGGACTGTCAAGTAATGCGTGCGGATGATGCAGGTGCTGCCGGTGCTTTCAGTAATGCAGAAAGTATTGTTGCCGAAAATGATGTTGTTGATTTGGTTGACGCTGGGGGTGTTGCTGCTGCTGTTGAATACGAGGATGCTGATGCTGGTGCTATGTTTATTAATGCTAATAATGTTGCTACTATAGATGATGGTGTTGGAGTTGTTGCGGATGATGTAGGTGCTGCCGGTGCTTTCAGTAACGCAGAAAGTATTGTTGCCGAAAATGATGTTGTTGAATTGGTTGACACTGGGGGTATTGCTGCTACTGTTGAATACGAGGATGCTGATGCTGATGCTATGTTTATTAATGCTAATAATGTTGCTAATATAGTTGATGGTGTTGGAGTTGTTGCTGCTGATGTTGAATCTGAGGATACAGATGCATGTGTTGCTGTGGATGATGTTGAGGATAATATTCGTTTACGACAGTCAAAATCTAATATCTGCAATGGTGAATCTGCACTTAAAGGAATTTTCGTTGCGAAGAAATTTGAATGGTTCCATTTATCAAGTTTTCTGACAACAACAACATTCCAAGCTATTATTGAGTATGCTGCTTTTAAGCTTAACATAGACCAATCTAAAATTGTTTGCTTTAAGTTGATTCCAGTCAACCAAAACATTGAAAATCTCCAAACCGTAAACTTTAAAATCAGAGTCCCTCTCGAGTGTGCAACCGCAGTAACTGGTCGCAGTTTTTGGCCTGAAGGGGTACGAGTTAGATATTTTAAAGAGAACCAAAAAAACTTGAAGCTCCCATCAAATTTCATCAATATAACCTAGACGTTTTTAAAAATTGTCCTGTTATTGACGAAGCTAATACATTTCGCATTTATTATCAAAATTGTGGTGGGATGAGGACAAAAATTGATAAATTTTATGCTGCCATTGCTGACAACAGTTATCCTGTGTTTGCCCTTACCGAAACATGGTTAACCCAAGGTATATATTCGTCTGAACTTTTTCCCAGTAACTACCATGTTTACAGAAAGGATCGTTATACGGATAGTGTAAGCAGAGGTGGAGGCGTTATTTTATCTGTGAGTTCCAAGCTCATAAGCTTTCAATTATCTTTATTTAATGAAAATATTGAACAAATATGTGTTAAACTTGAGTTACCCTTTGCTGGTGTAAATTTATATATCTTTGTTTCTTATATTCCTCCTGGAAGCGATATAATTACATATTCTTTACATTTACAAAATATAAAAAAAGTGTTTGATGTTCTTGAAAAAAATTCATATATAGTTATATTGGGAGACTTTAATCTTCCACAAATAAATTGGATTTATTCTGATGAGGACAAAAGTTTATATCCCTCTAATGTAACTTCTAAAATAGAATATGAAACTTTAGATTTGCTGTTATCTATGAATTTAAATCAGATCAATTGTATAAAAAATGATAATGACCGTTTTCTTGATTTAATTTTTTTAAGTAATGAGCTTGAAGCTGTTGTTGAAGAAATAATTGAACCTTATCTTAAAAACTCTATACACCATAAAGCTTTACATATTCAATTTAATTTTTTGTTTCTTGATAAACTTAATTTTATTAAACGGGAATCCATATTTGAGTACGATTATGTAAAGGCTGATTATGTTGCTTTAAATTCATTCTTTCAAGAGCTGGACTGGAATAACTTTTTTGTATCTAATGATTTAAAACTATGCTTTGCGAAATTTAGAGAAAAAGTTGAAGAAGCTAAAATTGGTTTAGTTCCTAAAAAAAAGGAAAAAGAGCAATGGTAGGCCTATTTGGTTTAATAAACGCCTTTGTAGTCTTAAAAATAAAATGGTTAAGGCTCATAAAAGTTATAGATCCAATGAAGCTTTCAAAGACATCTATAGACAACTTCGACAGGAATATGAAACATTGAAAAAATTTTTGTATAGTCAATACATGTGGAGTTTGGAATCTAAAATCAAAACAAATGCGAAATCTTTTTGGTTGTTTCTTAACGGAAAAAGACAATCTTTCGGGTTTCCAATTAATATGAAATTAAATGATATAGTAACATGTGATGAACTTGAAATTTGTAATTTGTTTGCTGATTTTTTCCAGTCCAACTTTGTACTTGATAATACGACATTCAGAAGTGCACCAAATATTCAACCAATTACGAGTCTAGGTAGTCTTATTATAACTGACGAAGAAATTTTGGAAGAACTTTCTATTCTAGATAGCAATAAGCAGGAGGACTCTGACAGAATTTCCCCTTTGTTTTTAAAAATGTGCAAAGAAAGTTTAACAAAACCTTTGAGGAAATTATTTAACTTATCGTTAGAACAAGGAGTATTTCTTGATGAATGGAAGACCTCGGTAATAACACCAATACATAAAGCAGGCTCGAAGCAAGACATCACCAACTACAGACCCATTTCAATGTTACAAACAATTCCCAAATTGTTTGAAGCGATTGTTAAAAAACGAATCTATGTAAACATTAAACGTGGAATTTCCGATAGTCAACATGGGTTCGTTAGTGGAAGATCAACTACTACTAACTTATCTCTTTTTTCGCAATTTTGTACAAAGGGAATGGAACGAGGTGGTCAAGTAGACGTGATATATACGGACTTTTCAAAGGCTTTTGACCGAGTTCAACACGTTATTCTTTTGGAAAAATTAAAAGCTTTAGGATTTCACTCAAGTATCTTAAAATGGTTTCAACAATATCTTATTAATCGAAATCAGTATGTAAAGATAGGCAGTAATTTATCTAAACTAATAAAAAACTTTTCAGGAGTTCCTCAAGGTAGCCACCTTGGACCTCTCTTTTTTGATCTCTTTATAAATGACCTTCCCTCTTGGGTGAACTTTTCTGGAAACTTGCTGTTTGCAGATGATTTTAAAGTATTTAGGCTTATAAAATCCATTAATGACTGTGAACTTCTTCAATACGATCTTAATAGAGTGTCTAAGTGGTGTGCTGATAACTGTTTGGAATTGAATATATCTAAGTGTAAGTTGATTTCTTTCTCTCGATCTCCCCGAATTATTCAGAACTCGTACATCATTAATGGCAAAGAATTGGAGAGAGTTGACAAAATAAAAGATCTTGGCGTTGTCTTTGACAATAAATTAACCTTCAATCATCATTATGATTATATTGTATCTAAAGCTAATAAATTGCTAGGTTTTCTAAAGAGAAATTCTAAGGATTTTACTGATCCACATACTTTAAAATCCTTATATATAAGCTTAGTTAGGTCAAATTTAGAATATGGTTGTTGTATTTGGAATCCAACGTATGAGGTTAGTATTAACCGTATAGAAGCAGTCCAGCGCAAATTCACGCGATATGCCTTAAGAAAGCTGAATTGGGTAGATAACGTTATGCCTTCATATAAACAAAGATGCCTTCTGTTAGGGATGCAAACTCTGGAATCAAGGCGTAAGCAATATCTTGTTATGTTGGCAAGGGATGTCTTATGTTCACATATTGATTGTTCCGACCTTCTTGCTCTTTATCCGATTTTTGCTCCTTCAAGACCTTTGAGAGAAAGAAAAATGTTTTTTTACGTGCCACGTTTCTACACAAATTATGGTAAAAGTGACCCAGTTTCCAGCTCCTGCATTTTATTTAATTCAGTTTGCGATATAATTGACCTACATTTAAGCAGATTTTTATTTAAGAAAACTTTAATGTTTGTTATATGGTAAATTAATCGGTCATGATAGTAAGTTTGTATAATAATTTTTTATGGACAAAGATTATTTATTCTATGAATGTTAAGTACCTATTGTATATATACCTATTGTTAAGTCTAATAGAGATAATAAGCTCGATAGATGATAATAAATAAATACAAAAAAAAAAATAAATAAATAAATAAATAGCAACTCTATAATCTTCTTCGGCTGAAGGCTTGGATAAATCTTCCAGAAGGGTGGTGTGCAACAGATGAATTCAGCAATGAAAATTAACAGTGGTTAATCGGCCTCCCCAAGTTGGGGGTTTAGCGTCGGGGTGACTTCCCGTCCATATAAAGCTACGGATACGGACGGATTTACTTTTGACGAACCTAGCAAATGAAATAAGGACAAAGAACTTCGGATCTGCACGTGGAATGTTCGGTCTCTCTTTACCTCGTGCAGATCAGAACATTTAGCTAAGGTTCTTGACTGCTACTAAGCAGATATTACTGTTATCTAAGAAGTGCCTTAGGATGGGCCAGGCAAACAAATTAAAGACTGCGATTTTAAGATGGGGAATATTATCGACAACAAAGGCAGCGCCTTTTTGGATATGGATTCGTCGTATGAGGCAGACTTACGCAAAAAGTCTTGATTTTCAACTATGTGAACGAGCACCTCACAACTCTTTGCATCAAGGTAACAATAGGCTCATGCCTATCCTCTCCACAGAGGAGAAAATAAGATGATACCAAGGACGAGTCCTATACAAGCATCTGGACAAGACACATGAGCAATGCCCTATCTACATATATCATTAAAATAACTGTCTCTGGTGAATTTAATGCCAAGTTAGGAAGAGACTACTGTTTCCACGAGGACAAAAATATTGGGGGCTTTTTTGGGGGCCTTTTCAAAAAGCCCGGGTCACATTTTGTCAAAAAAATATTAATGAAACTGAAATACAGGTATCTAATTTTAATTAAAATTGTCAACCATTTTCGAGAAAATTGAAAAAAAAAAAAACTACTTAGACCTTCTTACTCAGCCAAACTCTTCAGCATATTTGCATAATTCTCCTGTTCACAATATTTTTGTATGAAAACAGAAAATTAAGATTAGTGGGCCATTTCTAGTTGGCCCTGGCCAAAGGGCTAAAGTTTAAAGTAGATGGCCATATGGCCCGGCAATTTTTGGCAGCGCTGGAAGCGAATACGTATTCGGTGGCACAATAAGAAGATAATGTCGTATACAATATTCTCAGATAACTGACTCAGGTTAACGACTTGTCTGCGGGCCGAAACGTTGTAGTAGCTTATATATAGCTCGCACATCTCTATAATACACAAGGGGATAGGTTAGGTTAGGTAAATGGGCTGACAGTTGGTTTTGTTACCGTCACACTTAGATCAATGTAGATCCATTGTGGTACCCTAGGGGTTGTGAACCCTATGAAAAGAAACCTATGATACATCCCATGTTAATTCAAGCCCGTTAAGGGTATTGAAGAGTTTCAGCAGGCTATAGCCTGAAAAGTCGGTGAGTATTTCCTGGTCGTTGGAGGAGTGTCCGTTGGTACATAACCACCAGGCTGAGAAATGTCTGTCGTTATATAATCACCTGGCTGAGAAGAAAAACGCCTTTCAAAGGCGTGATCCTTCCTTTGCCCCCACTTGAGGAGTCATCCCTCTATCAGGCCCGTAGGAGCAGTGGCTCCATGCAACGTCTGGTAGATGGGTATGATAGGTCAGTGGTTGGTTTATGTGTCAGTTCGATGGATGTCTGTCGTTTTATAATCACCTGGCTGAGAAGAAAAACGCCTTTAAAAGGCGTGATCCTTCCTTTGCCCCCACTTGAGAACTCATCCCTCTATCAGGCCCGTAGGAGCAGTGGCTCCATTCAACGTCTGGTAGATGGGCTTGATAGGTCAGTGGTTGGTTTATGTAAACGTGCGATGAAGAAATGTCTGTCGTCACATTATCACCTGGCTGAGAAGAAAGCACCTTTAATGGCGTGATCCTTCCTTTGCCCCCACTTGAGGAATCATCCCTCTATCAGGCCCGTAGGAGCAGTGGCTCCATGCAACGTCTGGTAGATGGGTATGATAGGTCAGTGGTTGGTTTACGCATCCGTTCGTTGAAGAAATGTCTGTCGTTTTATAATCACCTGGCTTAGAAGAAAAACGCCTTTAAAAGGCGTGATCCTTCCTTTGCCCCCACTTGAGAACTCATCCCTCTATCAGGCCCGTAGGAGCAGTGGCTCCATTCAACGTCTGGTAGAGAGTTATGATAGGTCAGTGGTTGGTATATGTATCCGTTCGTTAACTGTCATTATATAATCACCTGGCTGAGAAGATAACGCTTTTCAAAAGCGTGATGCTTCTTTTGCCCCCACTTGAGAACTCATCCCTCTATCAGGCCCGTAGGAGCAGTGGCTCCATTCAACGTCTGGTAGATGGGCATGATAGGTCAGTGGTTGGTTTATAAACGTTCGATGAAGAAATGTCTGTCGTCACATAATCACCTGGCTGAGAAGAAAACACCCTTTCATGGTGTGATCCTTCCTTTGCCCTCACTTGAGGAATCATCCTTCTATCAGGCCCGTAGGAGCAGTGGCTCCATTCAACGTCTGGTAGAGAGGTATGATAGGTCAGTGGTTGGTATATGTATCCGTTCGTTAACTGTCATTATATAATCACCTGGCTGAGAAGATAACGCTTTTCAAAAGCGTGATGCTTCTTTTGCCCCCACTTGAGAACTCATCCCTCTATCAGGCCCGTAGGAGCAGTGGCTCCATTCAACGTCTGGTAGATGGGCATGATAGGTTAGTGGTTGGTTTATAACCGTTCGATGAAGAAGTGTCTGTCGTCACATAATCACCTGGCTGAGAAGAAAACACCCTTTCATGGTGTGATCCTTCCTTTGCCCTCACTTGAGGAATCATCTTTCTATCAGGCCCGTAGGAGCAGTGGCTCCATTCAACGTCTGGTAGAGAGGTATGATAGGTCAGTGGTTGGTATATGTATCCGTTCGTTAACTGTCATTATATAATCACCTGGCTGAGAAGATAACGCTTTTCAAAAGCGTGATGCTTCTTTTGCCCCCACTTGAGAAATCATCCCTATATCAGGCCCGTAGGAGCAGTGGCTCCATGCAACGTCTGATAGATGGGTATGATAGGTCGGTGGTTGGTTTACGATTCATGTATATATAGATCTAGGGGTTTTAAGTTGAGTATAGCTTCCAGACCCGCTGTCGGGGTGGACCTCATTGCCCCAGTGATACCAATACATGCCAATCTTTGTATCTTTGTCATGATTTTAAGGTTGGTAACTTTGTCCAGTGAACTCCACCAGACTACGTTACCGTAAGTCAGTACAGGTCTAACTATGGCTGTGTACATCCATTTGATAATTTTTGGGCTTGGACCCCACGTTTTGCCAAATATCCTGTTGCAGGAATAGAAAGCAAACATGGCTTTCTTCGTTCTTTCTTTAATGTTGAGACTCCAGTTCAGTTTCTTATCCAAGATCACACCCAGATATTTGGCATGATCGGAGATTTTGAGCTGGGTCCCCTCAATAAAGGGAATTTGAAAAGTCGGTATTTTCCTTTTGTTCGTAAAAAGGACTAATTCTGTTTTTTGCGGATTAACCGCTAGACCGCAGTTTTTAGTCCACGTATTTACTACTAATAAGGCATTCTTAATTTGTTCACTAATCGTGGAGGGAAATTTACCTGTCGCTAGTAATGCAAGGTCATCCGCATATGCGACTACTTTTACTCCACTATATTTCAGTCTCATTAGAACTACGTTCATCACGAGTATCCAGAGAAGCGGAGAAAGGACCCCCCCTTGTGGAGTCCCTCTGGAGGTAGATACTTTGATCTGTTCTCCTCCTAGCTCAGAGTTTATCTGTCTGTTTCTTAACATGCACATTATCCATCTGATGATGGCGGAATGTACTTTAAGGTTAACGAGAGCTCCTTCCACTGCCTCGTTTCGGACATTGTTAAAAGCTCCTTCAATGTCTAGAAAGGCGGCAAGGGTGTATTCTTTATCTTTGAGCGTTTTTTCGATTGTGCTGACGACGCTATGCAGCGCTGTCTCAACACTTTTGCCTTTTGAATAAGCATGCTGGGCTGGAGACAAGACCTCCGGGCTCAGTGTGCTGCGAATGTGTAAGTCTATTAGTCTTTCAAATGTTTTTAAGAGAAAAGACGTGAGACTAATGGGTCTGAAGTCTTTAGCTTCTGTGTGGCTGGGCTTTCCAGCTTTCGGAATAAAAACTACCTTGACTTCCCGCCACACCTTGGGAACATATCCCCATTTCAGGCTACTTAGGAATATGTTTTTTAAGTGTGGGATTACAAGGTCTTCACATTTTTGTAGCATCATGGGGAAGACGCCATCTAAACCAGGTGATTTATACGGTGAAAAGGAGTTAATAGCCCACTTTATCTTTTCTTCCGTAATCAACTCGGCTGGTGTTGTATTTTCTATGCAGAGCTCTATTCGCGGGTTGTTATTCACGTTAGAGGTGCAGCTGGGAAAGTGAGCGTTTACCAGAAGTTCCAGTGTTTCGCTACACGATTCTGTCCAATGTCCATTGGGTTCCCTAAGAGATCCCAGAGTAATAGGTCCCTTAGCCAGTATTTTCCTGAGTCTTGCTGATTCATTGGTATTCTCAACTTGACTGCAGAAGTTCCTCCATGAGCTGCGTTTGGCTCTTTGTGTTTCTATCTTGAAATTCTTTTGACTAGTCTTATACATTTCCCAGTCCCTATCTGTTCTAGTCCGCTTGGCAACATTGAAAAGTCTCCTTGTATCTTTTCTGATATTACCAAGTTGAGTTGTCCACCAGGGTGGTTTCTTTTTACCCGCTCCCCCTGATCTAAGTGGACATCCCTTTTCAAAAGCTTTACCGAGAATCCCAGTTAAGCTATCAGTAGCTTTGTCTATTAACTCTGGTATTTGCAACGCATGAGTACTAAGGTTTTGTATTTCTGTTCCTACTACCCTATTAAAAATATCCCAGTTGGTATTTCTGAGATTTCTAAACGGTTTACGGGGACCTATGGTGTCGGGTATTGAGAATTCTATGAGCTTGTGGTCAGAGAATGATTCATCCTTCAATACCTTCCACTGTTCTACGGAGATAGTATCCGAGTTGCTCATAAGAGTGACATCGAGTACCTCTTTACGGTTTTTGGTAACAAAAGTGGGTTCCCTGCCCCTATTCGCTACCAAAATATTATTTTCTATAATAAATTCAAAAAGTGACTCACCTCTATCGTTGATATCAGTGCTTCCCCACTGCGAATGGTGTGCGTTGGCATCGCAGCCAACAACAGTATCCCATCTCTCCAGTGCAGCACGTTGGATGAGTTCCTTGGTTATCTCAGCCGGTGGTCCTTCTGTCCCGTCCCCCAGCATATAGCATGATGCTATTACCAGTGGTGGGAGCCCGGCACGTTCAAGTTTAACCGTCGTTTGGTCTAAACAGCTGTATGTGGATAGAAGAAAGAGGTTAATCTGTTTTCTAGCTACAATACAAGTTCTAAATCTACTGTTAATGCCTACATTTGTGGGACTATACAGCGTAAGTTCTTTGGAGTGTAAGCCTCTAATTCTGCCACCTGCAATCCAGGGTTCCTGATATGACGAGTTCCTGGTCAATCAACCGCCAACCTAATTGACCACATTGTGATCGGTGCAAGGCACTCCTCATGCATCAAGGATGTCAGAATAATCCGAGGAGCCAACGTTTACTCTGACACCTACTTCGGTGTAGCCAAGGCCAGTTTAAGGATATCTAGATGTCAGACGGACCCTCTTAATTAGTCCTAATGTCAACCTTAAGCATCGAAAGCCCGGGGAGGAAGTGCTTGGCCTTGCACGACCACAAGACCAAAACGCCTGGTTCGACGAAAAATGCCGGCAAGTATATGTAGCCAAACAACACGCGTACAAAGTGGAGCTGCAAAGAAGGACTGGAGCTGCTCGTGAGCTCTACGAGCAAAAGAGGAGAGAGGAACACCGCCTTCCCAGAAGGAAAAAAGAATGCATGCAAAGTGCGCAATCGATGACATAGAGCGATGCCATTGTAGGAATTAAGTTGGGAAGTCTTACCAAAACGTAAATGAGACTCCCAAGGTTACAATGACCGATCCTAAACCTGCAAGGATGATCAAAGGAACGCCATGTTAGAATCGCAGTTGGTGCTAGGGATGTAGAAAAAATCATCTCTGCAGATATGTAGTATAACGGCGATGACGAACCGAGTTCCATTACCATGCTGATTGCACCATTTGACTTAGATGACGTGATGTAGGCCAACAATTCCGTCCACCCGGTCTCAAGAAAAAGAAGATATCAACATCTGATCAGATCATCTGCAAAATATGGTCGGAAGAAAGCATGTCCGGTATGTAGAACCTCACCATTGTTTGTCCGATCCTCAAGTAAAACCATCATCTGGACTGCACCTACAACAGACGCATCACTGTCTTCTTAATATCGCCTAAGAGATCTTCTCTGCCGTAATTGGTGAACACCTGAAGCTATTTGTCAACAACCTGATATGTCTCCATCAGTGTGACTTTAGGCCAGGGAAGTCCATCCTCAACCAAATATTTGCACTACGGCAGATCTTGGAAAAAACCCAGGAGTTTCAAATCGATACCAACCACCTTTTCATCGATTCCAAGGCCGCGTATGACAACATCTATAGAGACGAGCTATAAAGAGAAAATGTCTAGTTTTGGCACCCCTGCCAAAATCGTCCATTTGTGCAGGATTACGATGGACAATGTACGCTGCTCCATCAAAGTCCGCAAAGACCTCACCGAAACCTTTGATGTCAAAAAAGGCTGTAGGCCAGGCAACGCGCTGTTATGCGACTTCTTCAACATCACTCTCAGCACTAGAGGCACAATCTTTCAAAAGTCCGTCCAATTACCCGCTTACGCTGACGACATCGACAAAATCGGATGAACAAAGCGAGATGTCAGCGGTGCTTTCGGGAGTATTGAGAAGGAAGATGAGGAATGAAGAAGAAGATACATCAACGAACTGTACAGGCTGTACAGCGACACCAACTTTGCCACAAAAGTGAAAAGCTTAAGCCTAGTACGCAGATCGAGACAAAATTTTTCTCCCATATAAAATTTTTCCCAGGACAAATTTTATCTCGTTTTTTTCCAAGCGGTACGCAGCTCCAGCGCAAAATTTGACACTTGACACCGCTGTACGAGAAAAGGTAAAAAAAAGTCTCCACTTAATTTTGCGCGGAAAAAGAATGCTCGAAGCATTATTTTTCCGGACAAATTGTGACGTTTTATATATATTTCGCTTTTTATAAACTAAAATCATCTCCCTGTTTCATTCTTTCCATTTATAAGACGTTGTGAGGACGCAAAACTGAAATAAATATAAAATGCGTACAGAAAATGGGCACGTTCCGCTGGCTATTCTCAGTTATCCGGATAGCTTTGTGTTGTTGTAATCCCTTGTTAAAAAACAGCTGATAACAGCTGACGCAACAACAACTCAAGTTATCTCAAAATTTTTAGGATAGCTAGATAGCATAGCGAATAAACATTGGAACGCGAGGAATGATGACATGGAATGAGAATAGAATTAATTGAACAGCTGTTTTAAATCAGTCAGTGGCGTAGCTAATGAGAAAGGGTACAAAAGGGCCACATTTCAGATACAGAAAATATTTGTTTCAATACAAAATTTAAATTGATTCCCAAAACGAGTTGGCAATTTTAATTGGATCTTGGGAGCAGTGGAAAAATGTGAACATTTCTGATTTTGACATGGTTTTTTTAATCCATCGACATCAATGGAATTTGACAGTTGATGGCTTGAAAGATGAAGAACAAATTATTTTGACGGAAAAAGTTAATTTGATCCAAATGTCAAAAAAGTGCCCTTATCCACTTTTTCCCGGAGAAGTAAAAAACCTTCAAAAATTTCAGAATTTTTAGTGGTTTTTTAATCCATTGACATCGTGGCAATCCTTCAATATATTTTGACAGGAGAAAATCCTTCAATATATTCATTTGGGAGACAAACTACCTATATTTTGACGGAGAAAGTGTATTTTGATCCAAATGTAACCAAATTGCCCTAAAATCGACTTTTCCAGAGAAGTAAAAGCTGAAAGTTTCAGATCTCTTAAAGGTATTTTCATCCATCCACATTATATTGTTCACCATCAAGCGCATGCGTTCAATTTTTCTTGCTCTGTAAATGCTTTGAAGGAATATGATTTCTGTACATGAAAAAGTTTCAAATTTATGTTAATTTAAGGAAATTTTATAATTTTTCAAATTTATAACTACGCTACTGTTCTCATTTGACTTTTGTTTTTATCTCTACGCCTTCAGAATTTGTCTCGAGAAAAAAAATGTAGAGATAAAATTTGTCTTTGCTCGATCTGCATACTAGGCTTTACGACTGAGATGGCTGGGTCACCTAGAGCGAATGGAAACCAATGCTTCGGCCCGGAAGGTCTTTAAATCCAACCCTGTGGGACAGCCTAGTAGAGGTGGCCTGGGTAGCGGAAAATGTGGCGCACGCAACTGGAAGAGGACTTCAACCTAGCAAGCTAGAAACCGAGCCGGCTGGAAGAAGCTTGTTGGTTGAGGCCCTGGTCCATCCAAGACTGTAAGTAAGTAAGTTAGTTAGCTTTGTTGCTGAACAGTGCCACCGTTAATGAAATCCAGTACTCCTAGTTACTCGCATATAAACCCTATAGCTTATGCAAGTCATCATGGAATTGGCTGATTGCTGATGGTGTCACTTCCAGGAGGCAGCGAACACGATGAACGCATTCAGCTATTCTACCCTATTTTCTAACTTTTTAAGAAAAAAGCAGATGACAGCACTAAAAATTGAACAGATCACTTCGAAATTTTTCCCCTCCAAATTTCTAACAACAGAAACCGAAAGTAAAAAAAGAGAACTCCAGCGACGAAAAAAAAAGAGAAGTCTAGTAAATTAGTAACTTCAAATGTGGAAAGGTAAATTGGAAACTATGTTCTACAGAGAGGACACTATTGGCTGATGGACCATTGTTTTTCTACTCTCTCCCAGTATACTGAAGAGAAAACCTGCAGAAAAAGAAGGGATGTATAACGACAGGAACATGGATGTTGGAATTTGGAAAGAACAGTTTTTGTCGCGGTAAATTTAACCGTGACAAAGTTAGTAAGTAATATTTATATTGTTTGGTGTTATTTGACGTCACCCAAAAAATAGGGTGTTCAAATTAGAGGTGTCCTTTTTTTAATTTTAAATTACCGATTTTGTATTTATTTTTATTGGAAATTATAGTGCATTGTTTCCGGTTTCCTAGAAGGCAACACTATTTTCAAAGTTGAAACAAAGTCAATAAGAACCAAGAATACATTTGGCGATACATTTTAAATACAAAATTGCAATAAATATTGTGTTCTTTTCAAATTTTGATTAAAGTATTAAAAATGTATCGCTCAGGCTTTATTAGCATTTAGTAAATAAAACTGCGATGTTTTTAAGCTCAGGAAAATAAAAAAAAAAATAGGTACAACACAATAATTGTTTCCAAAAATCAATACAGCACTTAGCCGAAGCTCTTCAATTGTTCGCATTCACTGCAAATAATTTATAAAATGATAATCCCATGGGGATCAAATGTTCATTCAGAAATTGCATTGTATTTGAACATTCCGTAATTTTATTTCTATTTTTATTGTGAATTGGTATTTTGTTAATCCTTTTGAGGCTATTTCTTCTTATGGATCTTTTTCAATTTTAAAAATTCAATTTTCCATCAAGTTTGAAGTGAATGGGATTCAATTTTATTTTTCAATTCTGCAATACACACATACATACATAGGGTACAAGACTATATTGAACCATTCAATGGACAACTGAGTCCGTGTGTTTTTCGAGATCACAGAATTGTTGAAGCTTTACCTCTATAGAGCTATTTGCTTTCAGCGAATCACTATTATGGACGATGCAAAATGCAGTTAATTACCAATTTGTTTTGTATGTTACATAGTTACCTATATCCTTTATCCCTTTTCTATGAATGCTTGTTTGAGTGTTTTTGTTGCTAATGGCGTTTAAACTCTTTCAAAAGGTATCTATGTCATTTGAATTGAACACACACTCTCTCTCATTATTGTTAACTGCTAAGAGGATTACTGACTGCATTCTAAACTGTTTATCATGGGGTAGAGGGAAGAGGCTTTCATGAATCCACTGTACGATTTTTGCCTTTTACATAACACATAAGTCTCTAACGGGATGCATGCATAGGTACTGAGTTGGTGAATGCAGATATTCCAAAGATCTATCCCAACTCATACGCTTCCAAATGACTTTGAAAACTGAAATCATCCTTCTATTCAGTCTGTCCTTATCTAAATTCCTGTACAATCACAAATGTCATACAAATGACGCCAGTACGTAACTAGTCCAAGTCCTGATTCTCTTTCTTTGTCGTATTCGCAGAAAGTTTTTACGCTTTTCTAACAATGTATTCCATTTTCTTTCATTTCAGCTATTCATCAGAATCAGAAGGAATACACCAGCTATCGCTTAGCGTATCAGGGTCTTTGTTGCTGTCACCGGGCGTGCGTCGCGTCGCCACGTCGTCGTCATATACATTCGTGGAATAATACTGCTAAAAGATGACAGCAAAATGTCACAATTGCGAAAATCAGCTTCTTTCCGTTCCAGGATTCCAGTAAGAAGAAGTCGTTTGCCACAGCGTCGTTGCTGTAGTCCACCCCCAGGTGGCGTGGTGAGGTTAAGGGGTGCCTCAAGCGCATGTGGAGGAAGAACAACCACCAACACCGGAGACGTTGGCTTAGGGCTGCAGACAAATAGAAGTTTTGCATTCGAAAGATGTGATATCACCAGCAATAGCAATAGCAACAACAAAAAGAAAATTCGCAGCAATAGCAAACAGCATCAACACAAACGATACTCGTCATCTTCATCGTTTTCCAGCAGCGACGAGAGCTATGAATCTGAAGCACCACGCCAGGTATGAGAAGCTAGAGATACTAATTTCTTTTGAAAGAATTTCCCAGATGCATGCACATATGAATTTTCCCATTTTCCACAGTTGGCTCTTATATCTGTTTATCTTATTTATATTTTTTTATGTTATTATTTATACAGAATGGTTGGGATATCAGGGATAAACGAAGGGTGCAAGCTATTGTTGACATATTTATATTCTCAGCATCGCAAAGAGACAGGAGCACAAATTTAAAAAGATTAAACGTAACTTTATTTGGTTGGCATCACATTATTGGAATTGTTGTGTGTAAGATGTGTGTTGGGATGTATGCCAAATGGGGATGGAGGTAGGTGAATGTGCCATACAAAGCGCAGCGTGTCAAGAACGTGTGTGCTTTGAAGATTTATACATATTTTGGCAGTTAAAATAAATTGATTTAATATTAACACGATATAGCTTTACTTTTTTGTTGCGTGGGATTTGTTCTTTAAAAAAGAAAATGCGTTACGAAAAATAATTCAAGAAAGTACCATTACATGCAGGAATATGATAACAGCTATATATTAATAGACTAAAAGATGGTTGAGGAGTTAAAGCACTTCAAAAAATAGAAAGTATATTACTTAGTTCAATTAAAATGACAGATGTTAATTTTTTGTAGGCATCGTTATGTTTTTAACAATCAGAGAAATCGATCAGAATTTCATTCTTCTTAATACTCACGTAAAAACCCCTGACATCACGCTTTGTTCGTCTGATTATTTCAATATCGTCGGCTTAAGCCAGTAATTGGACGGACTTTTGAAAGATAATGTCTCTAGTGTATACGTGAGAGTTAAGTACTATTCTTTCAAGAACGATATTAAAGAAGTCACATGACGGGCAGCGCCTTGTCTAAAACCTTTTTTGGCATCAATGGTATCTTTGAGGACTTAGTCAACTTTGATGGAGCAGCGTGCATTCTCCATCCACAAACGGACGAATTTGGAAGAGATACCAAAACTAGAAGTTGCTCTATTAAGCTCGTCTCTATAGATGCTGTCATGCGCGGCCTTGAAATCGATGCAAAGTCGCTGGGTATTAATTTGAAATTCTTTGGGCTTTTCCAAGATCTGCCGATGTTGCGAATATTTGGTCGTTGCGTTGGGAAACTTTTTTGGTCTAAAGCCACACCGATATGAACTAATGAGGTTGTTGACGAATGGCTTCAGGCATTCACAAAGTAAGGCAGAGAAGATCTTGTATGCGATAGAGACTGATGACCCAACTAACATTTCAACTTCGGTTCGGCCTAACTGAATAGGCTTTCTGATTTCCTTAAGACATTTGTAAAATTTAGTTAAGCATAAAAAGGAGAATATTATAGAACTTCGAAAATGATTTCGGAAAATCTTCTTGGAGGCCCCGTATGCAGATCTTTTAAAAGCTTCAAATTCTATACGATCTATAAGAAGTTTTAACGAGCCCTATTCGAAATCTTAATGAAATTATGGTTTTGACAGATAGCTTCAGAAATGTTTCTATAAAAGTAAATACGCAAGTGTAATAGAAAGTCTTATAATACCTACTAGAAGCCGACAATACAGCTCTTACAGAGGTTGTAGGAAAATGTGGGAAAAAATATAATTCTTTTTACTTTCAATTTCTTTTGAGTGATTTTTACCGCATTTAATGTTTACTATACCTGAAACTATTATTTGTTTTCAATTATTTGTTAATTAATGAATTGGAAATAATTATAAAACACAAAGATTTTTCTTACCTGTCTAGGAATCGAACACGGAACTCCTGCGTAAGAGTTCATCACTCTACCCACTCAGCCATCTTAGATATAAAATGGAAGATGCAAAAACTTAATCAGTATTTTCCAGTCTTACATGCTGGCTCCACTAGACATGAACGATGTCCAACACCCAAACCACAATGCAATCAGCAGACTGATTTGAATGGATATGTCACTGCACGGACATGGATTTTTGAGACTCCATTGTTTTTTTTTAAACATGTTCATATTTCATAATCCGACCATGGCTCATGCCCAGTGGAGCCTTCATGTTAATAACAAATTTGTAACCCTTTCACACGAAGAAACAAGATGTACAAGATTTTTTTTTTCAAATCGCTTGTTTATTATTAAAATAAAAATCTGAAGAGCTGAGTGGTTGATTTTTAATTCAATCGCCTATTGCCTGAGGTTAAGTCTAAGCTTTTGATTTTTAAAAATTTCATCTTCGTCATCGCTTTCTTGAAAACATTTATCATTGAACTCGTGTGTGTTATCCCTCATAAAAGTTTCGCCTCTCATGCTGGTAGTGGGGTTCATATCTAAGTAAAGTATGAATATTTATATTTAAAAGAAAATTATAAACAGACAAACAATGAAACACACTTAAATCTTCTGGCTCTGGAGATATTTGATTTATCGATGAAAGATTTATTAAATCTGAACTTTCTTGCACTCACGTCGTTGTCTTTCTTTTGCATTCTTTTGAAGATCTAAGTTACGAGCTCTCTGGAGCATTAAGGAACGTCTCACCGCAAGGGATCTATTAAATATTCAAACAAAAAAAACTTCACAAACAATTTATTCAATAAACCAAAATTTATCAATGACTTCATTTAAATGACTTTGACAGATTTGAGTCTCTTTAGCATAGACTGACATTTTCTATTATGGTTCGTTAATAAAGTCTGAGAAGTCTCTGCGAAGTATTCGATAAGGCTTCCAGCAATTTGTAACCGAAACCTTTTGAAGACAAAGTGACAGGAGCTTCAATTAAATTACTCTATACAATCTTTATACAGTGACAGCTTCATGTTTCTTCGTTAATGTTATGAAGAGAGGTCTATCCGAAACAAAGACGCTAGTCTCGTTTAATTTTCTATATCAAGCTTTCAAACGACTTTAAAGAAGCATGTTATTGAAATCATGACTTCTATTGGAAATTTATTTTTGATGAAAGCTTTATAGAAGCTTTATACATATCCAGACTTGCAGCATATCGATATTTCTAGGCTAATAGAAACTGAAATGTTAGTTGGGGATGCCTCTGTAGTTGGTGCAGTCCAGAGAACCGCCTTTACTGATGATCGGGCAAACAATGCTGAGCTTACATGTTTTCCTCCGACCATATTTTGCAGATCCTAACTAATTAATCGCCAGTCACTTAGAAAAGCTCGGTTACAAATCCTGCAAGTTTATTAGACTTTAGTTAAGATAAAGCTATCTTCACTTCATTGAGATCGGGTGAACGGAATTCTTGGCCTTCGTGTTGTCCAGGTGCAATCTGCATTAGCGGAATTCAATTCTTCATCGCCGTTAAACAATCTGCAGTAATATTTTTTCCATATCCTCAGCATCGATGGTGGCGGTGATTCTACCACGATGTTCCCTGAAATTGGTGGCATGGAAGGGACCCAAATATTTCTGCCGAGACCGAACGGCTAGATGAGAAGTACTTATTCATGACAAATCCCAATTAACAATTTTGGCACAATAATCATCCAAAGAAGCTTCTCATAATCATTTCTTGCAATCATGGTAAGCATTATATGATAGTCCATAGAGTTAAAGAGGCGCACTTTTTAAGCCATGGAGTAAATATAGTTGCCCCGAAGAAACACTTCCTGGACTCAATTTAGAAGAAGGTGGAAAAATAAAAAAAACATATTTAAACAATTGATTTATTTTTATTTATAATTCTATTTTATATTATTTATTTGCTAATATTTTAATTTTTTATCTGAAATGCAATCTTAGAATTTATTAGACATTATTAAAGTTATAAAAATTACAAGGTAACTGTGGGATTCGAACCATGGTCCTCTCGCACTGAAAGTCCACCACGCTTACCGCTCGACCATGGAAGAATATATTAACAATGAAAAAAAAAAACGTATGCACTCTCTCCACACTACTGTTTTGTGGCTTACTCTTTAGTATACCAGAAGTGGTTTGTGTTTTCGCTAGCATAACATAAATGGTCTGTGGCTGCACCTAAGCATACCAATACAAGCAATATAGAAACGAATTAGTAGAAACTAACATAGAGATTGTATAACAATTTTATAGGATGACTATAGAAGTGAAAGCTTCGTCGTCATTTCATAAGAGCAATATAGAGAGATTAAAAAAACATTGGTATATCGCTTCTATCATGCTGGTATAATTTGCACCAGAAAATATTTAAGGAATCAGTAATACTCCAATGAAGTATTTACTTCCCGTCAGAGGGGTAAAAGGAGCGCTATAGAAACAAATAACACTTTAATGTCTGAAATACGAAGCAACTTTGTTAGTTGGGATATACTCTGGGAGGATTCGTCAGTTCCTCCTAAGAGGCAGTACCTGACAAAAAACATTTATGTTTTTAGGTGGCAGCAGCTGGGAATGTAACCCAGACCCTTAGCATGATAGTCCGACGTACTTACCATTATGTCGCGAGGTACTACAGGTTCTTTTTACCTTTAAGTAAAACTTCCGAGCTTAATTCTTGCAATAGGATCATTTTATTTCATCAATTGTGCACTTATCATCTTCTTTCTCCTTCTTATTTCTTCTGAGAAGCCGATGTTCCTTTCTACTCTTCTGCTCGTAAAGCTCACGATTAGCTCTGATGCTTCTATGCACCACCGCTTGGTATGCATGTTGTTTGGTTGCATGCACTTGCCGGCATTCTTAATCGAACCAGGTGCTTCGGTGTGGTGGTCCTGCGAGGCACAACAAGCCAGAATAGGCATCTCTGATGGCTTCCTGGCAATTCTTGAACTGGTTGTCGGTGCTGGAAGTTGGTGACATAAGAGTTCTTATGAAGAGCCGAGATACTCGGCAGAGCATGTAGTTTGAATTCCAGCTAAAATAAATAATAAATGCCTGTTTTCAAAGGCAATATTTAAAAAAAATACGGTCTTTTCTTGAACCAATCTACATTACCTAGCCTCATATCGAATATTATGTAAATAAACTTGCACCACCATAATAAAAAAACATAGACTTATGGTTGTGGTGAATTTAACATCATTCACCCATGTTCTGAATTCCGATTAATTAAAAAAAAATCCTTTCGTTTTCTTGCTCTCGGTGTTTTGAAATACTTTTCGTTTTCAATTTATGTATGCGTAATGAGTGTGTTTTGACTTCCAGGTGGATTGAAAATTAGCTTGACATTTTAAATTAATTTGACATTTAATATTTTTTGAATTAATAAAAAAAAATATTTTTTGTTGCAAATACAGGCAGGCACTAGGTTTTTACTTCAAATCCACGGACCACGATAACACTTACATACATTTTTACTGTTGTTTTTAAATCTAATTTATTTTGACAGATTTTTTTTTAAATATATTTTACGTTTCGAATTTTCTTTTTACGGATTTTGAAAAAAACAAACCGGTTTGAATATCGACTATTGGTAGTCAATTTGTACTAAATTCAGAAATGATTTTTGAATGTACGGAAATCAATTTCGTATACGTACATATTTGATTCCGAACGGAAATCAGAGCTGGGGTTGTTTCACCAGTTCATTCTTTTTCCGTTAAGCCTATAAGAAAAATATACAAAAATGATCCCAATCTGTGGAATAAATCCAACTGAAGATTACGACCATGTTATTTTCTAAAGAAGGGCTTTGGCACTTTTCCTACTCCAACCGATTGAATAGATGATGAATATAACAAACATGTTGGTATTTTGGCGTAAAACTCATAAAAGGGGAAACTCTATCGAATACAAATTCGTAAAAAGTTTGTAAGCTATCCATCTAAAAATAAAGTAATTTTAATTTGAATCATTATTTTAAATTCTCGTCAAAAGCCCAATTATCTGGTTTCTTGCGTTCCACTATTTAATAACGAAATAATGAAGTTGGAAAACATATTCATGCTCATTCACTTTCAAAACAACCAGCCAGCACAAATCAAAATTGACATCTAACCCGCAAAGGTGCAAACACAAAACATAAAAGATCCAGAAAAAGAAGCACAAAAATAAAAATAATTTAAAAAAGTGCGTATACGCCTGAGTGCATATTTACAAACAAAACTTATGAACAATTAAATATGGTGTTTACAAAATCTCTTCAGCTCAATTCAATCTAAACTTAGTTTCGAATATGCTCAATTGCCGAGCAGGTCTCTATATGCGGACAGTGACTTAATGCGAAGCCTATAAAAATAATGGTAAATAATGTTGAGTTATGTATTTTTTTTGTATTCTTTTTTATTTTCCATTTTCTTAAAGCTAGACAAACATCATTAAAACTCATCAATGTCTTACAACTAGCTTGTAGGATACATATTAATAAGTAGGCTCAACCTTTTATTTTGAGCTGGCGGGTTAAGCTTTTGTATGTAATACATACCCTAACGTAACGCTTAAGAAGTATTTCCAAGATGGCAGCAATGTCAGGAGGACAAGAGAAGAGTTGCCACTTACCAGTTTAAGTCTCGAAATGTAGCTTATAAATCGAAAACCAGATTCGCACGATGACCCGAGAACTGCCGTTGGATTCAGCGCCATTGAAACCATAGGACCACATTATTGATTTTCTCCCACCCCTCCCCTTGCACGAAAGGGATGGAAAAAGACCATTTTGGGAAAGAAAATTTGCAAAGCTAAGAAAAGTTAGAAAATATTAATATTAATGAAGTTTCAAGACTGGTGTCGACGTAGAATTCAAAATCAAAATCGAAAAAACTTCATCCAAAGTTGATTGAAAACCTACTTTGTTTTATTAAAAAGTCACTTTCAAAGTGCTGGAAAGGGGGATATGAAAGATTAACAAACTAAAGTATTTATCTTGGTATAATATTGTGTATGTATGTATTCATTTATTTAGTATAATTTACTATTTTTCTACAGAATTTGTATAAATTAAAATATTCGTTTAAATCATAAGTTCATTAAAAATTTAAACATTGGTTCTAATAAAATTTATCAATAATCTTTTAAAAACATGAAAATTTGACTCATTCTTAATTTCATTTGGCAATTCATTAAAAAGTTTAACACCTTTATACATGACCATGTTTTGTGTTCTATTATCTCTATAAAAAGGTAATCTAAAATTGTAATTTGATCTCAAGCATATGATATTAGCATATGACTCATGATTTAAGAGTATTTTTTAATGTCCAATCTTATAAAATCAAAAGATCCCGATACAATCACCTTAAAGAAAGTTATAGTCTTTCTCATAAATGAAGACTGAATTTTTAGTGAAACAAGTAAAACATTACCAAATTCCAACAGCATCGACATGAAACTTGATCCCTATATTTCATTCGTCATAACAAGAAAATATTTATAGAGAAAGGGTGTTTTTTTTCAATGAAATGGAAAAGTTTTGAATTACTACCATGAATCCCCTCCTAAAACTAGAACGTTGATGAAAATTGGTGAAAACATTTGACTTTTCATCAAAACCAAGAATCAAAAAAGACGACCAAGGAGATATCCATGGTCTGATGTCAGTGACAGATATTACTCCTTAAAAGTAGCACAACTTCCTACGGTACCTTTTGTGTCCTTTATTTTGAGTTTATTAGATTTAACATTACAAAATATCTTAAAATCATGCACTATATTACATTTATGCACCTCGGTTTCAGAAACATAAAATGCTGGGTCAAAAACTCTGATTTTCACTCCCCCTAGAAAAACACCCTCATACCGTGGTTTTTTATTGCAACAACTAATTAACGACAAGTTATCCACCTACACTTTTTATCCGTGTAGTCCAGGCAATTTGTGCTCAAAAGGGAGCAAACTGTGGAGTAGTTTTGATTTGTTCACTGCCTTATGTTTCCGGGGGTGCTAAATTCGAATCTGAGATTTACGACTAAAATTTCTTGAATACATGCCACATGAAAAAATTTGCAATTATGGTACAAAAATTCATTTTTTTTAGTTTTTTGCCTATAACTCGAAAACTATTGGTTTTATGCAAATTACATAGAAGTTAATTGAAACTATATACAATTTCGACAAACTGGCAACAATCTGTTCCTATTTGTCTCTAAGAAATCCTTATTTTAAAATTATGAATTTAGCATATTTTCAAATAATGTAGTTAAAGAGGCAAGCTTACAACTAATGATTTTCTCAAAGATTAATAAAGTTTTTTGAAATATTAAGGGCTTGGCCACGTAGTGAGCGTTAGAGCGGCGAGCGGCAAAGTGGCAGAGCGGCAAAACTACACAATCCTGGAGCGGCAAAAAAAATTAAAACATATGGGATTGTATGGTTGCGGCCACGCAGTGAGTGGCAGCGGCAGAGCGGCAGAGCGGCATCGCTCTGATTTAGATTCTGTTTTATTTTTTTATTCAATCCTGAGCGGCAATTTTTTGAGCTTTTTGAACGAAATAATAAAATAAAATGATTGTTTGATTATGTTTTTGTAATACGTTACTTGGCAAAGACATATTCAGATATAGAACTTGCCACTCTGCCGCTTTGCCGCTTGCCGCTCACTACGTGGCCAGGGCCTAAGAAGGAATTTTGAAGCTATTCAAAGGCCAGACTCGAATTCAACGCATCAAAGACCATCAGAAAAGTATAGCTTGGTTCATGCTAAGGACAAAAATTCAAATTTTGTCACGCAAAGTAGTATATTAGTGTTTTCGAGTGCATTTTCAGAAACAGTCAAAATAAGTCAATTTTCAACGAGCGCTTGAGTCCAAATGAACTGTCGCAGAAAAAAACTTTAAACAGAGATTTAATTCAGACAAAGTAATTCATGAATCATTTATAGTTTCAAGCCGTAAGTAATAAAATTCCCATTAAATGCATTTTTGCATCTTCTTTCCATTTTTTTCCATGTTGTGTCGTTACCTCTGATTTGTCACAAACCTCAGATTTGTATACAGCACCCCCAAAAACATAAGGCACGGAACAAATCAAAGCTACCCCACAAATTACATGGTAAATACACAATATGACTGGACTAGTGAGAGTTGCTTTTCTAACTTGATATCAAGTTGGCAAAGCACCTAAAAATAGACATAGAAAACATTGCACGATCTAACTGAATTTGTCACAACTAATTAACGACTAATTAATGGCAAATTATTAAGCCATCAACCCAAAGCACCCAAAAAAACATAAAAAATATTGAATGATAAATTCTAAATATTCACAACTTAACGATTCATCAAAGTTGCTTTGCTAACTTGACACTAACAATATTTCTTCTTAGTATGTGAATAATATTATTACTTATTGCTACCCAGGTCCAAATCAATGAAGGAACGCAGTCTGAAACACGGTGGCAGCCGCCTTCAATCCTCTTTGATCCCGCGCACGCTGCTTCAAGTCATCTAGACAAAGCTTTCTGGGATCCACGATGGTGTGGTCTTTAAACCGGAGGCTCGGTCTTCTTCATTCTCTTGAATCTGGGTGCTGGGGTTTTAAGACTCTGTTGGCTGAATTATTACTGTCCATTCGTTTGAAGTTGCCGAGCCAATGTTGTCAATTTGTTTTGATTTTCTGGACTACATCCACATTTTGATACAGCCCTCCTCGCACTCGAGGTAGATGAAATCCTTAATTAAATCGAAGTTGTTGCCATCAACCAGTTACGTTCCATCCTAACCGGTTGACAAATCTTTCATTATTTGTTGATTGCATGTACTTGGTCTTGTCTTTATTTACTTTAAGACCAACAAGTTTCGCCTGTTCTTCAACAACCGTCGCAAAAGACTATAATGGCCTGTTGAAAGTAGCCAATGATTTCGATATCATAGGCATATCCTAGATATCTACAGATGGTGGATTCTTCACTTGAAATTCGTTGGTCTTTACCAGGATTATGGCCGATCTGCTTGGCTGGAAGCCACACAGGTAATTGCCAATTATAGTGTGGCAGAAGATGATTCTTGAAATGCCCACACAACGTTCGATTGGATCTTTTATGCAAGGTTTATAAGGGATGTGCCTCGATAGTTCTTGCGAAAAAATGCCACGTAAATGCTGCGAACTGAAGAAACATGTTATCTTTCCTTGCACTTCCTTACCCATTCATGGTGCATTGCAAACGCTGCCTCAAGGATTAAACTAGGATATCCTTTGATCTTTTTACACTAGTTTGCAGGCTTAAGGCTTTTACCATTTCCCATTAAATTAAAGAATATTGTGATTGATTATATTTCTACACAATCTTGCTTCTTTAAATACCAACTAATATTTATAGTTATACATATATACAAATATCAATATTTTAACATTCACAGACTCGTTTTTTCACTGTCGATAAAATAAAGGAAATAAAAACTTATTTTCATTTTACTTTTAAATAGGTCACCGGACTCAATTGTTATTATTTTTTAGAATTGAAAAATAAAAAAAAAATAACTTAGAAAACAAAAACCCATTACCTACTCCCTCCTTTTTTGTTTATTATCTATTTTTGACCTACTTACATAATGCAATCGGACGCATTATGTGCTGGTTCTCTCATATTTCACACAAAAGTCATCAACTGCCAGAAACACTTGTTCCCGGTTGTTCTTCGCCTCAAAATGATACATCTCTCATCACATTGCGTATAATAATATTTATGAAAATTATGGCTGAAGGAAAATATTTATTTTCCATGATTTATGCATGAATATAAATTAATTTTGACCCAAAAATGCAACAGCTCGGAGGGAAATATGGAGGCTATGCTTTATGCACACCATACAAAAATAATTGTTTTTTTTTTTTTTTAATAATATCTACCACCCAAATCATCCCCAAAAATACTTGCCAAAGATATGAGATTAAAAAAAATCTATCGTGCATTATTTTTGGTTAAAATGTGTACTCTTTGCATAAATCCAGCGAAATTTATTTTGAGACGAAGATTCATTAGAATAAAGCATTACAAAGACTATGGAGGGATGAGATGAGCGAACAAAGAAATATTTGAATAGAATTTTATTATTTCTTTGTATTTGTTCCATATTTCATTGTTTTTATTGATTTTTGCTTGCGATATAAATAGATAAGTGCATATACCTATTATGAATATGGAAAGTTATGAATCGAACTCGATATTTCGATCAAACCTAACAATAAGATGATAAAGAAGACGAAAAATGTGGGTCATGGAATTCAGTCTGTCTGTCTGTTTTTTTTTTTAAACGTATTTATTTATTTATTTATCTTTTAGAACCAAAGCTTCAGAACTTTTCTTAAAAATTATTCAATAAATTACGTTTTAGTAAGGACGAGGGAAAAACAGCTTAAGCATTTATTTTGATTTTCGATTATCTTGAAAACGGGATGACTGATTTTAATAATGTTTGTATACAGAGCTATCGGATACCCGACTTGTGATACTACCCAGCGGGAAAAATTAAAAAAATCATTGAGGAAAAACCTGCTTTTTCCTTGAGGAATGGAAGCTGTACCTGCCACTTTTCAGCTTATTCCTTTGATGAATTTAACATGGGCGTGTCATTGGCGGGAAGCACATGCCACTTTCTCGATGAAAATTCACTAACGAATTCACTACTTCAATGGAAGTTGTTTATTCTCCGACCCAGGTGATGAAAAACATGGTGATTGCATAATCTGTGAATTCACTACGTACGGGTATTTAGCTTATTCATTAGTTCAATAATTTCGATGAAAAATCTAATGAAAATTCAGATATGAAATCACCAGTTTAGTGGTAGTTTCTTTTTCATCAATTATATCCTCCCATTTGTATTGTTTACTAAATCCCATCGGTAATGCACCCTTTATTTTAAAATGAAAACAAACCAAAAAGTTGTTTCAATTTCAAATCAAAAATTTTTGGCGTTTCGACAAACGCAATTTCTATTGACTTCAGTTCGTGTTACATTAACTTTTTTACAGAAAGTCACTGTGAACTGTATCCAACAAAATGAGAATTTATAGTTGCCAACAAATTATAAACTACTTTGTGCATTACTATTCATCGTTGGAATCATCGATTACAATTCACCATGAGTTTCACTCACATTTGTTTTTTTTTTTTTTTGTTCTCGCCATGAACACTTTACAAAGCAGATGAGTGGATTCAAACAATGAACTGATGATCTTGTACATTACTTTTCCACAAATTTTTCATCACATACTTTTCCCTTTTAAATTCACCGAAATAAAGGGTCGTTTCATAAACACAAAGCAGAAAGTGGAATCAAAGCTACGAACGAGGAAACTTTGCATTACTCTTCACCTACTAAATCATTGCATGTCGTTTCTCTTATGATTTGTCAAGTGAATTCATTGATTATGTCAGCAATAAATTTCATTGAGGACGATATTTCCCGCTGGGTAGGCCATAAGAAGAAACATATTATTCGAAATCGACTTTATGAATCGATCGAATGCGCCCAACGAAGATTTTCCTCCTGTACTAATTGCTGTTCCTCTAGGTTTGGATGTCCTTCCAGATTCTTCAGAATTCAGCTGCTGAGTTCCAACATATGCTGGTCAATGGGGATAAAGCCTGCTGTTTCGTACAGCATCTTATTTGATCAGTACTTCCTTGTGAGTGGGTTTCTATACAATAATTCTGTGCTTGTTTAAAGGATCTTTCTCTAGAAGAATTGTATCTCTTAATATCTAATGGTGATATGGTAAACGAGATGGGGCAGGCATACGTAAGAACCAGGCCTGATTAGCTGCTTGTAGATGAAGAGGTTTGTCTACTTGCTGAGTCCGTATTGTCTTGTTGGTGAAGTTGACTCTAAGGTACTTGGTGTTGTCCTATGTGTTAATAACCATGTTGCCTGGTAATTGGATGCTGATGTTTTGGCATCAAACTGGAATTCTTCTTCTTGCTCTCATTCTAGCTTGTGGTGGCTGGAAGCAGATGAGTTTCGTTTAGCTGGCGTTAGTTTTCACGCGTCACTCGCGATTTTTGGCACCTCAATTATGGGAAAGTTGCAAAAAATGTATACCATCCGAAAGGTTTCTAGATCGTGATAAAAGGTCAACTATTTTCAGTAATTGGTCAGCCATAGATTTTTTTGTATGAATATTTAATGATTAAAAAAAAAATCAAGGTCAAAACGATTTTTGGCACCTCATTTTAGGGAAATTTGCAAAAAATGTGTTCCATCAGAAAAATCTCTAGATCTTCATATATAAATGGTCAGCTAGTTTCAGTAATTGGTCAGGTATAGATTTTTTTTAATGAATTTTAAAAACTTCAAGGTCATAACGATTTTTCGCACCCCATTTATGGGAAGTTTACAAAAATTTGACCCAAATGTGGTGCCAAAAGTTTTTTTTGGGACCTTGAAACGAACTTCAAAAATTCATAGAAAAAAATCTATGGCTGACCAATTACTGAAAATAGTTGACCTTTTATCACCATCTAGAAATCTCTCGGATGGTATACATTTTTTGCAAATTTCCCATTAATAAGGTGCCAAAAATCGCGCGTGACCTTGAGCGCCCTTGAGAAGGATTAAGCCTTGATTACAAGTTATCTAGGGCTGACCAATTTCTGGGACCAGTTGACCTTTTCTGACCAATTACCGACTTTTTTGGCATTTTTTTTTTATTTCCCTCATATGAGGTGCCAAAGGTCCAGAGCCTGAAAATTATTCAATTAATTGGTACACTGTCGATGGCCTTTTCTGTGTCTATGAGGCACCACTGTTGTCTCCTTTCTGTTAAGTCCCACGGTGACGTCACTGTCTAGTCCCACTAGAGGATTTTTATTTTCGGGTTACACGCCCGGAATCCACACTGGAAGTTTGGTATTATATTTCTTTCCTGGCATAAATTGTTTACCATTCTCTGTATAAGTGATACCATGATACCCAGTCTTTGCTTATGCAGAAGAGTAGAGATATTGGCCTGTCTCCTTTCACATTTTACCTGCAGGTCTTCTTTGGCACCGGGACAATCTTTGCAGTTTTCCATGCTTCGGGAAAGAAGCTGTTGTTTAAGCAGTTGTTAAAAATGACCGCCAACAGGAATATGGCAATATAAGGCAACTTTTTCAGTAAAAATTTGGAGATGGTCTTGCTGAATTCTTAAAGTTGCCTGTATTGATGGTGGGACCCCTTCCACTGGATTTTGTTCCGAAATTATCAACACTTCCGCATTGTGTGAACAAATTGAAATGTACCACAACAAAAATAATGTTTTAATGACAAGTTGTGGATACACTGTAACTTCCTGTAACTTTCTGTTACTTCCTGCCAAGTATTATTCGTTGCATAATTTAGGGGGTTCGTAAGCACTCCATTTTTGTTGCATACTTTCAAAGATTTATTTTCATTTTTGAAGTGGATGTTAAATGGGAAGTGAAATATGCAACTCTTCATTAGAGTACCTTAACCATTCAAATGAAAGAAATCTGTTAAGCAAAATCTCATTTTTCTCAAAAACAGCTGAATGAAAGAAAAAGATCAAAATATTTTCTTGAAGATTCGATAAATCAAAACTAATCCTGTTAATAGGTATATATTTACAATATCTTTTTTTAAATTTAAATTCTGTCTACATATTAAAAAAACTAAAAAAATTGTTGCTCAAAATGGAATACAAAATAAAACAGAATCTAAATCAGAGTGACGCACCGCTTTGCGCCGCTCAAAATTACCGCTTGCCACTCATTGCGTTTCCGCAACTATACAATCCCATATGGTTTAATTTTTTGTTGCCGCTCACGACTGTGTAGTTTGGCCGCTCTGCCCCTCACTACGTGAACAAGCCCTAAGGCTACCTATTGTCATATGTAAAAGTGCCACTCAAGACTCATCTTAGCCATTCAGAATCGACAGAAAACTGAGCGCTATGAATGGTTGAGAGATGAATTAAGAAACTTAAAAAAGGCAAAATAAAATCCTTAAAAAGGAAAAAAAAGGCATCTATTAAATAAAGACAATATTAACATAGTTTAACGTTCATATAGAAGCATTAAACTACCAACAGCTTTTTAAAATTCTAAGCTTACAGCTTTTTAACATTGTGTCTTGAGCAGAAACGAGTAAGTGGAATCCATTTCAAACTCCACATCCATTCACTTCAACGTTTTTGGGATGTTTAGAATTGACGTCGCCATTTATTACAACATTTTATTGCCCTACAGATTTAAGTCCCGTATTTGCATTTAAAACAGTAGCGAACTTCTTCAAAACTTAGTTTGCAAATTGGCCTTTCGTTTTTGCCAAATATTTGTTGATGTTCTTGAAATTAAGATCACTTGTCCAATTGGAATTGACATTCCTTGATATGAAAATAATAGCTATATGTTCAGATATTTTTGGACAAAAATTATCAATCTGGCAAAGATGAATTTTTGATTTTTTATGTTCCAATGACATCTGACCTGATCAAAAAGCCCAAATTTAAAAAAAAATACCTTCACAGACACTCAAAACAACCTTTTTTTGTACTTTATTTTTATTTTATTTTTTTGTACTTTATTTTCGTATTTTTTTTATCTTGTAACTATGAACTTTGAAGAAAAAAATTAAAAAACGCAAACTTCCAAAAAGGTGGGATAAGGGAATCAGGAGGACATGAAACGTATTTGTATAAAGTCGATACTTTCATACGATAACGCACAAAAAAATGCAAAGTTAGCTAAATCCTATCCCAGGTTATAACTTATAACATGATCCACTAGGCAGGCCCTGGTTGTTTACAATCTGTCACGAGTCGCACTTCTAAATCAATTAAATCAAGGTCATTTAATATAATTATTTCAATTTGATTCTTTAATAACACTTTTATAATGTCCTATACTTAAAACGTTAAACGAAGCATCCCTAACATTATCTATTGAAGCTCTGACATCATATACTGCCCTTGCCTGTCATGTTAAATTGGAGTTAGTTTTAGATACTATAAAACCTTGGTGTATCTTTCTTTATTATAACAAATAAACATACAAACAAAGCACTGCAATTGTATGCAAATAATATTCACCATTGCATCATTGCAACTTTAACTATGATTAAATGAAAGCATGTACCCTGTACGTACATATCTATACCCACTGTTTTATGTCAATTCAAAGCATCAAGCATGATAACCTCGATAAATAACAAACTGGACAGCAAAAATTCATGTCCCAACCACAATGCAACTTTATTTGCACAAAACATTTCCATTTCATTCATTTTACAACCACAATACTTCGAAACATTAAAACACTAACATAATTATTATTTCATTATAATTCAATCCACAATGATAAACCATAGCTACTAAGATATTATATTATTTGTGATGTTTATATACTGCACTCTATAGATACAATGAAATTCAACAATAAATTTGTGGTGACCAGACCATGCGAGTATCTATTGATTTAATGATAAATATGAAAATGTTCACGAAAAGTGATGAGTGTCGTATCTCAATTTCAATTGTGATTATGTAATTAGAAGTGGTTTTAGGTAACAACAGGTATTGGAAACACCTCAGCAACTTTGCACAGTTTACACCAACTCCTTTAAGTCGATTGCAAGGACGCGTTTGACATTATCTAAAGAGATTTGCTATGTAGAGATTGCCTAGTTTTGGCACTCATGCCAAAATTTTCTGTTTGTGCAAAATTACTGTGGAAGTGGATACCGCATGCTCAAAGGTCACCAAGACTTCATTGATACTCTTGATGCCAAAAAAAGGTTTAAGGCACTGGCCCACTTTCATGTGACTTTGTGACTTTTTTAATATCAGGCGTGTTTTTTGAAAGAGTGTACAGGCAGCTCAGCAAATTTTTACACACAAACAACAACACAATGAAGAGTGGATATAATTTTGGTCAGTAATCGGAGTGCACATAATAGTGAATATAAATGTTGCAATCGTGAAAATGAGGGCGCTCAACTTGGTTGTAGAGTAAATATTCCTATCCTAAAAGTAGGCAATACCAAAAATGTCGATACTAACTCTGAAGTGTATACAAAAGTGCATAAAAGCGTTTTGTTCAGATTTTATTACTGCGCTGCTCATCACTTTCACCAAAACACGGCTATCGTTTAAAAAAAACAGCGCAAGACTTTACGCCATCATAGGGGCACAAAATTTCAAAGGTACCTCCAATTACTCGCTCACTCTGACGATATTCACATTTAGAATAACAGTGATGACCTCAAAATATTAAAAATTGAAAGACCTAGATAGCTATCAAAAGGGGATCCACATCAACGCTCCGGCCGAAACATATTTGAATTCAGCACATTTAGGATGCATTTGAGGAATTGCAAGAAGAAAAGGTTATTAATAAACTTAGTGTCGAAACTGGACACATGCAACTAGGGATCAAAAAGCTGGCTGGATGGAAATTGTTGGGTGAGTCTTTGGTCCCCACTAAAGGCTTGTAAATTTTGAAATTACTTTTGAAGCTGATATTAATGTCGGCCTCGAACCTAAGTAAGTTTAATCAAAGACCGTATAATACCAAGATATTGCATCTAGTGTAAAAATTCGCAGTCAAAGCGCTAGTACTGTGACGACCCCAGTGGTGACCCCATAGATGTGTGAGTGAGAACCCCGTCTATGTATAAGTTTTACAATCGTCGGTGGCGCGGTCGCTGAGTCGTGGGTCTGCGGCGAATAAAGGCTTGCATGTCTGTATGTGTTATGTGAGTTCGAATGTGATACAATACGTGAGAATGTTTCCCTTTCCCCCGACCGACCGCATCTAAAGCTGATTTTTGGTGGTTGGTTGAGATGCAGTATCTTGGTATTATACGGTCTTTGGTTTAATACAGATACAAGTCATACAGTTACCCTGATATTTGGAAAGTTGCCTTCTCTGTTAACTCCTGGTCCGCTAACAATATTCTTTAAAACGGCGTTAAAGAAAAGATATGTTAGCTCATCCTCTTGTTGAAACCCTATGAATATTTGGAAAGAATAGGAAAGCGAAAGACTATTACCAAGTTGCATATTGTACCGCTTATAGAATCTTACATATAATGCTCAGCAGGGACATGCCTCTTTAATTCACCCTAAACACTTGCTTTTGTTAAAACATGACGTTTAAAAGCTATAGTCATAACCCCTTGAGTACACATCAATTAATTATCAGTGCTGGATTTAGGCTTAGGCCCATGAGGCCCGAGCCTCAATAAACTTGGGGAAAACCAAATTTTGAAGGCACAAAACTAGGTATATCTAATGCTTTGTTTCCACCGAAGGTTTATCTAAGATTAGATTTAATAGGTCTATGTTGTGTTTCCACTTCATGAAAAAATTAAAAAGAAAATTAACTTTGACAGCGTCCCTCAGAAGCAAATGTTTTTAATTTTTTCTTATGAAGTGGAAGTAAGATAGGTTTCATTTGTGTCAAACACTAATAAAATAGATCGTGCCTCGTATGAATTCATTCAGCGTGATTTGAAAATATATTCGATTTGTAAATTTATTTGTTCTAGGAAATTTGAAAAAGATTGTATTTATGCTCTACGGTCATAGTAGCTTTCATTGAAACTCATCATTAAAAATTTTGTTCTTTAATTTTCAGACGTTTAGAAATCAAAATTGAAGATAAAAATTGTACTATTATCTCATTTCAAAGATTCAACAAGTTTGGGCCTAATTGGAAATATTGCTTGCTAAAAATAATGACTTAGTATTAAGCTTATTATTTGTACTTGGAATTTATCATCAAATTTGCTTTCTTACCGTCTCAAAATTGAAAATACTTGGGCTGAACATACTGTTTATTTTGTAAAAGTCAAACCGAACCGAATAATTGAAATTTAATAAAAATCGTAAGCTAGCCGTCTTCACTTTTAGCCAGCGCTTGATGTGTAACAATGCAATGTGGATGGATTAAAAGACATCAGGGTATTAATACATCATGAAATAATTTTTTTTTCTAAACTCCTTCCGGAATCTGAAACTTATATATTTGGTATGATGTTAGTATATTCAGTGGATATATATATTCTTGTTTGTTGTACGACCACATTAGTATGTGTATCTTTCCGACTGTTGTATATTGTAGTTCTACCTTAACCTCAAATTTAAAAACTTCCACCTAACTTGGCCATCTCTCTCTTTTCATGAGATGAGAATGAGATTAGCAAAAAAGAAACGTCAAAATCAGTCGCCTCACGTCTGAACACCGTCAAAGGAAGTGCCTGTAGCACATGTGTAACTACCCTTATCTATTGAACTAAAGATTTTTCATTGTGAATGAAAGAATACAAGGTTGGTTGCGAGTGACATGGATATAAGTTTGTAAATTTCTTCCACTTTAAATCTTCTTGCCGAAAAATGTAAACAAACAAATTTCCTCATTACGACAACTTTGTGAGTGCGATTACAAATGAAAGAGAAAAAAAATTCTTCCTCTTTTCGTAACGCTTTAAGCCACGCCCAAAATCGAGCTTACCCGCCGCTTTTTGAGGACTAGGTAACTAAAAAAAATATTACAAAAAAATATTTTTACAAAATTTTTGCATTACATATTTGAATAAAACCAAAATTTTATTAAGTATTTTTCAACACACGTTTTTGCTACATTCAGTGAAATTGAAAAGATTTCATAGATTTTTGTATTTTTAAGCAATTTTTGAAGTGGTCTATAATGATAAAAAAATAAAATGCACGACTGGATCGCACGTACTTGCTGTTATGTTCAAGTTGTGTGGGACTTAAGAACTTAGAACATATTCAAGTGATAATATAAAAAAATTAACAAAGCATTTAAATCCTTCTTTTATTTGTATAAACAGCCTGACAAATTACTTAGAGCTCAAAAAAAATTATGCCATTTGATTACTTGAAAAAATATGAATACATGCAAAAAAAAATTAAAATCGTTGGAGCCGTTTTCTTAAAAAATAATTTTTATATATAAAATTTTTGTAACATTTTTCAAAAAAAATGTTGGTACCTATGTATGCCAATTTTGAGTATATATTAATCTATATATTAATACGAGCAGCAAAATGTATGGAAATTCTTTCAGTACACTTTTCTCTGTTAATACTCAACGCAAAAGCATGGATTAAGTACCGTTGGAAAGGTTTTATCCCACAGATGTGCAGAATCTCAAAATTATTGGTCCATGTAGCCGTTAAGGTTGGTAATGGTTATTTGAATTTTTTTGAGGTTATTGAATTTTATCTTTTTAAGGGGTTTGTTTAGAAGTATGAAATTTTGGGAGATGATGAAGATTATTGATTGGGATGTTCGGTGAAAAAATGGAAATTCTAATTTTTGTTCAAATATAACTCATATAAAAGAAATACATTATTTTTGTACAGTATACTTCGCTTTAAAAGCTATAAACAAAATATTTGTTTGTTTTAGTATTAAAAAAAAAATGTTTTGCTTTTATTCTTTTGACTATTGTATAATGCTTTTGGCTGTGAGATGAACGACCAAAGCCAGAAGATATGATAAGGGCAACCCAAGGTAGATAAAAAGTAACTACCCACTGTTGTTGTAGGATCCTGTGTAACCAAAGTACATTATATGTTAAAGGTAATATCACTAGCGTTTCAATTATTGTTCAGTTCTACGCATCTATCAAAATATGTGATAAAATTTGGTGTTGCGTTTACGTGTCGCACGAATAACCTTTTTTATTTCTGACAAATACAATTTTGACAACGTGCGCAGTATATTACCTTAGATGTTTGCACTGTGCGCAAGCGACACACTTGAACAATGGGGAGAGAGAGCTCCAGAGGGAGTTTGAAACCTCTGATCCTCTAAAGTAAATGGTCGAGTTTCGACCACAGGGCGGATACTAGTAGATATAGATATAAAACAAAAATTTCAAAATAATTCATTAACCCGTTTTTGAAATATTAAATTTAAAAAAAAAGGTTTGAATCTTTTTTTTTAAATCCAAAATTTATTTTTTCCAAAAATTTTGGTATGCAATTTTTTTATATTCTAACAAGTCTTTTGTGCGAAAAATTTTATTGGAATCGGATGAACGGTTAATGAGAAAACCGTTATATGACAGGTACCGTTAATAAATGTTTCTAATAATTTTTTTTCCTACCAGAAAGTACACCATATCTACAATAATACATAGATTTTTTTATTTATCAAAATCGTTAGAGTCGTTTTGGAGATAAATTAGCTTTTCCTTAACGGTTGTATGGCAAGTAACGTTATTCTAAGAGCTAAAAAAAAAAGTTCAACTTCCCCTCTGGAGAGTTACAAAAAAACCTCAAGCTAAAATTTTGAAGAAAATTGCATTATTGGTTTAGGCTGTAGATCTAGATACAAATACAAACAGACAGACAGACAGACAGACAGAATTGTGCCACCCACTTTTTTCTTGTTCTCTATCATCGTTATGTTATGTTTGATTGTTATCTCAATTTTTTTTTGCATGAATCCAAAACTTGGCCTATATCGTAAGTAAAAATGTGGAGTAAGCCACTTTTCACTCTAAGCCGGCGACATAAGTTGTAACGAAATCCCAAAAATATATACATATATAATCACTACCAAGTAATGACAGAATATATAAAAAAGGAATTTCCCTACCAATTCGAAAAATGATTCATCGATTTTGTAAGTTTTCCAAAGACTTTCTAAAAGACACAGGAATCCTGCAGAAAGGTCAATTTGGTCGAATAAGGTAGGTTGCTTGATTTGTCTAGTGCGGCAGGCATGCTTGCATATCCTAGGTCTAGCTCGACGGAGGGGTGGGATCTTGCACCGACTTACCAAGCAACGTCACTCTACATGCCTTCATAAAAAAAAATTTAAAACACAACAAGAAAATTATATGAAAAATTATAGAAAATCGGATTTGAAATCAAAAGAAGAAAAGAAAAGGAAATTGGGAAACTTGAAGTTGGTATTGTGGTTTCCAAGAGTGATTAGCCCTCCCACAGACTTTAAACATATTAAAGACTGCCTACGCCACTGCTACACTCGATATATTTGCTGTAGCCCCTAACAGGAACAGTTCTAACAAAATTAAAACTGGTATCTCATCAACATTATCACTACAATAACACCCTCAGCATTCACTCACACAACACACTGAAAAGAAATTTAACCCAAATGCATCCTAAATATCTTCATTCAGTATTAATAAGAAATGGAAAATATGTTGGTTTCATTTTGAAATATTAACAATGACAAATTTATTTGTGTTATTTTTGATTAGTTCTAAATTAACAAAAAAAGCGTCTTTTAAATAAGAAGATTAAAACAGTCTAGATAGGAATGTAAAGTGTAGTTAATTTAATTAAAAGTAAATAAGTTTGTTAAGTTAAATTTAAGACAAAAAAAAATAGATAAATTATGATAAGTTATTTTTTTTTAATATTTTTAAATTATGCAACTAAAGAAAAGTTAATAAAAAAGTTAAGATTGAAAACAAAGTAACTTGAAAGTGTTAAAATATTATTTGATTATTTAAAAAAAAACAAGAACTAATATAACCAAATTATGCAGTCTTCACTTATTTGTATAGTTCTGGTAGGTATTTCAGAAAGATATATATATATATGTATTTTTTTTTTTTTAATTAATGAATTTGTCAGTTTGTTTCGTTTAAAATATAAAAATAGGAAAATTTTGACTCACCATAAAATTTGTAAACTTTTTATATATTTTAAAAACTTGAAACTTTATTTAATTCATCAATTCAACTCCTGGTTTTTGATTCCATAAAAGGATGTGCACAACCTCCTGGTCTCGAACTTGTTGAACCTAGTTTCACACACAAGGAATAAAAGAATTTATTTTTATATTTAAACGAAACGATAATATAAAAAAAGGCTAAATGAAAAAGAGGAAGGAAAGATAGCTGAATAATTTTGGTATACTTAGCTTTTTGTTTAAAATTAAGAAATAGAAATCAGTAGACGCAAAAAAAAAAAAATTAAAATAACATTTTAGAAGTCATTATACAAAAACAAAAATGTTGATTGAAGAATCCAGGGAAGATATTGATTAAGTTTCCTTCTTCCAGAAAATTTGATGTCGATATAATTAGTCTGATATCTTTATAATCTGATTAAATGCAGATTGGATTGCACAAATTGTTCAGAACTAAACCATGGGTTAGTTTTTATGATTAGGATTATATTTTCCGTCTGTTGGAAAGATTTTCACAGTTTTGAATAGATATTCCAAAATTCCAATGAAAAGTTTTTGAAGATAATGGTAAGATTGTTTGGTTCTACGACAATTTTAGCCATTTAGTTCTTGATAGTTTTCTTTTTATTTTTGTATGCTTTGATGCTTTCGGAGTATGATGGTTTCATCCAAGAAATAATATTTTAGCACGCACAAAAACAAAACTTAAATTCTAGAATTTTCCAATATTAAATTCACACAAGAAAACTATTTATTTACTTTTATTTTTGCACACAAATAAAAATAAAATGCAAGACTGGGTCGCACGTACTTGCTCTTATGTTCAAGACACTGCTAGTTTAAGAAAATGTATATACAAACATGGAAATTATGAGAGAAAAATGTAGAGAAGCATGATATACGACATTTAAATTAGCTAAAACAACTCTTTTGACAGTTTGAGGTGAAAAAAAGTATGCCATCTTAATTCATGATGGAATATGATTGTATGGGAACAAAAAATTAAAAATCGTTTGAGCGGTTTTTTTTTAAATTAATTTTTTATATATAAAATTCTTAAAAAAATTTTAAAGAACAAATTTAGGTATGCAGATTTAAACTATATATTTATGTGTATATAAAAACAAAATTTGAAAAAAAAATTGTCAACCCGTTTTTGAGATATCGAATTTTCAAAAAAAAAGTTTGAAACTTTTTTTAAAAATCCAAAAACTTTTTTTTTGAAAATTTTGATATGCAATATTATTTAATCTTATCTGAAATTTGTATATAAAAACATTCATTTAAATCCGTTAAGCTGGAACGAAAAAACTCAAAATAAAAAAATACGTTCTATGACAGGTACTATTAATAGTTGCTATGTGTAAAATTTTATAATTTTTGGTAGTAGATCGTACTATTTTTAATATACGAAAAAAGTTTAATCAAAATCGTACGAGTCGTTTTCAAGCAAAAAAATATTTTCCTTTGCGTTTTTTTCACTTTTGTATGGAAGGTACCGTTATTTTTCTAAAAATATTTTAGAGAGTACTAAAAAAGTCTTAAATATCGAGTTTCAAAAAAATCGATCATGCCGTTTTCGAAATATTTTTCAAGAAAAAATTGAAATATTTTTTAAAAATCCAAAACATATTTTTTCAAAAATTTTTGTACAAAAAACTATTAACATTTGTTGGAAGCTTCTGTATAAAAAAAATAATTGAAATCGGTCATACCATTTTGAAGAAAATCAAAAATTAAAAAAATGGTTCCTTGGGAGGTACCATTAATAACCATTTTTGAAAAATGGTTTTCCAGTAAAAGAAAGCCTTTACTAAAATAAATTTATTGAATTTTTTTTAAGAAAAGTTGTCGAGCCGTTTTTGAGAAAAATACGATTATGTAAATTTGCCAAATAAAAATGTATGACAGGTAGGTACCGTTATTTTTGGTTCTAAAAAAAAAATGAAAAAAACGTTTCGGCAGAATCACCAAAAACCACTATGTACCAAGTTTGAAGAAAATCGATCGAGCCGTTTAGGCTGTAGGCGAACAGACAGACAGACAGTATTGTGCCACCCACACTCATCATCGTAATATCATGTTTGATTGTTATCTCAAAATTTTTTTTTTGCACGAATCCAAAACTTGCCTTATAGTACCTATAATCGCAAGTAGAAACTTGAAAACTTCCTTGCTTTTGAAAATTTAAGAAAAAACTGATCCAAAATTAAATATTGCGACTCCTTTTATATCAAATAAAAGTCACACGCACATCCTTAAATTAAATAATAAAAATAATAACAATTTTTAATATTTAAATCTTTAAAATTTTTATTTTTTTTATTTTTTTATGAAACTAATTCAAAATAATTTGAATACTTTTAAAGACCCAGGCTTTTTGGCAGAAACTGTGAAAAATGATAAAATTGGTAAAATATGAATCGGTATGTTAGTTTTAAATAAAAACTAGATACTTTTTGAATAAAAGCCTGAGAATTTACTTTTTTTTCAAAATAGCTTTGTATGGCCTTTAGTCCTACAAATTGGCGTTTTGTTCGGCTTACTCCACTACGCCAATTTGTAGGACTAAAGGCCATAAAAAGCTATTTTGAATCAATAAATTCAACAAGTCTAATCCTTAATCCTAAGTCTTCTACCTTACTTTTTTTTTTGTTTAATCATTTCCCAAGTCTATTTTTGCTCCAAAAAATTTATGTAGTAGACAATTTAGAAATCTTTAATTTTTCAATTTTTTTTTTCGGTTGGTTTCCTGAGTTCTGGGCTCTTGCTACCCCATATATTTGACATTTTCAAAAAAATAGTATGCTTTAATGGTATGTATCTTAATGGTCAGTAATTGACCACCCAAGAACATGTTCAATCAATGGTCAAAGTATTGCATCTCATTTGTGGATATAAATGCAAACAATTTGTTTTCTTTAAATAGGTCAGGCTGTATTGCTATCCCATATGTTTATTGTTGAGCCGGAACTACACACCAACAAGTTTCAACTTTCTTATCACAGCCTTGTCTTCCCTACTACTACCTACATGAATATGGTCATCCTAATTATGTTCTTAAAAATATACCTCTATCTGCGCTGTTTATAATTCTCTACTTTAACTGTTATGTTTAATGTTTACCAAAAATATAAATGTAGAATTGTAGATATGTATGCCTATGTGGGTATATATAAAACATTCTATTTATTTATCCATGCATTCATCGCATCAGTAGCGCCAGCTCAAGCATAACAATGTCACACAAAATTCAAACTGACATATTCACATCAGAATTCAGGACATCATGACAGAAGAAGAGAAAAGGTATAATGTAGAATCCATCTACTATTGTGTTTTGTTCACTTTCAATGAATATGCATTATTTATTGCTTGTATTTTTGTTTCTGGACCAAAAATGACACCCACACACACATCCATAATGTTTTTTTTTAAATTTATTTTTCCGATGCAGACACATATATGCACGCATAGAGCAGATACTTTATCTTCATCAATTTATTGCATGTCGACTTGGTTTTGTTTGTGGAAAATCAACAATATGATTTCTGCATTTTTGCCCATATATGATGGTTGAAATGAAAGGTTTATTATGAATGTCCAAACAAAAAAATATTATCTATATATATGGAAAAGTTATTTTGAAAAATTGATGTTAAAATTAAAATTGTAGAATACACAACACATGCACAGCTTCAACCCGACTATGGAGGACAATTATTATTGTTAGACTCATGACTCATCTATTGTCTTTTACTTTTACTACCTACAGCAATTTTTATTTATTATGAAAATAAAATATTTACCTAGGCGCGTGTGTACGCAGTTATCTATGATAATAAATACCATTTTCCAAAAAAAATAATCGATAAATTATTTCCGAATATGAGAAATTTAATTTACAAGTTAGTCTCAAGGACTTTTTTCCTGTTCCATGAATTCAAAATTTATTTGATTGTAACAAAAATTCTAGAAACTATTTTTCATTTGAAGTGGAACTCTTTTCCCAAATTAAAAATAAAATTCAAACCAGAACGATGTTCTTCTTAGCAATACCGAAGCTCATCAATAGGTACTATTATAGTTTTATTTTTCTCTTGAAACAAAGTAGGTATATCCCTTACTTTTCCTATTAAACTTCTTGGAACTATAGAAGCCTTTCAAAACAGAAAATATTTATAGCTTAACATATAAAAACATAGCAAAACTTCTCATCCAATGCGCTCACATCGTCATTTAAAAATTTTGTCAACCCAATCCCCATCATGCCTATTCAGGCGTGTCTCCATTTGCCCAAAAAATAAAGAAAACGACTGTTGCTATAGCTCTAAGATAGACGTAGACGATGAGGAAAAATATTCTTAGACATCCTTATACCATTATCACCATCAACATGCCATGTCCTAATTTTCAAAACAACAAAGAATTCCTTTACTTAAGGTTTCGTGAATTTCATTTTAAAAACCCTTAAAAAAAAGAATTTAAGACAAAAATTAACACTCACTCTCTGGAACAGAGATACAAAAGTGATATTGTATATTATGTATAGTTTGTCTAGGTTGAAGCTGTATTTTCCTTTTTTGACTGCTTGCTTTATTATGTTTAGGAAAAGGTATATATGTATATGTGTATATATTTTCTTTCGTGGTTCTGTCATTTTGAAGAATTTTTGAAGTGAAAGCGGTGAACAAGTTTCCACATGAATTGTTAAAATGTAGGGGAAAATTAATTATTGCCATGGAGAAGTGCCAACTAGTCAAGTTGTCGTTTTTGGCTTCCTTTTAGTTGTTGTCGTCGTAATCTTTGTCTACTATAAGGATAACAGAATAGACGACAGGCGTGTATTTATAATATTGCCAACTGGGTGATGGGAGAAAGCAATTTTAGTTCTAAGAAAAGATTTATAATAACCTCTGGCACCTACACTTATTTTATAATTCAACGCCCACATGAAACGTATCAAAATATTTCCAAAATAGTTTAATAGTAAAGCAAAAAAGTAGCTACTTCGCTTTCATAAAATCCTTCAAAAATAAAATTCGCCCCCTATTAAACTTGAGGAAAACGTTTCTTTGACAATGAGGATGAAAAGAATCAAAAGAGTATATACAAATATCAAGGGTGCAAAAAGAGTTTTTGGGGGTTTGTGTAACGCCAAATATTGTAAAAAATTTAAATTCAGCATTGAAAATTTTGTTTTTCAATTTGGAGGCATTAAGAGAGAAAAATTATCTAATAGGCCCAACTTTCTAGACTGATTTTCAATAATTCAATGACCATGCATCCTTGAAATAATTCATTTTATGTGGAAGGCTGGTCCAAAATGATTTTTTTTTTTTGTCTAGAGATAATAATGAAGGCAAGAGCTTCATGAGCTCATATGAGGGTAATTTGATAAAAAAAATGCCATCTCATTGGTCAGTAATTGGTCAGAAAGGGCAACTGGTCCCAGAAATTGGTCAGCCCTAGATAACTTGTAGGTAATCAAAATGCTTAAACTTTCTCAAGTTCGCTCAAGGTCACGCGTGATTTTTGGCACCTCATTTATGGGAAATTTGCAAAAATTGTGTACCATCTGAAAGATCTCTAGATCGTGATAAAAAGTCTGCTAGTTTCAGTAATTGGTCAGCTATAGATTCTTTTATAAGATTTTCTTAAAGTTTTTTTTCAAGGTCATGATCGATTTCGTGACCTTGAAAAAAATACTTTAAAAAATTGTGAGAAAGAATCTATAGCTGACCAATTACTGAAAATAGCTGACCTTTTATCACGATCTAGAGATCTTTCAGATGGAACACAATTTTTGCAAATTTCCCATAAATGAGGTGCCAAACTGCGCGAGCTTTATATATTCTACTTTGAACGCGTCCAGACCAGTACCACCATTTGCTGAAACAATACTTCTAAGGTAGTTGAATTGTTCAACCTCTTCAACTGGCGTCTCCTGTATAAAAATACGCTGATGTGTGGAGCGGCCTGAGAGAATTACTTTTGTCTTTTTGACCACTTGACTCTCCTTTCACCTTCAGAGCTTGACACATCCCGTTCAGCCTGCTGATGTTATTTACCAAGAGACATATGTATTGTATATCATCGGCATAGTCTAAGTGACTAAGCCTTTCAAACGGTCACCATTGAAAGCCCTGTCTCTCCGCTATTCCAACGCTGGCAGTCAAAACATCGTCTATCGCCAGTAGAAAGACGTCCCTTATCTTGGCGGACACTTTTTGGCGGAATCGAATAATTTTGATATCTGAATTTGTAGCTAATTAAATGCTAATTTGTTGCTCAAACCAAAAATTTGTAGCTCGAGTACTTTTCGAGTTATTCAATTTTCCGCTAAAATAAGTCTGAAGTTAGCGGTAAAAATTTAAAATAACACTAATTTTACTTTTTATTTGTAACCTGAATTTGTAGCTAATTAAATGCTTATTTGTTGCTCAAACCCCGATTTTGTAGCTCTAACGGTTTTTGTAATATTCAAAATTCCGCTAAAATAAGACTGAAGTTAGCGGACGAAAATTTGAAAATCATAATTGTGTTAATGCCCAAAATTGTAGCTTTTTGAATGCTAATTTGTTGCGCAAAAATAAATTTTGTATCTTTTATGGATAATTTTTTATTACAGTTAAGGTTAAAAAAAGTGCATTTCTGGTTTCACTAACATAGGCTCGGAAAAAGGCCAGCGGAATCTTAAAAAAATAGATTTTCAATTTTTTTTTTTGCAAAAATGTGTAGCATATCCTATGCTAATTTGTTGCTCTAACTAAAAATTTGTAGCTCTAACGGTTTTTTTGGTAGTCAATTTCCCGCTGGCTAAAAAGTTAGCTAAAAATCAAGCCCTTAAAATCTAAAAAAATGACAAAATCCAAAATTTTTTTTTGCCAAAATTTGAAGACTCCTCTAACTAGATAAGTCACCAAACCGCGATTTTGTAGCTCGCTTGGTTTTCTTTGCATTCAATTTCCCGCTAAAATAAGACATTACCCCCTGTGTAACGGACAAAATTAAAAAAAAAAAATTAATTAAAATTTTTTTTATGTCAGAATTTGTAGCTTTTTAAATTAAAATTTGTTGCGCAAAAATTAATTTTGTACCTTGAATAGTTCGTTTTTTATTTGAAATTCAAACTCAAAAATGAGCATTTCCGGTTTCACTAACATAGGCTCGGAAAAAGGCCAGCGGAATCTTAAAAAAATAGATTTAAAATTTTTTTTTTGCAAAAATGTGTAGCATAGCGGGAAATTCCGCTGGCCTTTTTCCAAGCCTATGTTAGTGCAACCGGAAATGCACTTTTTTAAACCTTAACTGTAAATAAAAAATTATCCATAAAAGATACAAAATTTATTTTTGCGCAACAAATTAGCATTCAAAAAGCTACAATTTTGGGCATTAACACAATTATGATTTTCAAATTTTCGTCCGCTAACTTCAGTCTTATTTTAGCGGAATTTTGAATATTACAAAAACCGTTAGAGCTACAAAATCGGGGTTTGAGCAACAAATAAGCATTTAATTAGCTACAAATTCAGGTTACAAATAAAAAGTAAAATTAGTGTTATTTTAAATTTTTACCGCTAACTTCAGACTTATTTTAGCGGAAAATTGAATAACTCGAAAAGTACTCGAGCTACAAATTTTTGGTTTGAGCAACAAATTAGCATTTAATTAGCTACAAATTCAGATATCAAAATTATTCGATTCCGCCAAAAAGTGTCCGCCAAGATAAGGGACGTAGTAGAAAGAGAATTGGCGATAGAACATTCCTATGTCTCACACCCTGCCGCACTTCGAAAGAGTAGGATAGCTAGCTGCCCATTGTATAAAACAAAACATCTTGCGTTGTTATTGGACTCTCTTATAATGGCAAATATTTTTGCGGGAATTCCTCAACCAAGAAGTGATCTCCATATACATTCACAGTTGACTCGGTCAAAGGCCTTCTCAAAATCCACGAAAATGAGGTAAAGCGGCGATTGAAACTCCGCAGACTGCTAAAGAACGATACGCATAGTGTTAATATGGTCCACACACGACTTACTGAATATGCATATTAAATTTCATAAAAATCGGTCAAGGCGTTTCGAAGGAGTATGGTAACTAACATTGTGACACGAGAATCTTATAAATAAGAAAACGTACATTTAAACAAAATTTAAAAAAGTCAATAACCCCTTATTGAAATATTGAAACAGGATTTTTTTAAATTTTGATAAAACATTATTAACATTTTAGGGGAGCTTTTAAATAACATTAATCTTGATCGATACATTTTTACTCTTTATTCGAAAAACTTCATATCACTCATTTATTTTTTTTGTGTTGTGTCAAAGTTCATAAAAAAAAATATTTTGACATAAGTTTGGACTACAAATCACAGAAACCCAAAGTAAAAGATGAGACCTACTAAATCGTCGTTTGAATAGTAAACTGACAAAAGTCAAAATTTATAAGTTTTGAGTAAAGTATATTGTATATAGGAACTATCGCAGAAAAAATATTTTTTTATCAATCCGTAACTAAGTATATCTCACTAGCCAATAGCTATTGAGGGTTAGTGTCGTTTTGCAATTTAGGTATCATCTCTCATATTTTTACCAGCAGACTGACATTTCTTCAGTTTTTTATCAGTGGTTGGAAAAGTATAAGAAGATAATCATAATTGATATGTGTCATTTTCATCATTCTCATTTTACAGCAAAATTTCAGTCCATTATTTTTGTGCTTAAAGGTTTCGATTTGCGTAAAGTCATTTTACCTTGAAAATAAACTGATTGAAGGATTGCCCATTTTTTTTGGATAATTCGAAGAAGTGTCACTTTTTAAATAATTTTATTTGACTAAATTGTTTAGAATCCCTACTAATCAATAAAAACTTCTAGTTACTCTTGCAAGAAGTAAGAATAATATCAACTGGCAAGAATGAAATTTCCATCAAAATATTTCAAATGCCATAACTGCCAAAAATACTGTAGTTAATAAATCTGTACCTTGGTTCTAAAAGGGCCGATGCCAATTTTTACAATATTGACTCAAGTATAAGATACTTGACTCAGCGGAAGATGATCTTCGACTGTAATTAGGACCAATAGGCTCCAATTGTTTCTTTACAAAATACCGATGGTTATAGAAAGTCAATTTTCAAAAGTAATGAGAATTTTTCGATTTTAAGAAGCAAAATTTTCGTCTTCTCAAAAAACTAACAAATTAGACATTTATGCTTTTAGAACCAAGGTAAGGAAATATTTTATATTTAATTGATTTATTTCTGGCCCTAAATTGGTAATCTCATCATATGATAATAACTTTCAGAACCAAGGTTTATCTTCAAATGAACAATCCCTCGGCTCTGGACCTTTGGCACCTCATGTACCTAAGGGAAATAATAAAAAAAAATGCCATCTAATTGGCATCAGGGTTGAAAAAGATTGCAACCTTTGTGAATGCAGTCTATATAAATCTCTCATTGAATTCAACAAAAAGTTTGCATTCTTTATTTTCTGTTTTAAGAATGCGTCTTCAAAAAATGCAGTCGCCATTCTTTTTTCATTAACATAATAGTAAATCTAAGAGGGCAGGTTAGTATTATGGAGGGCAAAACACAGAAGATTGCAATGAATTCAAAGAATTCAACATGATTCAAAAGACTTCAAAAGAATGCAAAAATTCAAAAAAATGCAAAAGACTTCAAAAGAATTCAAATCTTCAAAAGAATGCAAACTATTCAAAGGATACAAATGAATTCACAATGATGCAAAAAGAACTCAAAGATGAAGGATTGCATGAAGTCCCAAAACATTGCAATCGGAATCAGTTGATGGTGAAAAGAGATTGGAAACAGAAAACAGCAATCACTTTAGCGAAAAAGAAAGGCGACTGCATTTTTTTAAGTCGCATTCGTAAAAAAGAATGTAAAGAATACAATCTTTTAATTGAAGACCTAAAGATTGCATTCGCAACCTTTTTACAACTCTGCTAATTGGTCAGGAGAGGTCCTTCAAATTGGTTAGCCCTAGATAACTGGTAATCAAGGCCTAAAGTTTCTCAAGGTCACACGAGGTCACGCACGATTTTTGGCACCTCATTTGTGGGAATTATGCAAAAAATGTATAAATATATAATTGGTCCGTCATATATTTTTTTAATGAATTTTTGTTCAAAGTCATAGCGATTTTTGGCACCTCATTTGGGTAGTTTTACAAAAAAAATAAAATGCACGACTGGATCGCACGTACTTGCTCTTATGTTCAAGTTGTGTGGGACTTAAGAACTTTTAAAAATATTCAAATAATTATAGAAAATGTATAAAAAGCATTTAAATCGTTCTTTTAATTGTATAAACAGTCTGATAAATCACTTAGAGCTCAAAACAAAGTATGCCATTTTATTACTTGAACAAATATGAATATATGCAAAAAAAAAATTTAAATCGTTGGAGCCGTTTTCTTAAAAATTAATTTTTTATATATAAAATTTTTGTAACATTTTTCAAAAAAAAATTTGGTATGCCAATTTTGAGTATATATTAATATACATTTAAAACTGAAATTTCAAAACAATTCATCAACCCGTTTTTGAAATATTGAATTTTCAAAAAAAAATTTTGAATCTTTTTTTAAAAATCCAAAATTTATTTTTTCCAAAATTTTGGTATGCAGTATTATTTATATTTTATCAAAGCTTTTGTGCAAAAAATTTTATTGAAATCGGATGAGCGGTTAATGAGAAAACCAAAAAACAAAAAAACCGTTATATGGCAGGTACCGTTAATAATTGTTTTTGGTGATTTTTTTTCTTACTAAGAGGTACATCATATCTACAATAATACACTGATTTTTTTTTATCAAAATCGTTGGAGCCGTTTTCGAGATAAATAAGCTTTTCCATTACGGTTGTATGGCAAGTACCGTTATTTTTTGAGCTAAAAAAAAAATTTCAATTTCCCCTCTGGAGAGTTACAAAAAAACCTTAAGTTCAAAATTTGAAGAAAATCGCTTCAGTGGTTTAGGCTGTAGGTTGAGGTACATACAGACAGACAGACAGACAGACAGACAGACAGACAGACAGACAGACAGAATTGTGCCACCCACTTTTTTCGTGTTCTCTATCATCGTAATATCATGTTTGATTGTTATCTCGAAATTTTTTTTTTGCACGAATCCAAAACTTGCCCTATAGTACCTATATCGCAAGTAAAAATATTATACTAAGGGTATTCATACAACAGCGTAAACTCGTCGTAAACGTGGTAAAGATTTAAACTTCGTAAATCTGTCAAATTTTCCATACAAATTGCGACAGAATTACGAAGTTTTAAACTTTACAACAATTACGACGACTTTACGCTGTTGTATGAATACCCATACTATCTAAAAGGTTATTTGATCATTTCTGGCAGCTCATTTAACACAGTTCAATCCTTGGTAATAAGTTAAAACAGCTTAAGTCTATTTTTGTCATTTTTCAGTATGAGCAAAACAAGTTTTGCATATTTTTAAAACTAATTATTTTATTCATTTACAAGAAAAAGTACTGGACCCTGGTTAATGAAATGTTTTTTTTTCAGAATAGATAGAAGCAATATCCAGATAATTCTATCTTTGTTTTTGTAAAAAGCCTTTTAACTGAACTGCTTAAAATCTCCTTAAAGGACTTAAGCTATTTAAAAAAAAATGCTATTCAAATGAACATAGTAGCATATGTGACATAAGATGTTATAACAATTTCTTTGGTAACATTTTTGAACATTAAGTCAACTTAAGATTTTTTTAAAAAATTGGAAGACAAGTTTTGAACAACTTATGTCGACTTAAGCAATGAATATCTACCACATTAAAGTGTCATAATAGCTTATGTCACGACTTAAGCTACTTTAAAAAAATGCATTCTTTATAAGATTTGAAAGATATTTGGTCAATGTAGACATAACCACGTCTGTGAAGTTAGCAGGGCAACTTTCACCCACGCAATTGGGACCTTGACAGGAATTTGCAGTTTTTTTGCATTTTTTTTGCATTTCTATTCCCGATTTTGCAGTTCGCCAAATAACGGTGCAATTTAGTGACCTGCTAACTTCACAGTGAAGTTAGCAGGTCACATGGCGTATCTCAGGAACCAAACGTGCTAGGAACTTGTAGTAAGGCTCCAAATTTGCAGTTTTTTTGCATTTCAAGAATAGGCTAGGTCAGAATTTTGAAGTCCTTTTTTTGAAAAAAATTTCATACTGACCTGCTAACTTCACAGTGAAGTTAGCAGGTCACATGGTGTATCTCAGGAACCAAGCATGCTAGGAACTTGCAATAAGGCTCCAAATTTGCAGTTTTTTTGCATTTCAACGATAGGCTATGTTCAAAATTTGAAGTCCTCAATTTAAAAATTTCCCAAGTTTGACTTCAATATGAAGCAAGTAGGTCACATCGTGTATCTCACGAACCAAGCATGCTAGGAACTTGCAGTAAGGCTCCAAATTTGCAGTTTTTTTGCATTTCAAGAATAGGCTAGGTCAGAATCTTGAAGTCCTTTTTTTTAAAAAAATTTCATACTGACCTGCTAACTTCACAGTGAAGTTAGCAGGTCACATGGTGTATCTCAGGAACCAAGCAAGCTAGGAACTTGCAATAGGGCTCCAAATTTGCAGTTTTCTTGCATTTCAACGATAGGCTATGTTCAAAATTTGAAGTCCTCAATTTAAAAATTTCCCAAGTTTGACTTCAATATGAAGCAAGTAGGTCACATCGTGTATCTCAGGAACCAAACGTGCTAGGAACTTGCAATAAGGCTCCAAATTCGCAGTTTTTTTGCATTTCAAGAATAGGTTAGGTCAGAATTTTGAAGTCCTTTTTTTTTTTTAAATTTCATACTGACCTGCTAACTTCACAGTGAAGTTACACCGTTATTTGGCGAACTGCAAAATCGGGAATAGAAATGCAAAAAAAATGCAAAAAAAACTGCAAATTCCTGTCAAGGTCCCAATTGCGTGGGTGAAAGTTGCCCTGCTAACTTCACAAACGTGACATAACCTGCTATACAAAAGCAATTTTTGTCCAAGAAAACTCAAGCTATTATGTTTTTATTAAATAAAATGTTTTATATTTTACGTAGAGAAATGAAACCTGGACTAAAAAAAAGTTTAACAAATTGTGCATTTTCCAAGCAGAAAAACTCGATTTTCACTTAAGTCAACTTAAGATATTTCAACTTATTGCCACAATAATCGTAAAAAGAATCTACGGCTGACCAATTACTGAAACTAGCTGACCTTTTATATTGTAGATCTTAAGGCCTTTCAGATGGTTTATGTACATTTTTTGCAAATTTCCCACAAATGAGGTGCCAAAAATCGTGCGTGACCTTTCTACATGCGTAGAAAAAGGGATGGTAGACTTCCTTTTCTACGCATGTAATATCATAAAAAGCTCAGTTTATGCATGAGCCAGTAAAAAATTTGCCAAAGCGTACTCAGGATTTCGATCGGAGGGAGGGGGAGGCAAACTCATTCAAAAAATAATTTTGTAGTAGAGATCTGGCTTTGAGATGCATCTAAAAAAAGACATTTTATTTTGATTAGGGGGGTGGAGGGCAAGTGCTCCTCCCTGCACCCATGATGGTAAAATACATATGTCATCATCATCATCATCATCATCATCATCATCATCATCATCATATAAATAAAATCGTAACTCGATATACGCGTTGTCCTTGCATCACGCAAAAACTATTGGGTGTATTGAGACGCGGTTTTTTGTAATTTGTTTCTATTAGGTCAGCGGTCATTATAGGATATAATTTATAAGAATTCAATCACAAGAAGGTACAGGAATGCAATATTGTGACGAAATATTCACTCAACAACGTATATAAAAATAAATAATTTCTGCTACATTGTGAAATACTTCTGTAAGAATTTATTTTTTATGAAATTTAAATTTCAAAAATACGTTCGTATAAAGGGCCCTGGAGACGCTCGAACATGGTGCGAGTGAACATAGTTCGACTTAACTCCGCAGACACTGGAACCAAGCAGAAACCAAACTACTCGAACTTCATTATTCTTACGACTTATATGTCATTTAAAATATTCACTGTCACATTAATTTTATTTTTATTTCTGTTGTTTGACATTTTTCTTTTTATTTTTAATACTGAAACTCGAAATTATACAGATATGTTCGAGTAAACATACGAAACCGGCCCGCAAACAGTCGAATCTGGTACGACAAACGATTAGCCCCGCCCTCGAACATCGATAAATATCAAACTCCTTTTGATTTTGGTGAGACCAAATTTTTGTTTAGTGACACCAAATAATTGGTACTCGAACCAGCCCGCAGACAAGTAAAATCAACTCGAACATAGTACCCGAACCATGATCACTCGCACCAGTTTCGAGCATCTCCAGGGCCCTTAAGGCTTGTTTCACACATATACGGTTTCATTCGGTTCGGTTTGTATTCGGTTCGTTTTCGGTCGGACCTGATAAGTGTGAACCGATGAAAACGGCAGGAATAAAAACCTGATAGAAACCGAATAGCACCGAACGTCCCCTCGACACGAATCGGTTTCGGTTTATCGTAGCGTTCACACATATTCGGTTCTATAAGGTTTTTTTCTGTTCGTTTTTATTTGGAATTGACAACTAGGGCTGAAGTATGTTGATATTTTTGGAATTAAAAATTGATATTTGAATACAAACCTTATAGGAACCGTATACATATGTGTGAAAATAAAAAACTGAAACCGAAAACGAACCGAATACAGACCGAACCGAATGAAACCGTATATGTGTGAAACAAGCCTAATACGGATTGGATTCGTCACCCCAGACCACCTTTTCCGAAAATGAGGTAAGTCTCACTATGACGGTAAGTGAGGCGATAATCTTTTGGTAATTTTTGTCTCTAATTTATTTTCTTTCGGAGTTTTCAAAGCTAACAATCTGTTCTTACCCTCCAATAGACACCATGGACCATATTTTTAGAGCATATTAGCTCCTCTGAAAATGCTCTTTTTGAATATTAAGTTATCATATTTAGAGAGTACCTACAGCTCATACCTCATATTCCATATCACGATACATGTACCTATGGTCCCTCATACTCCGATTTTGGTAATGCCTTCACTCCCAAAATTTGCTGTCGGCTCTTGGTCTATTAGGACGGTACCGAACGTGCATATTTTTGAAAGAATTTACGATGGTTTCTAAAAATATTTCCAATCAAATTCAATGCACCTAAAATATGATTCAAACTTTGAGGGCAATTGTGTTAGCTGAAACTATTTTTCAGCCTTCTCTTGATAAGTTCCATGGATCACATATCACGGAATCCGAGATTATTTGAGTTTAGAGTTTGCCCTGCCATCAGACTGTTTAAAAAAAAGCCGTTTTTCACTTTGAACTTTGTTTTTTTTGAACGGTCTTGCAGGGCTAACTATAAAATCAAATGGTCTTAGATTCCGTGATATACGATCTAAGAAGCATTTATCTAGGGGAGGGTGAAAACCAATTTTGACTAAAACTCCTTTTTGACTCCCTCCAAGTTACATTCATATTCTTTTTTCGATACACTGTTTAATCAGCTATAGACTTTGATTTTAACTCACATCCAAAATCTGTTGTGGGCTCTCAGTGTATTTGATTATGGACCAGTAGCTGGAAATTTAATCTATCAACATTTAAACGCATACAAAGTCGCGGGTATCAGCTAGTATAACATATATCTATAGTGCAAACCAAAAGCACCGGAATTTTTTGTATATAGAATTGAATGATCAAACATTTGGACACTATCCTTTTGCGCTTCTTGACTGCACTTTCATTTATGAATTAATTGTGGCACTTTTTCAGAGAATTCTTTTTCTAAAAACTACGCATACAGTGCAAACATATTGATATGCTTCTTCTAGTACGAATGATATTACTGCATTACGAAGTAAAGTCACTGTCCTTGAACCCGCTCCAAAGAGCTTGAAAAATATCAAATCGACACAAGTGCTCTCCAAAAGTCCAAGGGTCACTCACATAAAAAAAAAAACATCATTGGGTTTTTCAGCGAATAAGGGTTTGTTTTTAGCATAAAAATGCGGTTTAAACTCAAGTCACGTATTTGTTAAGTTGTTAGGGGTTTTCCTTCCGCGGACTGCCCCCCACGCTATTGATTTAAAAATTTCATCTCAGTTGGCAATATTACTGCCAACGGACACAATTTAAAGACATTTTATAGTGTGCGGTGGCGTGGGGATGGAGGTGGATTGTGATGAAGTCAGGAACTGTGTTATTTAATCATGAAATTTTCATAAAATTTGGAAAATGGGAAATGCCAAAGTTATTTGTATATGTATATGCATAGATACCTACAGTCTTTTTTTATTTCCTTTTATTTTTATTTCCATGAATAAATTTAATTTTCTTTCTATTTTTATTTTCTCTCATCCTCTCTATATGTCCGATGTGCGTATTGTTTTGACAGAAATTCATCAAACCAAGTCATAAAATTCTAGATGACAATTCTATGTATATTTCAACTGATGGAATAAGCTTAGACGGACTATTGGATTCAGTTAGTAGTGAAAGCTTTTCGAGTCCTCCATCACCGGTGCAATATCAGAGTAAGTATAAAGTTTTGTTGTTGTTTTTGTATATCCTTGATTTATCCGCAGTTCAGTGATGTTTGCATTTAAAATTGTGTTTGGATTTATCTATTTGTTTTATTATTTTTTTTTAGTGAGTATCTGGGGGTATGAGTGTACAACATATCATACGAACTTCTGTTGTATATTTATTTTGAAAAGAATTTAATTTGGCTGAATGTGGGAGCATAAAAGCAAATTGGATTAATATTCAAATGAAGTGTCTAGGGTATTTTGAATTCGGAGTATAGCTCGAGTATATTGATAAAAACAGAACTTGATTAAGTTGACTGAGTTCAAAATTTAATCAAATTTTAAATGAAAATGGACAGGAAACAATAATACAATTTTTTAAGTGGAATTATTTAGTTGAATTGAAGCGTTTAGCTTTGTGTTGAATCGGATATTGTGGGCTTTCCGAGAATACGGTGCGTATCCTCAGTACTAGATGTTCATAGTAATTCATTCCGGACTTTTTTTTTAATTTTAATAGTTTCCTTGAACAACAGCACTTAGAGTCGCTTACTTTGTGGTTTTTAGGATCTTAACTCCTTTTGTTGGGTCCTTTGTTCTGATCACGTAATTCTGTTGCTCCACTCTATGCTATGCTCAATCGCCAGGTCCCAGCACTAATGTCACACAGGTCATTCGGAAATAGTAACCTTGAGTCGACTGCTAACCAAATGAATGGTGGTAAGGGTTTGGAATAAATTATGGAAACAAAACATCTCAGACTTTTGACAATGGCGCGCTGAAACATTTTGTTTTACTCATTAACTTACTTGGCACTACAGGCAGGAGTGGACCAGGGCCACAACCAACAACCTTCTTCCAGCCGGATCGGTGTCCTGCTACCTGCCTTCAGTTTCACATGCCAAGTTGGTTGAGGTCCTGTTTTACTTAAGCGCTGTCCTACTCTTCTAAGCCACGCGGTTGGATTCAAAGAATTTCCGTTCCGCAGCATTGATGCCCATTCGCTCTAGGTAATCCCAGCCACCTCAGTACTTGACTTTTCACTTTTGTGGCCTTGTCGGTGTCGCTGTACAGCTCTTGCAGTTCGTTGTTGTATCTTCTTCTTCATTCCCCATTTCTATGAAAATTTTCCTCACAAAACAGCCTATAGTGTCCATGACTCTGCACCATACCTCAGAACCTGGATGATAAGCGTCTTATAAACTTACATACTTACTTTACTTAGCTTCTTGACCCCTCTGTGGGCATAGGGCTACTACCACACACCATCTTGATCTGTTTCTGAAAATGTGTTTGAGCTCTCCCCAACTTTTTCCCAGCTTTCGAGATTCCTTTTCGACTGTTCTGGGCCAAGTTTTTCTCTGGGCCCTAGGTCTTCTGCCAACTTGAGTAAAAGGATCCCACTCAATTGCGTGTCTTGCAATAGAATTTTCACCATGTCACAGGATGTGTCCAATCCACTGCCACTTTCTTCTATGAATTACTATCTCGATAGATTTTTGATCAGTTTTCCGATGGAGTTCTTGGTTAGAGATGGTGTTTGGCCAAAACATCCTTAGGATTTTTTGAAGACGTCTATTCCAAAAGTTTGCAGCTTTTTTGTGACAGAGACGGTCACTTTCCATGTACTACTCTACGTTCGAGCGGAACAGTTGCAGCTTGGTCTTCGTACTGTAAACGTTACTCCTCTTAACTTTTGAAAGCATGCTGAAAGCAGATTTCGCTTTCCCAATTTGGCAATTAATATATTCATCTGTACCACCACCGTCTTTTGAGAAAGCGCTTCCTTGGTAGATTAAGTTGTTGGTAGGTGTATTATACAAGTTGATCTTAGTTGCTCGATAGAGGGTTTGCTCCTTCTTAGCCTTAAGATGATGTCAGCACTGGTATCGTTTTCTGAGTTGACAGCGGAGCCTTCGTAGACAAGGTGTGTGACAACTTCAAAATTATAGCCAAAGAAGCATTCTGTCAAAGACGTCTTTGGTTTTGGGGGTCCTTTCTTGTTGATAATATATACTTGGTCTTGCCTCAATTCATCCATGTTCTTGGCCTCCTTCTCAATACTCAAGAAAGCACCACTGACAGCGCGCTTTGTTCGTCCGTTGCTTGGTGTAAACTTGTAGTGTAATTAGACTGATTTTTGAAAGATTGTGCCTCTGTTGTGTGGTGCGTGTTGACGTGAGAGCTTTTCACTATTCTTTCACCAACGATGTTGAAGAAGTCGCATGATGGCCCGTCACCTAGCCTTAAACCTCTTTTGAAATCAAAGGTATCGGTCAAATCTTTGCTGACCTTGTTGGAGCATCAGCGTGCATTCCCCATCGTCATCCAGCACCAACAGACAAGTTATCGCAGGATGCCAGAACTAGACATTGCCCTTTATAGCTCGTCTCTATATGTATAGATTCTGTCATAAAAGGCCTTGAAATCTATGCAAAGGTAATGGGTATCGATTTCAAATTCCTATGTGTTTTCCATGATCTGCTTTAGAGTGACAATTTGGTCGATGATGGACTTTCCAGGCCTAAAGCCACACTGATATGGAGGTTGCGAACCGCATTCGTTCACAAAGTACGACAAAAAAGATCTCGAACGCGGTGTTAAGGAGACTGATGCCTCGGTTGTTAATGCCTTTTTGGAGGATCTGGATAACAATTATTGTGAGGTCGCATTAATTGAGCACACGGTTTCCTCCGACCATATTACCAACTCATCGCCAGCCGCTTTGAATTGCTCGGCAGTTCCAGCAGCTTTATTAGACCTAAGTTTAGTTAAAGCTATCTTAACTTCGTCTAGATTGGTCGGGCTGAAAATTTGACATACATCGTCCAGGTTGAATGGTGCAACCTGGGTAGCGGAATTCGGTTCATTATCGATGTTATTATTTGTTGGCACCCTATGCCCCAATCGGGGTTACAGGACTTGATGATGATGATGATGACGTTCCCCTAATCGTCCTTGCAAGCTTTCGGTTTGAGGCTTGTAATCTTAAGAGGTTCTTCAAACTGCTGTAGAGGTCAAAAGCAGCTCGGGTCCTTCTATGCAATGCCAAATTGTTAACCTGCATGCACAGGGGTTTCACAGTGGTGATGTTGCATAGCCCAACCCTGTCAAAGACGGCATATTTGGTAGCTGCCAGAATACTTCTACTGGTTTTTGATGCTTGAATTTGACGGGATAGGACCATTTAAGAGGGTGCGGGAGACTCAATTGGCAAAGAACCTGCTGATTTATTCCAACTGTAGACGTCTGACGACAAATTTCGTCACAGTTTTTTTCTGTTTTGACTTTGGTATGGATATCCATAGCATTACCTTGACTACAGCCAGCTAGTTGTCCAATTCAACGTTGGGTCCTCGTTACATTTGGACATCCTTGATACTGGAGAAGTATTCAATCTGGTTCGTGGTTGATTAATCATATCCCTTTGTGGATATCGGGACGCGGAAACTGCATACTTGCTACCACAACGTAACGCCCCGAAGCAAAGTCAATTATTCTGAGCCCGTTATAGGAGGTGATGTCATACGACTATATATTCCGATTGTGCCACTAAAGACGTCTTCTCTTCGTAGCTTGGGATTGAAATCACTCAAGAAAATTTAAATGTCATATAGCTCGTAGACTTCATCCTTGATATCATCATCTCTTTTCTCATGCACACATATGAGTCTAATGTTGACGAATTTACCCTTGATGCGAATAGTTATGAGGCGTTAATTCTATCTCAAACGATGAATCCACATTCAAAAAGACGCTGCCCTTCTTGCCGGTAATAGTTACCGTAGTTGATGTCGCATTATTTCAGTTTTCTTCTGTCCGGTCCATTTCATCGCACTTTTTGGATGGCGGTGACCGGTGATGTCTGCTTTGTAGCATCTTAACACCTCCATTGATTGTTTGGCTGCACGTGGTCTATAAAGAGGCAGAACATGCAGATCCAAAGTTCGTTGGGCTTATTTCGTGTGCTGGCTTCGTCAACAGTTAGATCCGTCCGTATCCAAGGCTTGTTGTTGCTTCGCAACCAATTTACTTGACATGTTTGAGTAATCACCCTAACGGACGGAATGACCCACAATCTCGAGACCCAGACCCTCATAATAGAACTTCAAGGCGAGAGTCAGATTAACCGCTTCTTATAGGCCTGAGCTCCGAATATGTCGTAGTAGCCGGTATAAGGTGTTCATGGTTCAGCTCCACTAGAACCATAGGCACCAACGCTGATTCCATCTTGGTAATTCTCATGCTGCCGCCTTGATGAGAGGAGAAGTGCCTTAGTGGGAACTCTCCTCACGGTCTCAGAACTCAGATGTCTTCAGGACCCTTTGGTGGGACCAATCTTTCTCTATGTTGAATTCATCCACCACACATCATCTTCCTGATAGACTCGTCCAAGACTCCAGCCGAATTGTTCAGCCAGTCATTTTCGACAAAAAATTAGATATGCTGTTGCTATTTTTGTCTCTTATTTAACACTCTCGGTCATTAGTTAAGCAAGTCAAGTCTGGATGGACGAGATCAGTATCCGATGGCTACACGAACTGTTTCAAACACGTCGTAATTTTCGTAGACATTTTTAAAAACCCTCCAGCCCCTCGTTATTCCTGCGGTCCAATGAACAACAAATTCATTCACAGTATTACCTGTCGGAAACGACTAAAGTCCATCTGACCTGACTGTCCTAACGACCTTTCCCCCTTAACACATCATTTCAACTCCATTATCACTGATTTTTTTGTATTCTCTTAAAATCAAAATTTACTCTTCTTGATTGATTAGCTTTTAACCTGTCTCAGCTGTCAAAGCACAAAACTTTTAAAGATACTTCCCCAAAATATGCCATCAACTTACCTACTTCGAATTGACTTCATGGTTGGTTAAAGCCTACCTTCGACAGCAAAAAAAAAAATAAATGCGAAAAATCAACTAAGCAAAACCCATCGATAAAACAAATCATTTTCGTTTTGTGGAAAATCAAAAGAAAATTAAACTTTTTTTTTGGCAAAACTTTTCCCTTTTACAAAAAAAAAACACAACACATCCAATATTTGTTGTCATTTTTGTAACTTTTTTTATGTTTTCTTTTTATCCATCACAGATACAAAAATGCCTCTTCCTCATAGCTCCAGCTATGAGTCATTAGACAAATACAATGTGGCGTTGGAAACTTTTAAATTATCCGACAATGTTCATCGCATTCCATATCCACTGGCCCCAGTTCCAGCATCGTCAAACTACTGTAAGTATAGATCAATCTATATCAATTAGATTTCGGGATGAGAAATATTTTTATTTTTATTTCTTCCTTGACAAAAAAAAAATCCTTGCGTAGAGATTTTTATTTTGTGACTAAAAAAATTGATAAAACAAACCCGTCGTCGTCGTTGCGATGTTTTTCTTTGTTCTTCCACAGACAACCTTGACAGCAAGCATAATAATAATTCGACAACGAAAATTGATGCGATTAAGGAAGACGTTAAAAAATCCTATTACAATGAAAAACAAAAGCAACTCAGCGACTGGTATTATATAAAAAATATTCCAAAGGACGACGAGAGAGTTCAGCAAGTTCAGCAACCATCAGAAGAGTCAGCAATGGGTGATGGAAGAAGAGGAGGAGAAGAAGGAACTGCCGAACATAGTGGCTCAATTGGCATTGAGCATAATAATGATGCATTGGCTCCTACAATGTCTAGTCAATGTGAGGCATCATCGCACCACCAGCAGCAGGATTTTGCTTCATCATCAACACCATCGAATGCCGCCCACAACCTCCATCCGCCGTCGATGAGAACAATGAACTGGAATAATTTCGATTGTCAGCCTCTCCCGGGGGATGACGATGATGATGATATTATTCGAACGGTTGATAATGGCGGCACTAATGATGGAAGTAGCCGGGCCAGAGAGGCCATCTATGATGATGATGATGGGGTCGGGAATGAGTGGCAGCAGGCATGGCGAAAATTCCATGTTGGCAATAATTTAAAATCCGAACACAGTGCGAAAGAAGCAGATGACGACGATGCTGTACACCGCTATGACAATGTTCCCATTGGCATCAACAATGGCCTGGTGAATAATCTCAACAGTTACTACCCCTCGCATCCACAATCCTATTTATGCAATTACAGCCAGCAGCAACAAAAACAAAAATGCTACGAAACAGGTTGCAATTGCAACTCTCCCTGCCCTGATGACTTCTCAAGGACGAAATTCAATTCGACATCGAACATCGGCGGCGGCGCTCAGCCGAGTGTTGTCAATGTGAATCTATTGAAACAACGGTATCAGAAACAGGATCGGACAAATTACGCTTCCCATTCGGGCAGCAATGAGTATGTGAATGCCAGCTTCCGAAGAAGACCTACAGCATCAGGAACACCATCGGGGGGAAGTGGAAGTGGTAGCAATTATCAGAGGACCTATATGGAAGCGGCTTTCAAAAACAATAATAACTGTAACGATTCGGGCTCCAAGAATAACATTGGCAGTAAAAACAATGTCGAATTGCAGCTGGAGCATTGGGAAAATATGAGCAACATCAACAAAAGTAGTGATTCCAGGACAAAGCGTAATGTAATTCGTGGTGCTGGTGGAAGCCATGGTGACAAGGACATTTCAATGGGCAATAATAACAGACCCAATCATGCCAATAGTGGTTGTTGCAGCAGTTGTGGCAGTGGGTGTACGAACAGCAATAACAGAAGGAGAACGAACAATAACAGCATCGGCTATCGGGGTCATAATCATCATCATCAGAATCCTGACCCATCTGACCCAGAACAACAGCAGCAACAGCAACAACAACAGATAGTTTTGGTTGAAAAACAACGACAAGCCATGGTCGACGGGCAAGCGTCGATGTCATGCCAATCTCAACCCCATAACCCAACCCCTCACCACTCCCATCATCAACATCACCATCATCATCACTTTCAACAGAAGGAGCACCCTTTGCCGACAGGAGCGGCAGCTCCTTGTAGTATGTCAGCTTGCAGCGTGACTCCGAACCAAAATCGAATGCGACAGCAAGCTGCCTCTGGTGTCCATCCAGGGACAAACAATAACAGCTCTATTGTACCATCAGCAGCAGCAGCAGCATCAGCTTCTGATGTCATCCTGACTCCGGTGCTTTCGGCCCGTTTGACTGTCGTTGCTACACCGAGAGCAGCACTGAGATCAAGACTAATACAGAAGCGGTCTGACGAAACAAGCTGCAGCAGTAGTTTCGAGCAATTAAATGTCATTGGAATACCAACAACTACTACCATAACTACAGGAGTCCCCGCTCCTAACGATGACTATAAACAAGTGCAATACCAATACCAGTCGTCAACGCAGTACCAGCAGCCCTACAATGCTCAGCAGGAGGCTGTCCAAGTTCATCTTCCGCCACCACCTCATTCACATCAACATCATCATCATCATCAACAGAATTCTGAGATTTGTGAAGAAGAAAAAACTGGCCTGATGATAACAAGGCCGACAAGGATAACACAGCCACAGGACGATGGGGATGATGGGGACATCGTTGGCAATGGAGGTGGTGGTGGTGGTGTTGGCATCCTTGAGACAAAGCGTAGGCCATTGCCAGAGATTCCGCTCGAAGAAGTCACCCAGCAGCAGAATCAGCAGCAGCAGGAAGCTAAGGTAAGTCATGCACATCCAGGACTTTAATGTTTTATAGTTTTTGTTTTTGTTTGTCTTCTTCAGTATTGCAATGGGTTGCTTGTGTAGAATTATATTTTCTTGATTTATGTACCTCAGTTGGAATTGGGAAGAATTGTTATTTATGAGCCACAAAACCAGATGAACAGATTGAAGATTTATTCAATTTGTTGAATTTAAGTTCATAAACACGAAATAGAGAATTACTCACTGTAAGAACAAATGAGGTTATAAAAAGTCATGCTGAGAGAGGTAGCTTTATTTGTTTGGGAACATGTACATGTACGTACAATTCCAAGTAGTAGTTATACCATTTGAGGTATTACAAATATTTTGAGTGCATCATTTTTTTTTTATTATTAAAGGTTTGATGGATCAGAGTAACCAAAACTTTTGGGTTAACTAAATGGTTGTTAAAAAAAGGATTCAATAGAAATTATCACCAAAAGTATGAAAAGCAATGACAGCAAACAAAAATTGTTTAAATTTGGGTATTCTAAAATGCACGTCTGAGCCACATGAACTTTGTTGTTAAAACTCAAGGGGCTGAGGGCCCTACCAATAATCGAATTTAGTGAAGACTTAAATATTTCATTGAAATGGACCATAATGAAATGGACTCTAAATAATAAACCATACATGGTATGATCCTAATATTTAATTGAGCTCTTAACCAATGAACCATAGGTGGTATGAACTCCAAAAAAATTAATATTCCATGTATGATTCATTATTTGGGATCCATAACATTATGGTTCATTTCACTGAAATATTTAACTCGTTGCTAAATTTGATTATTAGTAACCCCCTGAGAGTTTAAAAGAGACTTTATCATATAAATTATGCAACTGTTTAGAGAAAAAATTAAAAAACCATCAATTGTATTCTTTAAATTGCTAAGAACTAGAATGGCTTCTTGAAAATGAATTTGTAAAAAGAAAGTATCAGAAATTATCAGTTTTTGAGAGTAAAATAATTGTTAAAGGGTATCTCCAGCAGGGTTGCCAGATTGAGGAATTTTTGCCGTTTTCGGGATTTTTTGACCCTAAAGGGAAAAAGGGAAAACCAACCTAGAAAACGGGAAAAAAAAGTCAGTTCAAAAACTGATATATTTTTATAAAAACGACCTGAAATCAGAGAGTTTGAAATGTGATTGTTTAAAAAAAAAATGCTGACATTTTTGATAACAGCTTGTGAGAAATTTTGAAGCGATTCAGTTTTGGTGATGACGGCCAAGTTTTTAAGTCCCTCGAATTTATTATTTCAATCATTGTGAAAAATCTGAGTATTTCTTCTCTAATTCCACTTGGCATTTTCCTCATTTATTTACTGAATGAGCTAAGTGATCAAGACATGGAATATACACTCCGCGTCACTTGTTTGAGGCCACTATTTTCAAAATCGTTTTTTCTCGATAGATACCTGAGAGAAATATTTTTCCTGGAAACATTTGATACCTGTGAGTAGGTTAACATATTGTCCAGTAAAAAAAGAATACCATTAAAGGGGTAACTCGAAAAATTAATAGGAATTTCACAAGTCTTATGAATGAACTGCCAGAAATGGGTATAAAAGGTTGTGGTCACTTGAATTGATTTACTTTTGATTACATAAAGCAGGTACCCAGAGTGCGCTTCTGCATATTTTTGGCAAGCCGCAAGACCAAAGATTATCTAAAAGAATCATTCAAATAGTTCAAGCAGTTCTTGAGTTATGGCGTGAAAAAGGGAAATATGGATTCATTTTTATATATAATTAGTGTTAGGGCTCTAAATTTTAAAGGTCTGGGTGAACTCCGTTTCGGATGAAAGCTATTATTTACATAAATCAATATAACATCCAGATTTCTTCTGAAAAATACTGAGAGAAAAGTATATCACAATGCCAAATCTCGGCCCCACTGTGCGCCGCCGTTATGCTGTTGTGTGCTATAAAGTGCAAGGAAATTTATTTTAATAAAACGAAGGTCAGCTTTGGATTTTTCGTTGTCCATTTAATTAAAGTCGTGCTGATAGAAGTATAAAGGGAATAATATTGGTACAACGGTCTGACTTTTTTCATTTTTTGCTGACGAAGTTGAATTTCACTGTTTTTCTAAATTTTCAAAGATATCTACATCCACGTAAAGTCTCGTCAGAATCGTTTTAAATATTATTGTGTTCAAACAGACAAATTTTTTAAATGGATGCAATTACATGTGTATGTTTCTTAGCAAATAAACAACCACCTGATCAACCTTCAATTATTTCCATAGTAAAGACAAACACTCCAATTTACTTATTATTATAATAAAACCTGACAGCGTTTCAATCGCATTATTGCATTTTCGAAAGTGCATTAATTGTGGTTAAAGGCTGCCAGGTTGATGGCATAAAGTTTGAACGAATACAAAGTGTAAGGTATAAAACACTTTTATTTGTTGCATCTTGAAAATACATTGTGGTGGTCAAAGGACCGGCCGGCCGTGGCATCGCTGCCTTGTGTGGCATTTAGTTTGCACAGATCTAGACACTGCATTGACAAAATTTTGAGCAAAGCTTTCACCACCTCTAAGACTATATAATTACTTTTCTAATGTAATTGTAAGTGTCAGACACTTTTAAAATCGATTATTTCTACTTGTTTATAATCATTTCCTATATAAATGTTTTGTTTCGACAATATTTTCCCTTCATTTTATTCTTTTTCTAATATTTTAAAGATACCGTTAACATTTCTTAAATTAAAAGTAGCCTAGATTACTCCCAGAGTTGTCCACTACATGTACGGAAAGTACCATTATAACCTGTTCTGCTGTTTTGAAGGTTACCGTGGACAAACAGACAGACAGACAAAAATTTTTTAAATGATGCAGTTATGTTTCTTGGCAAGTAAGCAACCACCTAAGCTCAAAAATTTGAAATTATTTCAATATTAACGACAGACACTCCAATTTTATTTATATGTATAGATGTATAGATTTAATGTCAAAATGGGCTCAAGAAACACTTTGACGGTATCAGAAATAGGGACAATAGATGATTTCAAGGAACTAGAACTTTCAGGCCGTGAAATAGCATGGAGAATTATTGAAGGAGTGATAGGGTTGTGAAAATTATCTAGCAGATACAAAACACTGTGGATGGTATAAAAATGATAAAGACGCAGAAATAAAGTAAAATCATACGAGGAAAGTGTTCAATTCTGCAGAACACCTCGAGTTCTATACTATTATTGCTAAGAATATGGTAAAAAAATGATATATTAGCCAGTGTTTTTACGGTTTTAAAGATAACTTAAGCCAATGGTAATACTCAACGTAAAGAAATTAAAAAGATACCAGTGTTTACGGCAATGACATAAGGAACTTCACATGAATTTCACCAGGGAATGGGTTGCCTCTTTTGATGAAAAAAGGTTCAATATTGACGCATCTGATTATTAGAATTTTAATTTTTATGATTTGAGAGAAGTGGAACTTATTTTTACAAGTATTCACAGTCGAACGTCAGTTGCTGGGGTTCAGCGCTATCACTAATTATCTATGGAACAATTTAATTGGAGTTTGTAACTTCAAAAACTAACTAAAATAGTTATAAATATCTGTTGGAATTGGCATATCTAAGGATTACAGATATTGCTGAAACCGTGCCTAGAATTTTACAAAAAGATAACACCCATATTCACACATCCAGGGTAGCTAGAAGCTGGATTCAGTCGAAAAACGTGTAACTTTTGCCATGTCCACCCTATTCACCGGACTCAAAAATCATCAAAAAATTTTGAAACTGGCTTTATCTAACATTTTATGAAGCTGGTAGATAGTTTGAAGATAAAGACGCCTTATTTGAAGCTATCTGAGATTTTGCTTTATTAAAAAAAAACTATATGATTCAATTCCAAACCGGTTTAAAGCTCTAATTACAAAAAATAGTGGGCGTACTCATTACTTATTGACAAAAAACATTTTAAATAAATGTTAAAAAACAAAACAAGTTACTATTAAGGTTCTTTTAGTTCGTTACCCATTCAACCCTGGACTATATCTTACAGGTATCAAACATTTACAGGAAAAAAATATTTGACAAATATGTATGCACCAAAAAACACGATTGCGAAAATAGTTTCCTCAAACAAGTGATGTTCAGTGTAGGTATATAAATATTTGGTAACACAAACAAATTTTAGTATGCCATTTTTGAGTATTTATTAATATACATAAATTAAAAATTTCAAAAAATTCAGCAACCTGTTTTTGGAAAATTGAATTTTCAAAAAAAAATCAATATTTCTTAATAATCAAAAAAAAAATCTTCTTTTAATTTTGATACGCAATATTATTGACATTTTAAAGAAGCTTTTTCATAAAGATTTTGATTGAAATCGGCCAAGCTGTTAATAAGAAAATCTAAATTAAAAAAACCGTTATATGGCGAACCTTTAATAATAATTTTTTAGTAAATTTTGTTGACCAAAATGTACAATTTACTTACAATAATACACTGATTTTTTTTATCGAAATCGTTGGATCTGTTTTTTTGGTAAAATAAGTTTATCCTTAACGGTTGTATGGCAAGTAACGTTATTATTGGAGCTAAAAAAAAAAAATCAATATCCCCTCTGGAGAGTTACAAAAAAACCTTAAATTCAAAATTTTAAGAAAATCGCTTCTCTGGTTTAGGCTGTAGGTTGAGGTACAGACAGACAGACAGACAGACAGATAGACAGACAGATAGACAGACAATCAGATAGACAGACAGACAGACACACAGACAGAATTGTGTCACCAACTGTTTTCATGTTTTCTATCATGTTAGATTGTTATCTCGATTTTTTTTTACGAATACAAAACTTGCCCTATAGTATCTCCCTACGTCATATTTCGTAAGCGATTTTAACCAATAAAAAAGCAAAATAGTGTTTTTATTATTAAATAATAAAATAATAACTGTATCAAGGATTTCAAAACTAACCCTAACTCAAAACAGCCAAAATGTTATTTACATTTTATTAAACGATAACTGTATGTAAGATAGGGTTATCTCTCGAGGAGGTGACGTGACATGGCCACCAAGATCGTGGGATTTGACCCTATTAAATTTTTGTGGGGTTTTCTGAAGTTGCAGGTCTAATGCTAATAAGCTGCAATAAACTGATGCCCTCAAAGTCAAAATAATTTAGGCCATCGCTCAAATTCAGCCCGAATTATGTGGCAAAGGCATTCAAATTTCGACGCCTCGGATCCTTGCCACCGTGCGCATCCGTGGCAGATATTTTGAATAATGTCATATTCCTAATTAGACATATGTACATTATAGCATACGTATAGACACTTCAAAAAATAATAAGAATTTCGTTAATACCACACACGCAGCTGGTTTTATTCCATTTCAAAGTCAACCTGCCCTCTGTAATTGGTTAACCGTGTAGGCATAATGCTTGAAGTTTGAAGGTACAGTTCGAAGATAAATTATTTTAAAAAGAATTGTAGGTAGGGATGTCACGAATTAACACAATGCAGTATATATTGTACGTGTAGACACACACAACCTGCACAAGATGAAACAAGTGCATGAGGCTCTTGAATACAAAGGACTTCAATTTTAGAAAACTCGATAGTTTTCAGATAAAAGTGATCACAAATCGCAACCTCTAAATATTATCCAATCTTCTTGAAATTTGGCATACATGTCTTTGACATCACTTAGACCAGGGGCGTGAGCAAAGTCAGCCAAAAATCACACCTTTAGAAAAATGAAACACCCTACTCTACAGCCTAAACGGCCGGATCGATTTTCTTAAAATTTGGTAGGTACATAGTGGTCTTTGATGATTCTGCACACATGTTTTTTCATATTTTTTAGAACCACAAAACGTTACCTGCCATACAATTTTTTTTAGCAATTTTTCATAGTCATTTTCTTCTCAAAAACGGCTCCACCAAAAATCAAAAAAAAATGTTTCCAAATTTTTTTTGAGAAAATCAAATATTTTGAAAACGACAAAATCGATTGTTTTGAAACTCCATAATAATAATATAAAATTATAAATTTTGCACTTAGCAACTATAAGTAGTAACACAGATACTAGCGTTACATAGATATCGCATCCAGTACAAATCAAAATGACCATTTTTTCAATATTTTGTGATTGCAAGCTCATTTGTTTCGTTCTCAAAAATCGAGTCGGTTGATCGAACTACGGATGTCTTGTTGTAAACGTTTTGAATTTATGTCTATGTATGTAAATCTATCTTTTTAAACATCATATGTAATCCATAACTCACACAATATTGATATAACTGGAATGTACTGTACATATAAAAAAGTAGTCATTTTTATTTGCTCTGCGTGCGATATCTATTTAACTATAGTATCTGTGTAGTACTTACCTCACATAGAATGTTTTTTTTTATTTTGAATTTTTTCATTATCCGCTGAACGGATTTTGATACATTTTTTTTATATAAATTTCAAATTAGTTCGAACAATATTGCAAATTTTTGTATTCAAAAATTAATTTAATCCGATCAGCCAATAATGATAAGAGTCAAAATCAAAAATAGCATTCTAGAAGAGGTACGTACTTGCTTAGCATAAAGTTTTTTTTTATATTTTATAGTTGACTGTTCTAAATTACGACACTGGTATTCTTTTTATCAAAATCGTAGGAGTTTTCGAGAAAAAAATCGATTTTTAGATGGTTTTTAATATTTGTGTGACTGGTAAATAGTGTTAGCTCTGCATAAAAGTAAAGTATTTTTTATTTAATTTTCAAAACTGTCTTTTTGAAATTTTGAGTTTTCAAACAAAATTTTTGAATTTCTTGAAAAAAAAGATTTTGTAAAATTTTTAAGGAAAATTGTACGACCGTAACATATTTTTTTTTAATGAAGAAAATGTGCAGGGAGAGTCACAAATGACATAACGATTATATAGAATATTTAAAAAGTAGGTAATCCCCATAATTTTGTCTTCCAGCTGTTTTTTAAGATGTTTCCAGATCTACAAACTGAACGGCTGGATTGATTAATATAAGACTTGGTACAAGCAATTTTAAATTTGTCATGCAATACCAAAAAAAAAAGGCTTTCGTCCAAAAACTGTGAAAAATGATAAGAAATTTTAAAGTTTGAATGGCTTTAAATTTGTCAGTTTTGAATTTAAATGACGAATCATATTAAAGCCTTTCTAGTTCATTTAGTTTAAGCATGTTTTGGTCCTATATTAACTCCAAAAAAATTTTATACGCAATTAAATAAAAACAATTAGAAATATTCGATTTATATTTTTTATTTTTGGGTGGTTTTGTTAACTGCTTAAATGTTTATTAAATATTTTACTAAATCATCCATTTCGATTGCATTATAGAAAAAATAGTTTTAAATGTATAATTGTGACTTTCGGCCTAGTTTTCAAGTTATACCAAACATATTGAAAATTGGCCAATGCGACCATTCTCTCAGAAATGCAATGGTGAATCTAGTAAAATTTTCGGATTTAAGCTTGCTTAGCACCCACACATTGAAATTAAATATATTTTTCAGAGAGAAAAAATTTACGCGGGATTGTGTTTGGCGGCAGATTTCGTTGCTCTCTCAATAAAAATTGGTTTGGGTGACGAGGTGAGGTGGTCTAGACCTGGACAGAGGTGGGTTTGGATCTGGATCTGGGTTGTGGTGGTCTAGACCTGGACAGAAGTGGTTCTCGAGGGGTAAGACCTGAGAACCCGCGAAGCAGGCCAAGCAAGGTACTATTGCCCAAGAAAACTGCCAGACGACTTTAAAAAGCTTAAGCGGAGCAAAGGAGTTGAGCGGGACAGAGGACCAAAACGGAGGGTTAAAATCCTGAAAACTCGCGAAGTTACCCACGCAAGGTACTGTTCCTCAAGAAAACTTGACATTGGCATTGAAACTTGCTATTAGCATCATATTCATAATCTAGAAAAAAAACTATTTTTTTTTTAACTTGTAAACAAAATTTACAAAAAAAAAGTTGTTTTTTTGTTTTTATAAAATTAAAAAAAAAAATTTAAATTGTTTTTTCAATAAATTTTTCGAACAAAAAAAGATTCATCCTTTGTCTCAGTTCCAAACCCACCTCCAGAACCTTTGTCCCAGTCCCAGAGCCATCCCCGTCTCAGAACTAACCCCGTCATACCTACCATCGTTCGTCGACAGAGGCGACACTGTCGTCAGTCCAGATATAGACCAGTCATCCATCCAGATCGAGACAAAATCTGTCCGTCCAGATCCAAACCATAGTCGTCCGTCCAAATCTTAACCATAATCGTCCAGATCCAGTCAGACCACCATCCACCCAAAAATGAAAAACCTATTTTTATCTCTTTATTACCTCGAGGACTAGCGTCAACCAGGTTTATCTTTTTTATTAAATTTTGTGTGTCTCTAGCATGGGTTGTGTTTGTGAATGCTTATTATTTGAGAAAAATTTGTCTTACCTATGGTCAAAATTCAGTTTGCTTTGAATAACGTACCTACGTAGTAGGTTGGTGCTTATTTTTGATTTTTTTAAAACTGAAAAATAGCTTGTAAGATATTTGATTTGATTGATTCAACGAAAATCATTCTAAATACCAAATTGAGAAAATGCCAATGTCTATTTACTTTGAAATAAATGAATGCGATACATTTACTTAGACCAATATGGCTCTTAAAAATGTAGCTCTTCACACATTTCAATTAATTCGGATATTCCTTCATTTATTTATAAGCATTAATTAAGAACGAGTATACCTACCTGTCCTGTTTTTGGAATTCAAACTTAAATGTGATAAATGCAAATAACCATCATAACCATACAAAGTTCTTAATTTTATTTTTTATTTAAATTAAAATACAAATTAATAAATAAAATGATGCAACATGTACTTTTTATGTTAAATTCGTAATAAACATTCATTATGAGCTTATAAAATTAATTGAAGCCTTCATAATTAAAAAGCAACGATACTCAAACATAAGTTCTGATCAAGCTTGGTCTCTTTAAAAAAAAAAAAAAAAACATTCATGTTAATTGATGCCACTTTTATGTTTCACATAAAATTATTATAATCCTGTGGTCCAACAAAACCAAAAAAAAAAAATATTTTCTCTATACAAAAATAAGCCGTACCTAAAATCCTCCCACAGACCGCATCAGGCATATGTATATTATTATTATATAGCTTAACCCTACATATTCATACATCTATGATAATAATTTCTCTACAGAGTGCAACGTTCTACCAAAATTATCCTTTATACATATGTATTTCGTTTGTGTGTTGAGTAGGGGATATGTGTGCTCTCATTGCGTTAGTTCTAAATGCAATTTTACTCAATCTACTCCCACCCTCACCCTGTTACTGTTGGCAACCATGATATCCTTTTTCCCACGTTCCACATAATTCTATTTTAACCAAACAGCTGCCATAACTCGACCTGCTCTGCTGTTGAATTAAAAACAGAAGAAAAAAATATATGTTAAAAAGAATTCCAAAGGCAAAAAACCTAAAAGCAAAAAGAAATGAAAATCAGAATCGAATAACCATAACAACGAGGTCATCCTCTCATGCACACACAACATACATACAAAATTACTATACACACTGACTCCATCTGGAACAGTTAGCTCTCTGAGCAACTGCATGAAATAGAAAGAAAAACAAAAAAAAAAAACCACCCACCACGCCCATCCACCCACTGCATTATTCTCTGTTTTGATTGTGTGACACAAGCATATCCTAGAATCATCCATCATCCATACTGTGTATAGTTCCCGTTGTCTGGGAGAGATATTGAAGTTGTGCCACACAGCCATATCGCAATGACAATCGCCATTGCCATCAGCATCTTCATTGCAATATATTACAATTCTCATTATTGCGATTGCCGGTATGAAAAAGTAACGGGACATAGGTCACAGACAGCAAAACGTTAACTTAACGAATGTAACATCACTCTCTTAGCCTAGTTGCATGCAGCAGCGGCAACAGAATTGGGAGCAAAAAGGATTCAATCTAAATAAAGAAAACACGAGAAAATGTATAAAAACATGGAAGAACGTTTGGTATGTGGAACGTGTGTAACATTTGCTCTGTGCCATAGTGCCTTATTGAGCCGTGCCTCCTCTGATATTTGCCTCTAGTTTTGGTCGTTCATACTTTGTACTTCGTATACCAAGAACTTTCAACAGGCGATTAAAAGTTGTCGCCGCAAATTAGGCGTATTTAAATGGGGGCCACTTGCATAGACAATCTTTTCATATTACGACCCAATCCAACCCATCACCACCCACTTGGGAGAGACGAGAGAGAAAAAATAAGAGTCTATGAGAAAAACTTAACGAAACATTTTTGAAAGTTGTTTTTTTGTAAGGATATTCAATGTGCATGCGCAGAGAGAAACGCGCTAAAATGTATTTTTGCTGAATTTAACAGCAACAAAATACGTATTTTCTTATCAATTCTCTGCATTGTTTATGGGAGGGAAAAGCCGGCTAGTGCAGATTAAGGGATGCCACTTTTAAGTAAAATTGAATTTGTTCGTAGTTCTTTGAAATGGCTGTATTCGGTAGAGTTAAGAAACAAAAATATTTAGTGCTGTTGTAGCTTTCAGTACGTGCCGTACCGTTGAAAATAGTCTTAAAAAATTGCTAATAGGTTCGCTTTAGGTAAGTATTTTGGAAAAAAGTACCCTTGGAAAGGTGGAGTTATTGGAAAGAATGAAATTAATTTGTGTTGATGGCTGATTGTGTTCATTGCAAATCTTTCACTCTTCACTATAAGATGCTACTGTCGTCAGAATCCAAATAATTTAATTTAATTTATTTACTCATCAAGCAGATTGATATAATATTATTAACAAATAAAATATAATCTTACAGACTACAGAACAAGGTTTATAAATATAATAAAGAATAAAAACATAAATAAATGCATTTAACTAATACTATAACCTAAAATCACCAGTGTAGAAGTTAAGTAATAAATATAATAAATATTTTTTAAAAGATTCTCGACTATGGTAGGAAAAGAAGTCAACATGATTACAAATGATATTTGTTTCTCTAATGCAACGAGTTAGAGGCTCATTAAAACCATAGTTTACCCGATGATAAGATTCATGAAATAGAATACAGGATCGCGTTTGCCTAAACGGAGCATATAGATCAACTAAGGACAATAGTAATGGGCAATTTATATGAGAAGTAATAATATCGCGTATAAATACAATAGAAAAATACCGACGGCGAACATCAAGCGGCTGAAGTCCAAGCAGTTTACATCTGGTTTCATAAGAAGGGGTTTCAATATTCCAGCTTAGACGATGAAATACAATTCGCGAAAATTTTCTCTGAATCTTTTCAATCCTTAAACTGTGAGTTTTATAAAATGGATTCCAAATAATTGAGCAGTATTCAAGAGAAGACCTTACATAAGCATAGAACAGTGATCGAAGGGTAAATGGATCTTTGAACTCTTTTGAGTTTCGAACCACAAATCCAAGCATACTATTTGCTTTGGCAACCACAAAATCAATGTGGGAGGTGAAACTTAGTTTGGAATCGAATATTACACCAAGGTCTTTTTTTTCTCTAAGCTTAGTAAGTTTTGTTTTATCGATTTCATATTCAAAATCAATTGGTCTAAGACAGCGAGAGAAAGATAAAGATTGGCATTTGGAGACATTCAAAAAGAGCTGGTTAGCAATGCACCATTCAGATAAGCACTCAAGGTCACTTTGAAGTAACAGGCAGTCATCCAACGACTTGATACAACGATAGATTTTGATATCATCCGCAAACATTAGGCAGAGAGAATTTTTGATAAAATTTGGTATGTCATTGATCAACAACAGGAACAGAAGGGGTCCCAAGTGACTACCTTGAGGGACGCCAGAGGTTACCTGAATTACTTCAGAAAATAAGTCATCAATGCGGACAAGCTGTGTTCTTCTGTGGCTAAAATTTAAGCTGCCTATATTGATAGAATTATCACTTACAATTGGTGAGTAATTGTGAGGAACACATTGAGGGCCCAACTTACAATTTTGCCCCCATAATCATCCAAAGAAACTTCCCATAATCATCTCTTGCAATCATATAAGCATTATATAATAGTCCATAGAATTGAAAGGGCGCACTTTTTAAGCACCTATTGGACCTTTTTGGACTAAATTCAGTTGCCCCGGAAAACACTTACTGGACTCAATTTAGAGGTCTTATAGAAGAAGGTGGAAAAATTAAAAAAAAAAATATTTCACAATTGATTTATATTTATTTATTTTTATATTTTTATTTTATTTTTCTGATATTTTATTTGAAATTTTTTTATCTGAAATACAATCTTAGAATTTATTAGATATTATTTAAGTTATAAAAATTACAAGGTTTCTGTGAGATTCGAACCATGGTCCTCTCGCACTGAAAGTCCACCACGCTAACCGCTCGGCCATGGAAGAATATAATTACGATGAAAAAAAACGTATTCACTTTCTCCACACTGCTGGTTTGTGTCTATACTCTTTAGTATACCAGAAGTGGTTTGTGTTTTTACTAGTACAGCAGAAATGGTTTGTGGCTGAACTTAGCAAGTAACAGAAGCTAACATAGATATTGTATAATAATTTTACAGGATGACTATAGAACAAAAGCTCCGTCGTCATTTCATAAAAGCAATATTGAGAGATTATAGAAACATTGGTATATCGCTTCTATCAACCTAATAAAATTTGCACCAGAAAATATTCAAGGAAGCAGTAATACTCCAATAAGGTATTTACTTCACGTCAGAGGGTAATAGGCGCACTATAGAAACAAATAACACTATAATGTCTGAAATGCGAAGCAATTTTGTTAGTTGGGGGGAGTACACCGACTGGAAAAAATTTGCAAATAGGTTGCATATAGTATTTATATTAGTAGAAGTTGTCCCTAAATACTGCATGCAATTAGGGATCCCATTAGAACATTTATTGCTATTTATGTAAGACCAAAAGTGTTTACTATTTTGTTTTAAGCAAGATTCAGTTCGAAACAGGTAATCCTTATACAAGAATTTATGTAAAAAATCAAATGCTTTCTGAAGTCGTAAATAGTTACTCCGAAGGGCAACTTCGTTGACGGAATTGCGATATAATTTATACGACTTATTCTTTTTATTATTTAAGTTAGATAAACATTTGTTCCACCAAGATGGCTTAGAATTTTTATATACAACAACTTAAGGAACAAGTAAGGTAATTGCTTCTTTAATTGTCCCTAGCAATAAATTATATGCATCCGCGAGCTGGTAATTAAAAACGATATTGTTCCACGAATAAGTTTGAACTGGGATGTTTAAGCACTCAATTTTAACCTATTTTTCGTTTGCGTATTGTTTTGCCAGGATCAGGGCATGTGATATTGGGTTTGAATTAAATTTTCAAAATTGTCTACCACACAAACTAATTTCAACCAAAGCTTAGCAAATTAAAACCAGAAGCCTAACAAAATAAATAAACAAATACAACTTTCATCAAAAACGAAGAAAACGAAAGAGTTGAGGTCCGAACTTGATATCACTTCAAGAAGTGAAATACGCGTTTTCTCTGCGCTTGAATGAACTTAATGAACTTATTATTAATGCAATAGATGTCAATAAAAAATTAGTTTTCCATTCAGTATTAGACTACAGTTAAACCTAAATATAGTCGGATGAAGATTGTGTTTCTCACCGATATTGAAAAGTCTGCAGACGCAGCTGGACAAGTTGGCCAACTTTTAAGTGTTGCTTATGGCTTTTTTGACTATTCAAAATTGCGATTGCATTCAAGTATTTACATAGGGATTGCTGTTGTGGAATTTTTTCAACGTGATTTAAAGATAAACAAGTAATTATGTTAGGATGTCAGAACAACAATTCGCAAACTCAAACAATATTTAAACAAGAACGCGGTCGTGGGTCCCGCAATATCGGGAGGACAAAGGAAACGAGGCGAAGGTCTAACGGAGTGAAATTATGCCAATTTCTAGGCAGCAAAAAACAAACGATAAAATAAATATTTTTACAAAGATTTGACAAAAACCAAAACACTGATGGATACTTACTTAGCTTTTCTATCCCAATCGAATCCTAGTTCCTTTGAGTCTTGCCCACCTGTCTAAGTCTTCTGACCAGATTCAATCACCTCTGGCGAAATGTTTTCCTCCTCTTTGAAAATAGCTTCTCCATTTTCTTATTTTTTTAAATTCCCCGAACTGGGAATTTTCTCAACACAACCTTTTTTTCTCTATGTAAAATCAAAATCGAAAATTATTTTTCGCTTTTCCTTTTTTTTTCTTCAAAAATCACCACCAAACTCTTTTGACTATAAAATCCTAAAGTGAACCAAAAAAAGCGAAATTGGCTCATATTATATTGACACGACCATATGGCCATCCTATTCTGATCTTTAGTCCGTGGTGGTATTCTGTCACGGTCGAACTGCAACACCCAGCTTTTTCCCACGGGTGCATGCCGTTGTCGAACCCAAGCACGCATGATATGATCTCTTTCATGTTGGTGATGTGAACACCAACTGTGACTCAGTGGACGAGTTCAGCCCGCCTCCGTCAAATTCAATTGGTCTTAGAGAAAAGCGAAAAATTATTTAAAACCATGAACAAAGTCCTCAGCCCAGACCGGCACAGGCTAAGAAGTAAGATGAAAAAAATTTTCCAGATGGGATCACTGTCATTTTCCAACTTAAATGACGAGGTAGGACTTAATGACTTACGTGAAAGTTAAATTACTCTAGAGTCTAGACGCTAGACCGTAGACCTCAGTGTAGAATTTAAGGGTGTAGCGTAAAACGTCCAAAGTGAAGTTTTCTTTTGTGTTAAAGACACTTTGGGGTGGGTATTAAACCGTACTAAATTTTGGTTGGTGTGAAAAAGGTGTCACACATGTTGTTGAACATACGTTGGATTCGTCATGTTCTTTAAATCCCGTGTGGACAACCTGTCACACACTTGATAGACTTATGGACCATCTGTCACACAGTGAAAATCTTTATTGTGGTGTGAACCACTTGTCACACGATAGAAGCACCTGTCACACACTGACATGTCATTTTGATAACTGTGGACCGCCCATCACACCTTGCGTTGTTGTAGGACTCTTTAATAACGGCAACAATTTTTGCTAGAATTCCTCTACCAAGCAACGATCTCTATATACATTCTCGGTTAACTCGATCAAAGGCCTTCTCAAAATCCACGAACATGAGGTAAAGCGGTGATTGAAATTCCATCGACTGCTCGAGGACGATAAGCAGGGTGTTGATATGGTCGACACACGATCGACCACTGCGACTGCGGAAGCCAGCTTGAAGCCTCTTGAGTGTAGACTCGATTCTATCCTTTATTCGCTCGAGAATGATGGTTGCCATTAGTTTTGGGAAAACGGACAAAACGGTGATACCACGCCAATTGTTGCAATTCTTTAACTCACCTTCTTTTGGCAACTTAACAATCACACCATCCTTCCAGTTCCTGGGATAGCTTTCGTTTTCCCAAATGCTTTGTATCTGTGGATGTAAAATACTAGCTGCTGTTACGGGATCGGCTTTCAGGAATTCAGCTGGTATTCCGTCCAGTCCAGCTGCCTTGTTGTTTTTGAGGAGATTTATTGATGTATGGATTCCCTATTCTGACGGGGGCGGGGGTTCGATGTCAATACCCCTATAGGACCTGCGCATCTCGTTTAGGTGGGGCACTTCAGCACAAAAGTGGTCCTTCCATCTACGAAGATGATCCTCAATTGATACCAAAAGTTTGCCATCCACATCCATTACAGGATGATTGGTGTTGATTTTTTTCCCAATAATATCTTTGGCTATTTGGTACAATTCCCGGATATCTCCTCTTCTGGCAGCAATTTCCGCATTATCTGCGAGTCCTTCTACCCTCACCCTCTTGTCACGTCTCACACAGCGATAGACCATCTTATGTGCAATGCGGTACTCTCTTCGGAAGTCAGCCTTTCATTGAACATCTGCTTCGGCATTTATTTGGATTTTCAACGATTTGCGAAGTTCGATCTTATCCCAGGTATCTTGGGATATCTAAGAGTCTCTACGCCTCGTTCGCTTGGGTACAGTTTTGGATTCAGCCTCCATAAAAACACTTTTAATTTCCCCCACATCAATTGTTGAATGCTGGAATCCGTTTAATGACGAGGCTCTGTCGTTAAGGGTGGTGACATAGTTTCGACAGTCTATATATATATAGAATGCTAAGGCATATAAGAGAATGGATTTGTGGCTTAAGAAATGCTTTAGCGTGTATAAGTATTCCCATTTTTCTCTCGTCTGAATATAGTCCATATGCTATGATTTCTTTTTCTGTGTTTATAACAATCATATACATTGTATATGTTTTAGGTCTAGGTACAATTGCCAGTCATTTAAAAAAAATTAAATAATAAATGCGATCATTTTTTTGACACTAATTCAGTTTAAGGTCATACAAAATATCAATCAGAAAATTCCTCATTTTAAATTCATAAAATAAATTCAAGTTCGCTACTCAGCTCTTTTGTTTTCCTTCTCTTATAATGAAAGTTGTTGATTTATTTAATTAATATTCACCTTATGTATATGGGTGCATGTGCATGCATTTTAATATATTTTTAAAAGAATAAACACTTCACGGATTGGCCTAGTACATGTCACAAAAATATATTATATCTGTGGTGTTTGGGAGAAACATGATAATAATTCCATTTTAGAATTTGCCTCTTTACGTCCAATTCACATCGAAGTAGAGCCTTAACGTACTTACTGCTTTTCTTAAAATTTGGAATATTAAAGGGAAATGATCTTTAAAAATTATGTTTTAAATTTGAAGAAAATCGGTTCTCCCGTTTAGGTTCTAGCTCGATGTAAAATGGACGTAAAGAGGCAAATTTTACAATGGAGTTATCATGCTTCTCCCAAATACTACAGATATATTTTTTTTTCTTGTAGAATCTTCACTTTGCTAAATGCAGGGAGAGACTATTTGGCTTTTAACTTGCTTCATAAAAAATCGAGCTTGAAATTTTTTTCAAATGTTTTATGTATATAAAGTTAGCAGGACACTTTCGGAAATTCATGTTAAAAACTATCCTATCATTAGTTGCTACTTAATTGCGAATTAGTTACGCAAAAAAAAAATTAATTGCTTTTTTGGTTTGCGAGAAAATGGGTGTCCTGCCAACTTCATATGAACATAGCAGGACAACTTTCCCAAAAATGTGTATAAACGATTAAAAAAAAAATTATTTTGAGAACTAATTAATTGCGAATTAGTTACGCAAAAAAAATTATAGCATTTTTGGTTTGCGAAAAAATGGGTGTCCTGCTAACTTCATATGAACTTAGCAGGACAACTTTCTCAAAAATAAAGATAATTGAGCTGAGTGAAGTTCGCAATACGCCTATTTTTCACAAACGAACAAAAAATTATTTTTTTTTACGTAACTAATTCGCAATTAATTAGCTCTCAATAATCAAATTTTCTCAGCTCAATTATCTTTATTTTTGAGAAAGTTGTCCTGCTAAGTTCATATGAAGTTAGCAGGACACCCATTTTTTCCTAAACGAAAAAAGCAATTAATTTTTTTTTTTTTGCGTAACTAATTCGCAATTAATTAGCAACTAATGATAGGATAGTTTTTAACATGAATTTCCAAAAGTGTCCTGCTAACTTTATGTACATAAATGTGCGGAAGAAGAATTTTTTACGAGGAAATAGTTTTTGGATAAGAAAATTTGTTGGAATCGAGGCAATTGATTCTTGTTTGAACAATGTATAACCTATTATTTTCGTTTCGTTTCACACAGAGAAGTAAAAACCCTCCAACTGCTTGCAGCAAGTGATTTAACCCTTAACCACCTACCACCTATTTCAGTCCCCTAACCACCTACGTGCGGTCCTGGAGACCGCTCACAGATTATTACCCTGAATTCAGAATTTCCTGTATAAACTAAATAAAAAACCAATAAAATTCTTGATAATACTCTTAGGCTTTACTCAAAAGACTGAAATAACATTAACTAAAGTAAAATTTCGTAAAATTCTTGAAATCTTCAAAAAAAGACTCTTTTACCACAAAAAATAGCTATGTTCATACAATAGTTTCTGTAGCAGTGGGAACTTAAAATTTCAACTTTTTGGTATTAATTCTAATAAATTTAGGATCCAATCAATAAAATAAAAATAAGAAACCAAACTTAAAATAAAAACTTCGACAAAATTGCAGCCACCCAACATTCACAATTTTTCGCAGTAGTTTCCCCACATTTTTTTCGAAATATCGCGAAATCCTCGGTCGCAGCAGGTTCCATGTTACTGCAAACCTCGTTCTGGCATATCATTGCTATCAGACATATCTTGATGCAGCAATATTTCAATATTTTCGTCACTTCTATTCATTTTGACAATAGAATAACAGTACTAAATTAATACAATAAAATCACATAACCACCTACGTGCGGTCTTGGAGACCGTTGACGAAATATTTTTACTAACCAAGGCCAAAAGCGTGCACCTGTTCACTCTCCTAGCTCATAGGCGATACAAGTTGATCTCTAAAAAAGGTACATGGATGCTCTCTGTAATACGACACACAAAAATTGAAATATTTGCATTTAAAAAGTCGTTGCGGTCTCTGAGACCGGTGGTAGGTGGTTAAGGGTTAAATATAATTAAGTTGAATTTTCTGGTACAAAATTTACTAAAAACTGTTATTAGCGGTACTTTTTATGCAACATTTTTTTCATTTCGACTTTCTCATTAATGGCTTTGCTGATTTCAGTCAAAATCTTGTGAGGTGGTTTTACAATTGAAAAAAATAGTTTCATGATTCGTAACATTTTTCTTTAACTACTTAAAGATTTTTAAAAGATCTGAAGTTCCAAGCAAGTTTAACTATATAAAAGAAGTTAAATACGACCCAGTCGTTAATATTATTATTATCATCAAAATAGGGCTGATCGAAGATAAATCATTTTTGTATGACAGTTTTGGGAATATGGTGCTTGCAGCTTGATACATGCTTTCTACAACATAGAATCTGAAGTGCTAAAAGAAAAAAATCTGTACTTTACAGCACTGATGGGATACTTCCAAGCAGAGGGAAAGGATTTTTTCTGTATCTTTGATCGAAAAATATACGTTTGCTTGAAAGCAAGTAAAAACCTTGCTGGCGCATATCTTGCAAGTGGTACTGCAGGTACTAGTCACACCCTGCAAGAGTGTTTCTGGCGCAAGTACTTGCAAGCAAGTAAATCACTTGCAGCAATCACATGCTTGCAAGTACTTTTCGTGTCGTCACACTTAAGTAAGTTTCACTTGCAGCAATCATTTTGCTTATTGCAAGTTTTTTACTTGCATGGTGTGACGGCACCTTTATAGTTAGCATACATTTTTTTCTAAATATTTAAGAAAAATAAACGGTAAAAAAAACTAAAAATATTTTTAAAATCACTGCTCCACACTTAACTGTAGAGCCACCTTTGAGTACGCATACTAGTTTTAACCTACTTTGTATATCTACTTATTATATTAAGGCACAAATCATATCAAAAATTCATTTCCACATCCAAAAAAGCCGAAAGAATATCGATTTTTTCAATTTAACTCGAAATTGTTCAGTTTCTCATCTAAGAGGAATTAATAAGCTTTGACTTCTTATCGATTGATAAAGACTTTCTTAAAGATTTGTTATTATTTAAGTGTCAATTAACATAACAGATTTCGTATTAATAACAAATTTAAATTATTTATCAATTAGCTTTTTCTGCATGATGTGATTCAATTCAAAACATATTATCAATACCCACTACTTTTGACTTCCATTTCGAATAAAGTGGCAGCTTTGCACTAGATACATTTAATATTCAGCACATTATAGTCATTTTCATCGGATGCTCTGCTCTCGAATAAGATTCTTTTTTTCAGGGTGGTGCTCGCATTCGGTAGATATTGCTCAGAGATTCTGGTACTTGGACCCAAATCCTTTACTGCAAACGAATCAGTCGTCTTTTCAATTTCGGCCGCAAATGTTCGGTTCGCGGACTATTTGATACGATATCAAAATCCCAACTGAGGTATACCATTACCTTACCTACCCCAAAGGATTACTTTTTCACATCTCTGCCTCCCCCTTCCCTTCGATCTGTTATTATTGTTGTCTATGTTCTTTCAAACTTTCATATTTTAATATAATTTCAAGGAATCGAGATCGTTTTTTTTTTCGTTTGAAATATCTATTTCATTTATGAATTTTTCTATATTTTGTGCAAATATTTAACTCCGTTCGGAAAAGTAAAATACACAAAATCGGAAAATTATATGTATATCCCATGGTGCGAAACAGATTCTGGGCAAAATTTTGTGTCAATATTGTTCGAAGAGCGAATTCCTTTTCTCGGATTGTCCTTCATCATCCTGCAAAAGTTGCAACACAAAAAATGAAAAAGAGTTTCCTCCACGTGATGTGTGATAATTTGTGAAGATTAAAGAGGAAATACAAATCTGTGCAAAGAGAAGAATATTCTTCTGCATCGGGCGTCAAAAAAAAAAAACATATGTGAAGATTTTTCTAGTCGAAAATGTATAAAAATGTGAAAATAAAATATAGGTGAAGGCAGAGGATAAAAGTCAACAAATAAGTGACATGATAATCGGATTATTCTAATGCAGAAAGGATATGCTAAGGATTTATACGAATTTCATATCGGCTTATTATCGTTTTCATTCGCTTTTTTTTGTATTCAAAGTGAATGCTGTAACATATGGATATTGTTTGAGGGCGGAGCAGTTTTTTTTTTTTTGTAATTTTCTAAAGGATTTTTAAAAAAGTGTTAAGCATCCTTTTGCGGGTTGATTTTTGTGTGTATTTTCTTTTAAGTATTCTATTTTTTGTTTTTGTTTTGTTATGTATTTTACTCTTCGGCTGCACAAATAAAATTAAATTCCAATTACGTGTTCTGTTTTTATAATCCTGGTATAGCCTTAAAGCGATTCCGTTTTTGAAATACCAATGTGCTGTTGATGGGTGTTGTTATAGCCTGTGGTGGTTTTTATCTCTAGGCTTTGGATTACTTTTTTCTGTTTCTTTTTTTTTTTTGGGACCATATGGTAATTGTGGTTTGATGGTGTTGGATTAAAGTTTATTGAAAGTTATTCGACAATAAACATCAAATGGTAAATAATTGTATTGTTATTTTTTTCCATCAGGCATTCGAATTTTTAAATTAATTCAAGCTGTGACAATTTTTTGTAATTTGACTATGTTAAGGGATTTTAGTGGTTAATGCTCGTATTTTTATCAAAATGGGTGTGTCAAAGATTAAAGTATAAGCAAAATCCTGGTCTGTGGAAAAAATAATAATGCTAACGCATTGAGATAATTTAAGCCGGCGTAGGACCGTAAGGATGTTTTTTTTATTTTTGTATTAAATAATGGAATTATAAGAATATTAAAGCAAAAATATGGCAGCTTTTAGATTACTTATATGCATATTAATGGGGGCCATTAAATATTGATGTATTTCCCGTTAAGAATATTGTAAATTATTACTGTATGAGATTCGTGTGATAAGATCGCCGAATAAGCGTCAATTTAAATGCTGCTGGACATTTATTTTTGTTTGTTGTCATTTTTACCTCTAAATTAGAAGTCTGCAAGTATGAAGGAAACTGTTGGGAAAAAATAACTTCAAAAATGATTCTGAATCCTTTTTGAATTTCGAACAGACTCACAAAGTATCTCACCAAAATCAAAAGCATTCCATCAAAGTCATTTTCATCAGTCTTCTAAGTTTGTTACATATGATGAAGCTTTCTGCAAAGTATTGAAGTATCATCCGGTGATAAACTTTCTTAATAGCAAAAAAAAAAAAACAGGAACAAAATAAAGCGAGAAATGCATAGCGTATTTAGTGATTCATACAAAATTTTGAATAGATTTTGAAGTGCAGAAATTTAATCATTTGTTTTTTGTAGGAAACCCAACTAAGTCATTTTTTTAATATGTCATCTTTGTGTGACTGTAACCCCGCCTTACTGATGTAAATAGCCTTGTGTTATTATATGCCAATAGTGAATTTACCAGGAATTTTTGTGTTAAAAAATGTCGATTGACTGTTAAGAAAATTGCTGGCTGCTGGCCCGTTTTTTTACCAACTGATTTAATCGACCAAACGATTGCCATATGCAAAATACTGATTTTAATGACCTTAACTTTGTATGCTTTATATCTTTTGACACTTTTCTCTTGACGGTTTTTCTTTTGTTTAAATAAAAATCGTCCAAGATAAAAATTTCGGGAGTGGTGAGAAAAATCGGTGTAAGGTTAATGAGAAAGTGTTTTCTTCAGAATATTGCAAAGGAGGAAGGGGAGATAGGGTTAGGTACTATTCCACATTAGAGTAGTGTATGGCTAAGGAAAAAATCTCTTTAATTGACTATACGTTGAAAATGTTGCTGATAAAAGCAATAACTTCAAAGTGGTCACCATCCTCTCTTGAGCCAAAGATAGAAGAAATTCATAACATAACCCTCGTCATATCAACACTCTCATTTATCATCATATAAATTAATTTTTGCCGCCGATATTTTTGTTGTTGTTTTGATTATTTCTCGTCAGTTTGGGAGAGTCTATATTTATGTAAAAAAAAGGACATACAAGTTACTAGACCTCCTATAACTAAATTCCTAAGGGGTTTGATAAAAGTTCTTGAGGAGGAAGAGCACTCAATTGGCTGGTTGTTTGGTTGAGTAGGCTGTAAGCTGGCCACGATACCAAACCAAATGATACTTTTGTAAGAATCGGTATCGTCAAAATCGAAAAATGTCAGTATCGTCTCACTATCGGTATCGTATAACTCAGTTTCGTCTCGGTCTCGTAAAACAAAGTCCCGTTTCGGTATCGGTATCGGTCTCGTTTGTTGGTTTAGGCCTCAATCGCAAACAAAAATAAAATCCACAACATGTTCTTGATCTTATAGTTGAACAACCCACAAAATATTGTTTTTAATTTACACAACGGCATTCACTTAAAGTTAATTCTTTGTTTGGTGCCTGGTTTAAATAGTTTGTAATATAACTTGGCCTCTCTTGTTTGTGCTTCCGCTGTTATTGGGCTTAGTTTTCATCGAGCCTCTTTTCATCCGCTCTATAATGGTTTTGTTGTTTGTGAAGATATAGGGCTGATCACGATACCGAACTTTCTTAAGTATAGTCTCGGTATCGTTAAAATCCAAAAATGTCAGTATCTTCTCGGTATCGGTCCCGGTCTCGGTCTCGTATAAGTCAGTCTCGTATCGGTCTCGTATAGCAAGGTCTCGTCTTAGTATCCGTATCGGTATCGGTATCGTCTGGTTTCGGTCTGGTCTCAGTCGCAAAAAGTAAAAAAAATCCAAGACTTGGTTACATGTCCTTGGTCTTATAGTTGAATACGCTTGGTATTTTAAAGATTTAATAAGAAATAATCACTATGGACAAATAATGCATAATTAATGGAAGTTTGTTTAACTTAAGTTTTTATTTGACCGTTCAGTTTAAGCTTAGATATCTTCTTTTGAATACAAATAAACTTGGTGATGAGAAAAAAATGTCCGTGGTGTATAAGCTTTTTGTATCCGTCTTCAGTTTTTTTTTCCGCAAAAGGATGTCAGCTGTCAGTGTGCATTGTTCTGCTCAAAAACAAAATTGTGGTAAATATAAAATATATGTATTTTCCTTGGATTAGTTCACAGTTCGACAGAAAAATAATTCCTATAAGAAATACATGTAGTTTTTTTTCGTTAGTGTTACTTAGCTTACGCAATTAATGAATGCATCGACAAAAACCGGTTCTATTGGTGGAATTGGTTATTAAAAAAAAAATGGTGTGGTAAAATGTATACAAAAATCGTTGGAGCCGTATTCGGGAAATCATCAGGATATAGGAAAAAATAAGCGTGGCAGTTTTGCCCTTTTGAGCACAAATTGACTGGATTTTTCGAATTAGGTAGGAGTAAGACGAAAACTAACGATTTTTCGAAGACAAAAGAGGTATTTGAAATGTTCAAAAAGAACTTCAGAATGACCACAAACATTTTTTCGAAAAACATTACCTCGAGAAATAAAAATGGCTTGAAATTTGCATAAGAAATTCATTTTTTTAAATCTTTAGATTCGAATATCTCAAAAACGTAACGTGCTAGAGCAATTCCAAGATCAGATTCGAACTCAGCGCATCAAAGACCATCAGAAAAGTATGTCTTGGTTCATGTTACAGCCAAAAATTCAAATTTTGTCAGATAAAGTAATTTCTTAAGGCTTTCGAGTGGATTTTCGAAAACAGTCAATTTTCGACTAGCGCTTGAGTCCAAATGGGTTGTCGCAGAAAAAACCTTAAAAAGGGATTTATTGGAAATTGTGTATACTTTCAATGGTACTTTGATGTAATTTTCAAATAGTTTGTAGTTTTCGAGCCATTAGTTAAAATCTTCCGAAAAATGCATTTTTGCATCATTTTTTGCATTTTTGTCCATGTTGCGTCACGAACTTTTGTTGGCAAACCTCAGATTGGAATTCAGCACCCCCGAAAACATAAAGGAGCGAACAAATCAAAACTACCCCACAATTTGCATGGTAAAAATACAATATGACTGTATGTATTTATATAATTTATGGTTTCAATCAAATGTTTGTGTCCCTTTTTCCTTTATTTGCCATTTTCAGATATAATAAGAAAATTGATTTTGCAGCTATAAAAGAAAAACGGGGTAGGGGTATGTTGGTAGACTATGGTCAAAGTAAAAAAGTCATGATTTAGTCTGCTGTTACACGAAGACTTTTTAGTTGACTTCTTTCGAAATTAAATATTGTGAAAGTGAAATCAATTTTTTTTTTCATTTGCAGCAGGATTCTACTTTAACTTTTACCGGCAGCTATTTTGCTGCCGATATTGTTTTTGTAATTCATAAAAAATTTCAGTGTTCTGTGGATAGCTTTTCCAATAAAACACGCCTTATGTCTCTATTGACTATGAGCGATACATATTTGGTTTTGGAGAATTATTTGATTGAGATAGAGATTGAGATTAGTTGAACGATATCGTTCATTTTGTTCATATCGTTTATATCGTTCATACGTTCATTTGAGATTTGACCGATTGGAATTGAGATCCATTGTGGACCAAGTCCAAATCAATCTCATTGGCATTGTGAACGAATAGATCTTTGTTTATAATAAAGAGATGATTGAATTAAAAAATGCAGTTCTTTCTTCATTAATCGCATTTTTAATGCATTTGCATTTAACGAAAAGTATTATACTAAGTAATTATTTTAAGTAGGTAAGCACTTTTTAGCTTTGAAAAAAGTATTAAGGTGAAAGTTTTTGTTTTGGAGTTAAGGCCAATTTAAAAAAAAAATAATGCCCACATGAAAATTTTAAATTATTTTTTCTAAGAATAAATTCTTTCTTAAATAAGGATTGAAAACCTACTGTAGTTATGCAGATACTATTGAAAATTTGTTTTTTTTTTTAGTAGATATCTTTGGTCCAATCAATCATTGATTGATTCAGTCTTTCAAAATGAACGATTGGCACAGCTCTAGCATGTACTACACTTGTGTGGATTAAAATTCGTTAAATTTGGGCATAAGTGTGGAAACTTTCAGGATAGTGGGGCTGTTAGTGAGACCAACCTTTCATTTTGACCTGACGGGTTGAGCTTTAGTATACAAATAGTCCATGTCCTAACTTTACTTTTAAGAAGTGTTGCCATGGTGTCAACACTGTCAGAAGGACAAGAGAAGGGTTGCCACAATCCCGAAATGTTGCTTATAAATTAAAAACCAAGGGTCGGACGATGACCCGAGAACTCCCGTTGGATTCAACACCCTTGAAACCATAGGACCACATTATTTTTTTTCTCCCACCGTAGTTTTGGAAACAAAATTTGAAAAGCCAAGAAAAGTTAGAAAAATATCTTTATTAATAAAATTCAAAGATGGTGTCGACGCAGAATTTCACAAGCTACTACATTACATTCAGAGTTTATTGAAAACCAACTTTGGTTTTTTTAAAAAGCCACTTTCAAAGTGCTGCGGAGTGGGGATATGAAAGATTAACAAATTTAAATATTTACCTTGGAATAATATAAGCATATGACACATGTTTTAAGGGTTTTTTTTAAATGCCCAATCTTACTAAATGAGAATTAACTCGATACAACTACCTTCAAAAAAGTTATAGCCTTCTTCATAAATGATGACGGAATTGTTAGTGAAACACGTAAAATATTACCAAATTTCAACAGCAATGACACGAAACTTGGTCCACATATTTCATTTGTCATAGGCAACAAGAATAAAAGGAGTATACAAAAAATTTTCTTGCGAAAGGGTGTTTCTTTCAATGAATTAGAAAAATGTTGAACTACTACCATGAAACCCCTCCCAAAACTGGTACGTTGATGAAAGTTGGTGAAAATGTTTACTTAATCATCGGAACGAAGAATCAAAAAAGATCACTCAAATATCCATGGTCTGAGGGTCTTTTTTGAGAGAGAATATCGGACCTATTCTAGTCAAAAAATACAATCAGTTACAGACATTAACTCTTTAAAAGTAAGATAACGTTTTCATGTGAGCTTGTATCTAGTTTATTTTAACATTATTGGATTCAGCGTTAAAAAATACCTTAAAATCATGTACCATATTACATTTTGGTATCTCGGTTTCAAAAACATAAAAATGTTCAGCCAAAAACTCTGCTTCTCATTCCCCATTGAAAGACACCCTCAGATAGTTTATATTTGTTTGATCCCTTTTGTTTCTTGGTCTTGATGAAAAGACAAAAGTTTTGACCAATTTTCATTAACGTTCCAGTTTCGGGAGGGAATTCATGGTAGTAGTTCAAAATTTTTCCATTTCACTTAAAAAAACACTCTTTAACTATAAATTTGTTTGTAGACTCTTTTGATTCTTGTTTCTTATGACAAATGAAATATGTGGACCAAGTTTCGTGTCATTGCTGTTGAAATTTGGTAATATTTGACTTGATTTACTAAAAATTCAGTCATCATTTATAAAAAAGGCTATAACTTTTTTGAAGGTGGGCGTATCGAGTTCATTCTGATTAAGTAAAATTGGGCATTAAAAAATACCCTTAAAACATGTGTCATATGCTCATATTATTCCAATATAAATATTTAAGTTTGTTAATCTTTCAAATCCCCCCTCCCCAGCACTTTGAAAGTGGCTTTTTAAAAAAACCAAAGTTGGTTTTCAATAAACTCTGAATGTAATGTAGTAGCTTGTGAAATTCTGCGTCGACACCATCTTTGAATTTTATTAATGAAGATATTTTTCTAACTTTTCTTCTTTTCTTGGCTTTTCAAATTTTGTTTCCAAAACCACTTTTTTCCACCCCCTTCGTGCAAGGGGAGGGGTGGGAGAAAAACAATAATGTGGTCCTATGGTTTCAAGGGTGCTGAATCCAACGGGAGTTCTCGGGTCATCGTCCGACCCTTGGTTTTCGATTCATAAGCTACATTTGGGGATTGTGGCAACCCTTCTCTTGTCCTTCTGACAGTGTTGCCACCATGGCAACACTTCTTAAAAGTTAAGTAAAGACATGGACTTTTTGTGTACTAAAGCTCAACCCGTCAGGTCGAAATGAAAGGTATGCCCTCATATCGTGCACTAACGCCCCTACTAGGAGAATAATAGAAATAAATAATTTCAATGCAACAAGCCCATAAAAGATCAATTTTTATATGAATAAAATGCACAACTGGGTCGCAGGTACTTGCTCTTATGTTCAAGGCATTGTTTAAAAAAATTGTATATAAAAACATGGAAATTATGAGAGAAAAATAAAGAGAAAAACAACTCCTTTGACAGTTTGAGGTGAAAAAAGAATGCCATCTTAATTCTTCATTGAATACGATTATTACGAAAACAAAATTAAAATCGTTGCAGCGGTTTTTTAAAAAAATCAATTTTAATATATAAAATTCTTAAAACATTTTAGAGGACAAATTTTGGAATGCAAATCTAAATTATATATTTATGTGCCGATAAAAACAAAATTTCAAAAAAATAGTCAACCCGTTTTTGAAATATCGAATTTTCAAAAAAAAAAAATTGAAATTTCTTATAAAAATTCAGATTTTTTTTTGTTGAAAATTTTTATATGCAATATTATTTAATTCTATCTGATATTTGTATATAAAAAAAATTTATTTAAATCCGTTTAGCCAATAATGAGATAATTCAAAATAAAAAAAGTTCTATGACAGGTACTATTAATATATTATTAATTTTATAAAGTAGTAGATCGTACTAATTTTAGTATATGGAAAAAGTTTAATCCAAATCGTAGGAGCCGTTTTTGAGAAATATTTTCACTAACGGTTTTTTAACTTTTGTATGGAAGTTACCTTAATTTTTTTACACATGTAAATTTTTTTTTCTAAAAATATTTAAGAAAGTGCTAAGAAACTACTAGGTATCGAGTTTTGAAAAATATTTTATTTTCAAAAAAAAAAATGAAACATTTTTTAAAAATCTAAAAAATATTTTTTTTCAATTTTAGTACACAAAAGTATTTATATTTTTGGAAGGTTTTCTATAAGAAAATTTACTAAAATCAAACAAACCGTTTTGAAGAAAATTAAAAAAATGGTTCCTTGGGAGCTACTATTGATAACCATTTTTTGAAAAATGGTTTTCTGCCCAATAGAAGCCTCAGGGTTCGAACCTCAGTAACAAAATTTCGGAGCAGATTTTTAAAAAAAGTGGAGTAAATCAAAAATTTCCGGAGAAAATTTTAAAACGAAGGGAAAACTAAAGTTTTTAAAACCTCTAATTATAACAAGAATGTATTTTACAAAAATGAAAAGATATACAGGGTGTCCCGGACTTGAGTGGAAGTAATAATTACCCTTAATTATTAAGGGTTTGGTTCTTGGGGTTATTCTAAGAACAAAATTGTATTGGAGGAAAGTTGTATCTCCCCTCCCTGGGGCAGGGGGGGGGGCAATTCTGAAACATTGTCTTTAAATGCAAAAAAAAACATTAAAAATCAACGAAACCAAATCCAATCTGTTATAGTTTTAATCTGCTATAGGTTTTTTGAAAGGTTATACTTCATTCTTGCATTTGGGTTTTTAATTAAGTTGTTTAAGCGAAAAGTTTTTGAGAAATTAAATTTCAAAAAATTAAAATTAAAAAAAAAACTACTTATTTTTCTTAAGTCGATATTCCTAAAAATCTTACGTAATTAAGTGCTTTTTTTTGTGTTCAATATTCAATGCTCTCATTATTTTTTAGTCCACTACCGAAAACCAAATGTCAAAATATTTCTCAGTTTTTGAGAAATTAAAAAAAAACAAAAGGTACTTTTACCAAAATAGCCCGAAAAAAGGGTTAAAGTATGGATATGTAATTCATGAATACATACATAAATTAATTTTTTTCGGGCTTATTTGGTAAAAGTAGCTTTTGCTTTTTCTTAATTTTTCAAAAAGGAATATTTTTACATTTGGCTTTCGGTAATGGACTATGAAATAAGTAGGGCATTGAATATTGAATATTGCCATTGGGTGGAGTGTGAAAAGAACTAACTCAGTCTCATGAAACTGAGCTCTAGGAATGAGCAATAGATAGTGAGATTGAGCAAAGGCAATGAGACAAATCTCAATTTGGTTTGCAAAAAACGTGTCTCATACCATAATCTCAGTCTCAAATTAAAAAAAAAAACATTCAGTGGAAAAATGTCTTCATTAAGTGAAAGTCGTGAAATAGATACAGTAACTGCCATTAATATTCGGGTTTCTATTTAATATTTTTGGTTGTCCTTAAACGCATATATTTACCAACTTTCTAAGCTGAATTTGTTCGTTGTATTTTAGTAGGGTATTAAATCTACACGTTATTCCCAAGAAAAAATTAGAAACCTTATCAAATCCATTATAACACAAGGAAAGTTAAGAAATAAGCAAATAGAAATAGAAATAAATCCTCCATTAATATTTGATTTTTTTTGTTGAGTTCTTATTTAAGTTGTTAAAAAGTGCACTTCTATTTAACTGCCCAACTTGTGCTCACAAGAACTCCAGATGAACACTCTGGCGTGGTTGCTACATTTTTATTCATGTACTCTGGGCTTATTTTCTGTCATTCCCTGTGCAACTTTACTTAAAATGCATTTTTGGACGAAGCAGGACTCTCCCGCACTTGTTGGCCCCGCCATCCGACAGGTTTTTTTATGGGATGAAGGCAGGAACATTTGAAGGAGTTGCGATTAATTTTGGGCAGTTATACAGCAGCTATTCGATACTATCCACGAATAGCTGCTGTACAACTGCTCAAAAATGGTTTTTGGTAAGGTTTTTAAATTTTTCTTGGGAACAACGTGAATATATAATACTATACTAAAATACCACGAGCAGTTTCAGCTAAGAAAATTGGTAAATATATGCATTTATGGACAACCAAAGATTTTTCATAAAATATTAAATAGAAAACCGAATATTAATGACAGTCACTGTAGCTCCTCCGAAAAAAATTGAAAATATTTGTTCTAATTTAAAAAACAGAATATGAATAATGTTTGAAAAAATTACCATAAATTTCAAAGAACATAACTTATAATAAATTAAAATCAAGCTATAAATAAGTGTGACATAAATAAACTAAAACCATGGGAAATTTATTATAGAAAAAAATCATTAGAATCGTTTTTTTAATTGTAAAATGCCATTCGATGACTTGAGGAGAAATGAATAAATGCAAAAAAAAAAAGTATTTTAAAATAAAATCTTGTTAACGTTTTAAAAAAAAGTCTTATGTCCGTTTTGAGTATTAATAGACATTTAAAACTGAAATTTTTATTTTTTTTTTTTGATAATTTTTTTTTATCCAATTTTTTTTTTTTTTAATGTTGATATGCCATATTAAGAGCATTTTAAAAGAGCTTTTGTATTAAAATTTTGTATTGAAATCAGTTCGGCCGTTGATGAGAAAATATACAACTTTCTTACAGTAATTCCCTTATTTTTGTATCAGGACCGTTGGTTGGAGCCGTTTTTGAGATAAATAAACTTTTCTCTATAATGGTTGTATGGCAAGTACTGTTATTTTTGTAACTAAAAAGAATCAATTTCTCCTCAAGAAAATTACCAACAAACTTTAATTCGAAAATTTGAAGAAAATCGCTTGAGTGGCTAATAGTCCAGTAAATAGAGGTTAAAATAGGGGGGTTACCCTATAAAAGGTCGGGTAGTTATAAATTTTTGATATATTATATGGTATGGTCAGTTGATGAAAATTCCAAAATTCCACAACCACGCCCCCTCCGCCCCCTTCAAAATCCTGGAAAAACTACAAAAAATCGGCACTTTTTTCAGTTTTTTGCTTATAGCTTCTTTCTGGTTTATTTTAACGGAAAAAGATTTTAGGGAAATTTGTAGACAATAAAATTTCCTACAAATATGACACAGAAAGTTTTTTTGTACAACCACTACAATCGGCGCTATGGAGCTCCCTAAAATGGCTAAAATTTTGTATTTTGTAAGATTTTCAGTTTCTTCCCTCTTTTCAGCACAACAACTCCTTAACCGTAAAGTTTAGGGCAAAATTGTTCACAATCAATCTTGAAGATAATTTAATTGGCTACCAATTTCATGTAACTACAGTCGACATCCTCTAAGTAGAACTCACCCTTAGTCGAATTTCCTTCTAACAAGATTTTTTTCACCATGTTTGTTGTATACTCCTCTCAAATTTCCAAACCTTTTTATTTCTCTCTTAATCGAATTTTTGCAAAACTGTCTCTAACTCGAAATAATTTTGATATCCCGTGAGATTTTAACTTAGAGGGATTCGACTGTATTTTCATTTTGGGTGCCGTGACATAAAGCCAAGTGACATAAGGCCAAATTTGAATATTTAGTTGACCTTATCTCACTTGACAAAAGCGACACAAGGCCACATTTTAAGAGTTGGCCTCATGTCGCTTTTACAAAGTTACATAAGGCAAATTTGGCCTTGTGTCACTTTCAAAATTAGCGTACCCGTTATTATTTTCATTTTTCATTGAAAAAATATGAAAAAAAGAAATAAATGATGAGTGCAGAAAAACTTCTTTTTATATACTCAAAAGAATCTTTGCATACACCCAACCTTAAACCCACCCCAAATCCTATAGCGAGCCCATGCAGAGGGGTTGCAGGGGCAGCATGCCTCCTCATACATACCTCACTGTTTATTTGCAAATTTGTATATTTCACAAACCAAACAAAGGAGAGGATTCATTAGGTCTGTGAAATTTAAAAATCCTAAATAAACAATGCAACCCCCCTGCCTGGGCTCACTATAGGACTTGGGGTGAGTCCGAGGGTGTATACAAAATTTCTTTTGCATTTAAAGAATCTGGATTTAAAGGCACTTGGAATTAATCCTATTATCAAAACATTTTACGACTGGCCTTAAGTCACAAACAAGTTTGGCCCTATGTCATTTTGTAAGAGAGACATAAGGCCAACTCATAAAATTTGGCCTAATTTCGCTTTTGGAAAGTAACTTAAGGCCAAACTTTTAAATTTGCCCTTATGCCAAGGCACCTTCATTTTGTGACCAATACAATCGGGAATCGGGTGAGTTTTGAGAAAGTGTTTTTTATTCAAACGTTTTTACAAACTCACTTTCTTTTCTGTCTGTTTTATACAGTGTACTGGAGTCCCGTAGAAATTGTATTACCACCAGAATCGATTGAAGTAGGTATACATAGCAGAGTCAGAAAACTTGGATTTATACAACACGATATTCTGAGCCCGGTGTTTTAGTCGCTACTTTTTTGAGGTAGTGCACAAAATTCCATAAAAACTAAGCCACTGTAGGTACTGGCTTTGATGAAATTTATAGACATGATAACTGACGAAATGAAAAACCAATACAATTTATTTCCACCTACTGCCGCTCCCACTTTTTTAAAACATAATATTTTCGGAAAAAATTATAAAAATTCGGGTATTGTTCAGATGACCCATGGCGGCCCGAAACCACGAGTGCTCTGGTGATGACTTATCCTCTAAACCAGAGGTTTGATCTTCTTTACTGCCTTCAACTTGGGATTGAGAAACTCAAAAGGCTGGAACATTGTTTCCCATTCGCGCAATCTAGCTTAGCCAAGTCGACGTATTTTGACTTTTTGGACTACATTGTCTTTGAACAGCTCCTTGAGCTCGCGTTAGCGCCTTCTCCTCCAAAAATGAAAGAGCCCAGAGTCAGTTTTCATTTCTGATTTTCATCTTACCGAGAGTAGGAGTGACATGAATAGAGTATTGAGCCAAATTGTTTGACAAACTGATTAATAGCAGTGGTTTCCAAAAGTATTTTTTCGTTGAATATTCACATAGGTGTCATACGTGGAGTAAAAACGAGTATTGACTCCAAGGTAAATGAAATTCTAAACTACTTCGAAGCTACTGCAAATAAAAGGGATGTTTTGGCCTAGCTTGTAAACATATACTTTTTTTTTTTGATAGTAAGTTGGACTTTTACTTGTTTACTTCAAAACCAATATATTTCACCTGTTTTTCAATCACCATCAAGAACTCTATAAAGACACAATGGAACACAACATAGGGCATTCTGTGTAAGCAGCTGCTCTATGCATTATCTGTTGCAGAAGAAGATTAAAAAAGACAAAAACACTATCGCATTTCCTCGATGAGTGCACTGTACACGTTTTGAACAGTTCGGAGAAGCTATTCTTGAGTTGCACATTGCATTTGGCATATTGCATCTTGTGTTTTATAATGTCACGAAATACAGCTGGATCTTTATTCTCGGGATCTCGAGCTCAGTTATCGCCATATAGAGCTATTGACGATGAATATGCTTCCATAAGCGGCCTTGAAGCTAATGCAGAAACTTTGTTTCTCGACTTGAAGTTCATTGGTCATTTCCAGAATTTTCCTCAGGGTTAAGATTTTTGATCTTTTACTGGCATTCGTTTTAATGTCCCTTATCATAACTACCTACAATTTGAATTCCAATGAGTAAGATGGATGACAAGACTTGCTCCGTATACAAACAACGTGGACAAAATTAGCATAAATTAACACAAAATGAAAATACAGTCGACTCCCTCTAAGTCGAACTTTCGCGGGATATCAAAATTATTTCGAGTTAGAGACAGTTTTGCAAAAATTCGATTTAGAGAGATATTTGAGAGGAGTATACAACAAACACGGTGACAACAATTCTTGTTAGAAGGAAATTTGACTTAGGGGGAGTTCTACTTAGAGGGTGTCGACTGTAGTTACATGAAATTGGTAGCCAATTAAATTATTTACAAAATTGATTATGAAAATGTTGCCCTAAACTAGACGGTTAAGGAGTTGTTGTGCTGAAAAGAGCGTAGAAACTGAAAATCTTACAAAATACGAAATTTTAGCCATTTTTGGGAGCTCCATAGCGCCGATTGTAGTGGTTGTACAAAAAAACTTTCTGTGTCATATTTGTAGGAAATTTTATTGTCTACAAATTTCCTTTATACTTTTTTCCGTTAAAATAAACCGGAAAGAAGCTATAAGCAAAAAACTGAAAAAAGTGCCGATTTTTTGTAGTTTTTCCAGGATTTTGAAGGGGGCGGAGGGGGCGTGGTTGTGGAATTTTGGAATTTTCATCAACTGACCATACCATATAATATATCAAAAATTTAGAACTACCCGACCTTTTGTAGGGTAAAACCTCTCTATTTAGTGGACTATAAGGCTGTAGAAGAAGATTGTAATTCCCGAGACAGCTAAGTTCCAGTCTCAATATTTTGATAGCCTTATCTCATTTATATGAGATTTGGCTTTTTTTTGCATATGGATATATCTCAAATGAGAAAGATCTCTAAATTGAGAGGGATCTCTTTCTTGAAAGATTTATCTCAAGTTCATTTTGCATATGAAAGCTAGCAATAGCTCTAAAAAATGAGATATGAGACTGAGATAAAGCGTTTCGCATTCCATCCATTGTGTCACCCTCTTTTTTGGTGTTCTCTATTATCATAATGTCACGTTTGATTGTTACCTCAAAATTTTTGTTTGCACGAATCCAAAACTTGCCTTATAGTATCTAACTATATCGCATGATGTAGGAAACGTATACCGAATAAATGGTGTGATGGATCTGTTTGTCTACATTGACATTCTTCTGGGAACCTGCTGCCTTATTCAGAAGAGGAAATGACAATAAGATGGGTCTTTCAACAAAGAAATGACCCGAAGAACCACCAGCAAAAATACTCCGGAGTGGTTTTGGCTCACTAATAATTCAGTAAAAGATTGGCTTTTTACCAACCAACTAAAAGAGGACCTCTGGGCAGATTAAAAAAAAAGTGGTTACAGCTTTCAAAATTCAAACCCACTAATAGTAAACAGCTTTTTGTCACAGTGGAGACTGCATGGAAAGTTATACTATTGGAGAGATTTAAGGCTTTTTTGGATTCCATGAAATGACGACGAGATGTTAAGCAGTAATAAGCAATGAGGGGGTTACCCAATATTAACTACTTTTCTGATAATTTGTATACAAATTTTTTGGTTATTTTCCCAATTTTTTTTAATGCTGCTATTTTTACCTTGAAGAATTTACTTATTTTATAAAATCAAACAATTTCTTATCATCACATGGATTTATAATAGTGGCTGGATAAATTTTAATAGTTTTAAACTATTAATAAGTGTTATGTATTGATTTTATTGAATAATTTAGGTGTGACTTTCTTACTGCTAATATTTTGACCGCGGCTGTATATTTATTTTTTTGATATTTTTTACCAATAAAATTTTTAGTTTTATTTATATATTTTTTTTGAAGTAAACAAGAAAAACAAGGAACTTAAAACTTTCGAAGGACAAATGCTAATGTGTATGAATATGAAAGCGCTTACTAACAACACTAAAACCTACCTTTTCTCCTCTTTACTTTTTTCAAATTGCCATTTTTATTTTATTATTTAATTCTCTCATTGTTATTTCAAGGATTTCTGTTTTCTAATTAGGTATTTCAGAAATAATGAATGTAAACTCTAAACAACCCTTTTAGAGGATGCTTCATTTCAAAAATTTCATTATATGCATTGAATAAAGAAACAAAAAACCCCACACAATGCATTGGTAGGTATTATAATAAATTCCAACTCGGGAAATCCCTGAATACTACACCGTAAATATGGTAAACAATGCAAGTCGACCCCCCATCAGCTTTAATTATATCGTGGGATAAAAATCGTGGTCTTTATGGTGGTGAGCCTATAAATGAATGTGTGTGTATATGAATTCGTAACGCAGCATCAACAGCTAGGTGATGGCGAGGATACCCATGATGCTGATGGTCTTTAATGAGGCAGCAGCATATTGAAGGCATAAACCACTTTCACACACCCATCCACCCACAACCCTTTAAACAATATATTCAAAATACAATGGGGTACAGGTCACACCCTAATTATATGCACAAAAATCTCGCATTCAACTCTTTAGTTAGTAGTCGGCTCTCACATTTTTATTCGTGACTTTTGGCTTACATATATTTTTGTATAAATGCATTCTTGCCAACGGTATATTATGGTAAAATGTCGTTGGTTTCTCATTTCCCATGTCCTTTCAGACATTACACACAAAAATGCTTATGGAAAAATGCACACTGCACTTATGAATAGAAACGACCCTGGTGTTGAAGGGCACAATTTTTCACCCATTATTATGCTTCCTTTTTGGCATGTCCTATAACTACCATTACCATGTGTGGCTTGGGTATACGGCCAACACGGCAGGCGCGACGACGCACCCCATTTTATTCACCTCCAGTCCGCAAATATTTCTACATGTGGGTATACTATAAGTGTGTTGGTAAATGTGTTACAATTCTTAACGGTATTATATTCTGGCATTTGAGGAATTCGGTCATGTCACCCCTTAACTGGAAGAGCACTCGGAATGGAATGGAACTCGTGTGTCCTTTTGAGAATGTTATGTCGAGTGTGCTGCCAAGGCAAGGCAAGGCAAGACACAAGGTACACTCCATAGAATCTATTCCAACCACAGGAATATAAAGTTTTAGTTGAAAACTGAAAAGGACGAAGGAAGCAAGGTAAAAGACTTAAACTACCATTCGAATCCTATGCTAATTAAAAACTCTTTTGATTTGCACCATAATTATTAATCTCTATGTATGTGTGTTTTTGTGAGTGTTCTAGTTTCAATAATGCGACTATATGTAGCTACATAAATGCTTGTATGCAGTTGGTACAGGAAAAGCCATTTTATTTAAGTTCCTCTGTGATGTAAGGATTCTTATACACAGTATGTAGTTGGGTTTATGCTACTGATGAAAGGCTTAACTTGAACTTATCGTCAGGGTTGTAATTGTTTTTCATGATGTTAGAGGGCAATTTTCTCTTTCAATCATGATAAAATACAGGAAAGTCAGATTGTGTTGGTGTACCTTTATATGTGTGTGTGGTTTTTGTGTGGGCGGATTGGTAGTTATTGCCTTTAGGATAAATTAAAAATTCAAAAGGATAATGATTGCACTTTTGTTGTGTTAGAATCATCATCATAATGAAGGTGTTAGCATAAATTGCACTTTTTTTTTGTGTTTTTTTGAAAAGAATAATTAATATTTTTACGTTTTATACGCTTGTAGTTACTTTTGTAATTTAAATTAAGGCTTTTAGCATTTATAATAATTGTTCATTGTCCATATAGCTGCAGCTATAATTATGGATAAATAATGACTTTAGACCAACATATAATGGACCACCATTTAACTATGTAATGGTAATAATTAGTTAATTGTCTTTTCTATCCATGTCTTAGAGTAGGTATAATCTAAGCTTGTAAATAAGAAGGTTGATGCTTGTAAAACTTCGTTAAAAGCCCTAACCATTAGATGTTCAGAGTAACTACCTATATGTATGTGCTTAAGCTTATTAAGCTTCCAAGAGTACCCATCACGATTCATGATTTTAATACAAAATTTATTTTCATAATACCAAGCCTAAAAACCGTAAACCTAACTCACGTACCTACATAAGTCAAAATTTTCGACTTATCAATAATTAATTTTAAATATTAACGGGATCAATCGTAATTCTTATTTAGCAAGATCAAAATAAATAAATAAATAAACAAGATAACTTCAGAGCCCATAGTTTCTTTAAGAAAAAATGTTGGCAAGCCAAGTTTGCAGCACTTCACCCTTTTACAGGAACAAACTCAGGCGATTTTCAACCCCCCTCTAACTTCAGTACCAATAAAGTCAGAAATTGCAAATTCGGAGTATTTGCTGAACTGATCAAACACAGGTGGCTCACCAAATTTCAACTCTTTAGCATTAGTAATTCCCAAGATATAGGACCTCAAAAATCGCAAAAACTGTAACTGACTGACTCACTGACTCACTGACTCACTGACTCACTGACAGATCATCAAAATTATGGAGCACTTCCCGACATCGTAGAAACTTGAAATTTCGCACAACGGTAGGCCTTGTGGTACATACAAAGGAAAAAATCGAAAATCTGCAATTTTCTATTCAGGGGGCGTGGCATCCACCCACTTTTTTAAATATTCTATAAATTATAAGGAGCCTTTCCGATTGTTATAGAACAATGAAAATTGGTAAGTTGGTAGGGTTTGAGGTACTTAGTGGGCATCCACCCACATTCTTAAAAATTCTTATAAACTATATGAAGCACTTCCGATTGTTGTAGAACGATGAAAATTGGTAGGTCGGTAGGACTTAAAGTGCTTAGAAAGAAAAAATTGAAAAATTGGAATTTTGCATTCAGGGGGCGTGGCATCCACCCACATTCTTAAACATTCTTATAAAAAATTTAAATTGGAAGGTCGGTAGGACTTGAAGTACCTTTAAAGGAAAAAATCGAAAATTTGGAATTGTCCATTCAGGGGGGGTGCCATCCACCCACTTTATCAGAATTGCTATTATTTGTATGGAGCACTTTCGGTTGTCGTAGAATTATGAAACTTTGTACAGCGGTAGGGCTTGACTTTCACCTGGCAAAATAAATCTTTGCAAAAAGTAGTGAAATCACAACAAAAACATAAATGTTAAAAAAGGAGCCAAGTTCTTATGTGTACAAGAAACCTGTGCGTAAAAAGTCAGCCAAAAAAAGTAATGAGATCTAAAATATATGCCAAGTTTTAAGTTCATGAAGTTTAATATCAAATATCTTAAGTAGAGTAATATCGAAACAATTCCAAATCATGACAGAAATTTGGTAATTAATGATTACTGATTAAAATTTGGTGGATTTACTTGGCAAGTTTTCTCTTAAATACTTACTTAATCACAAATTTAAAATGTATGAAAACTTGACCAGTGAACCCACCAAATTTTAATCAGTAATCATTAATTACCAAATTTCTGTCATGATTTGGAATTGTTTCGATATTACTCTACTTAAGATATTTGATATTAAACTTCATGAACTTAAAACTTGGCATATATTTTAGATCTCATTACTTTTTTTGGCAGACTTTTTACGCACAGGTTTCTTGTACACATAAGAACTTGGCTCCTTTTTTAACATTTATGTTTTTGTTGTGATAAATTATACGGAGCACTTCCAATTGTTTTAGATCGAAAAAAATTGGTGGATCGGAATGGTTTGAGGTGCATATAAGGATAAAAGTAAAAAATTGAGAATTTTGTCCCGTGGCATGCACCCAATTTTTAAAAATGGTTATCAATTATAGAAGGGTGCGAATTGATAGAGAGGAAGGGCCTTAGGTGCACACTAAAAGGAAAATCAAACAATTTGTATAGTGATGGAATTGGGTAGAATGGTAGGGCTTGAGTTTAACCCAGAAAAATAAAATCTCGGCAAAGGATTGAAATCACAAAAAAAAAATAAATGTTGAAAAATGAACGTACAAAAAACCTCTGTGGAAAAAGGCTTCCATTAAAAGTATTGTTATCGTTAAAAAGGTGTTTTTTTTAGACTTGTGGTCTCAAGAAGAAATAAAACGCGTATTATTTAATGTTAGGGCCAAGAATGTAGCTCTATTATTAAAATAAGGGCTTGCATTTATTTTTTTAAAATGATTTCGGGCAAGTGGCCGCCGCAGTTGGCTCGATTAAATTCTAGCCGAGAGGTGCAATTTTCGACCACTTTTTGCAGCAATTGGGGCCGTTTGTCAGCAATAACGCGTTGTTGATTGTTTCGTTAGCTATATGGCATGTAGCGCCGGCCGCCGCGCCGTCTTGTTGGAACCAAAGTTCGTCAACATCAACATCTTCCAATTCAGGCACAAAAAGGTCATTAGTCATGGCTCTAGCGTTCCCCATTGACTGTAAAATTAGGGCCGGCTTCATTTTTCATCACTCTTCATTGCAGCGCGCGAACCGAACCATTATGTTGGTAATAAATTTGCATGAATTGCAAACGTTGTTCTGGAGTAAGCCTATTCATTACGAAATGGCAAACCAAACTCAGCATAAATCAAGTGGCATCTGTCAAAAAGACAGATATATTTTAAAATATTCTTACAACATTTTTAAGAACAAATTTTGGTATGCAAATCTTAAGTATATATTTATGTGCATTTAAAAACAAAATTTGCAAAAAAAATTGTCAACCCGTTTTTGAGATACCGGATTTTCAAAAAATAAATTTAAACATATTTTAAAAATCCAAAAACTTTTTTTTTTGAAAATTTTGATATGCAATATTATTTAATCTTATTTGAAATTTGTATATAAAAAAAATTATCTAAATCCGTTTAGCCGATAACGAGAAAATTCAAAATAAAAAAATACGTTCTATGACTGGTATTATTAATACATACATAGTTGCTAAGTGTAAAATTTTATAATTTTCGGTAGTAGATCGTACTAATTTTAGTATATGACAAAAGTTTAATCAAAATCATAGGAGTCGTTTTTAAGCAAACAAATATTTTTCCTTTCGGTTTTTTAACTTTTGTATGGAAGGTACCTTTATTTTTTCATAAATGTAAAATTTTTTCTCAAAATATTTAAGAGTATACTAAAAAACTCCTTTAATATTGAGTTTCAAAAAAATCGATCATATTGTTTTCGAAATATTTGATTTTCAAAAAAAAAATTTGAAACATTTTTTAAAAATCCAAAAAATATTTTTTCAAAAATTTTGGTACACAAAACTATTTATATTTTTTAAAAGTTTCTGTATAAAAAAATAATTGGTATCGGTCGTACCGTTTTCAAGATAATCCAAAATTAAAAAACGGTTCTTTGGTAGGTACCATTAATAACCATTTTTAAAAAATAGTTTTCCACCCAAAGAAAGCCTTTACTAAAATAAATTTATTGAATTTTTTTTAAGAAAAGTTGTCGAGCCGTTTTTGAAAAAAATACGATCATGTAAATTTGCCAAAAAAAAAATGTATGGCAGGTACCATTATTTTTGGTTCTAAAAAAAAAATGAAAAAAATGTATCGGCAGAATCACCAGAAACCACTATGTACCAAGTTTGAAGAAAATCGATCGAGCCGTTTAGGCTGTAGACGAACAGACAGACAGAATTGTGCCACCCACTTTTTTGGTGTTCTCTATCATCGTAATATCATGTTTGATTGTTATCTGGAAATTTTTTTTTTGCACGAATCCAAAACTTGCCTTATAGTACCTTTAATCGCAAGTAAAAATCAGTTTTCTATTTTGAGCTTATAGGTATGTATATTTTCTAAAATTTCCATTAGTGGAATAGAAATTATCATTTTATGGGAGCACTTACTAAATAACAAAGTAAAGCAACTAAAAATAAACTAACCATTCCTTAGTGGGGGTGCATCTGCATATATTGTCAAAAAGACTGCGTCATAAGATTTTTTGTATCGTTTCGTTGCTAAGATTCAATGCATGGTAGTAAGAAGGCCTAGGTGAACGTCAAGGGAATGACATTTTGGGTGTTTATATGGAGAAAGCGGGTATGATAATATTTTTTTACCTTTTTTTTTGAGAGCGAATGTTAGAACCCGTTTGTTTTAAGCCATCTAATAATTCATAAACTTATTATATTATTTTGTATTTCCTTGCAAAACTGAAGAGACTGAAATATTAATATTTTGAAATATTGACCAAAATTAGTTTTTAATCGGTTAAAAACGAAATGCATCTATTTGTAGCGATTTGTCTGTTTTATAGATTTGAGAAATAATACTCATACGCCACAGTGTACCATAGTCAAATTGAAGTTTAATAGGTTTTTATTTTGCAAAGAAGTATGTTTGTTCAAATATCAGTGTACTAATTGAAAATTATTTTTAATATTATAAAAATGAACAGAGTACGAATTTTATAATTTTTGTGTTCAGCACAATCTATTTGACTAAAATATAAGAAATAGTAGTTGGGATACATGGTAGGATTTTTTGGTGTCCTGTGCGTTCATTTACATTTAAACTCATGTACAAACGAGTATATATCCTCTTTATTTAATTATTTGACTGAATAATTGCACCACAAAAAAAGTACAAGTTCCTCCTCAATTGCCTCTTCTGCCTAAACAGGGGGAAATTGAAATTCTCTCGTGATAATGATATTTATATTTATTATTCCCTTCAAGCCCTATCTTTCTTTTAGTCACTTTTTCTTTTATATCACCCTGTATTATGAATAGGAGATAAATTAAAAATCTTTATTAACAGTTTGAAACGATTCACAGCTAAAGAAAATACGATATCCTTTATTAAGGGCCTCCCGAGTGTGTACTCAATCGATTTTTATTTTCAAAATAAAAAAAAAAATCTGGACCAAAGAAGAAAAATATAATTATACATATATGTGTATTCTGATATGGAACTGCGTCATTACATGCTATTACAAAGAGATTTAAAGTTACTCATATGACATGTGTGTATGTATAGGAAAGATATATTCCTTATCGTTATTTCTATAACGTGAGGGTTGAAATTTCATTTTAAGTAGGTAAACTCTCTGCTAATAGTAAGTCTAAAAAAATATGGGTACGGATATGTATAACTTACATGTACCTAAAAGCTTTAAACATTTAAAATTTTTCTTAAGCAGTTTTATGTTCTGGATACCAAAAGAAACCTCAGAGAAATCAAAAAAATATAAAACATATTAATGTTATGACATGAGTGTTTCAATTCTGTCCACTTAATGCTACAACCAAAGATATGCTGAAGCTGACTGACCAAATATTTGAGGTTATACGAGTACATTAGTGACATATGTGGTCTGATTCAATATTTCGATGCGGGAAATCCTCCCATATGTAAATGTGTTTTTCATTGTGAAAATAGAAAATATTTAATTCAAGCTGCGAGCCATGATGATTATGGAGATAATGTAGTTGTAATGGTGAAATAAGGATTTAAAATAATACCTTTTATTATTTTCGTATTTTGAACAATTTTTCACTTTCCTTTAAATGAAGTATTACATTTAAAAACAAAATATTTGAAGGATTTGTGGAATAAGTAGCATTCAAAATATTGAGGCAAATATTATTTTTAAAGAATTATTCAAAGCAAGTGAATGGAAAGAAATCAATGTATGTTTTTCTCCGTACCTATCTGACCTTTATCCAAAAAAATACTCTTATCGGTGTCCATCTATGACTCAATAATATATAGGTTGGAAAAATAGCTTAGAAGTCAAAAAGCATACTAAGCATAACTATTCAGTGGAACATCCTTAAAATTTGCATCCTTACCTATATCCTTACCTTTACCCATATCAAAAGCAAAATATTCTCTGGATACAGATAGATAAGAGACCATTCTGCATTATAACCAAAACAAAAGTGTTGCCACTGCACAGTATTTTTAGTAGTGATTTATTTAGGCAAATTAGAACAGTTAAACTGACTTTGATATAATATGTAATTTAAATTTACTGAAGATAAATATTAAAAAATTCATAAATACTATCATCCAACCTTGCAGTTTTTTTTATGTAGTTGGTTACTCAATCCCGAATATCCTGAAAATGAAACAAAATTCGAATGTCAAAATCCGAAACGACAAAGTCCCCAATGGACAAAATATCAAATGGTCAGTACCTAACGCGAAGTGCTAAAATCCTTTAAATATTTATTCAATTATTCAAAGAAATGATTTTCCAGTCAAGTCATCGATAAATTTTTAATGTTTTCATTACAGAAAATACTTTTTAAAACCAAATTAATAATTTTAAAAAATTGTAAGAAAACTAAGAAATTTTAATTAATACTAAGAAAAATCAGAATAAAATTATTTGCTCTATTGAAATATATTTTTCTGGTTATTATTATTAATATTCTTCAAATAATATATTTTCTTGTTGAAATAATTACTTGGCAACTCTTTTTCAAAGTCATAACTCCTTGAAAGTACAATAAATTGATGGAGTAAAGATAAAACTTATGGATTTCCCACATATAAACGTTGCCGTCTTCCTTGTTGTTGTCGGCATAGTCATCGACTTTGTCGTTGTCATTCGTTGTCGTCGATTCTTCGCTCAATGAATAATCTCATACACATAGCTAGGATTCAGGATCTTTATAATTTTTCGATTATTTCCGTGAAAGGGAAGTTTCACAAAAGTAATCTTATACATCATTATGGATGTGTGGTTATGGAATCTATCATTCGATACAACATGAAGTATGTGCGTGTGTGCATCAAAAACATTCTATCTTTATACATTAAAGGATGCAGGATATATCCATATAAATGAGTTAAGGTGTGCAGCCTCAAGCTTTGTCGTTTATGTCATATCCTACTACCTATATACGTACCTGAGTTAAAATTGCTGCTATTTGAAGATTTTATCAACATTTTATTGAAATTACGTTCTCTCTCTCGAATTTCTTAGAATCTTATCTTATGAAGCAGGAGCGATAGATTACATAGAAAAAGATAGCAATTTAAAGTTATTTTTGCAGTTGTAATAGTGAAATCGATTTCAAATACCTGTTGGTGTTGGTGATCCTTTTAAAGTTTCTCTTTGTAGGATAAATAGTCAAAAAGAAACAAGAAAATGTCTGGTGTGGGTATCGTTTTTTTTTGTATATCCTTTGGTTGAATGAAATGTATGTATATCAAAGGACACGGTAGTGCCCAGCCGAGTTCGCCACACTACACCCTTTTTACAGGAACAAACTCAGGCGATTTTCAACCCCCCTCTAACTTCAGTACCAATAAAGTTAGAAGCTTCAAATTCGGAGTATTTTCTGAGCTGATCAAACACAGGTGGCTCACTTCATTTCAACTCCTTAGCATTAGTAGTTCCCAAGATATAGGACTTCTAAAATTGCAAAAATCGTAACTGACTGACTCACTGACTGACTCACTGACAGATCATCAAAATTATGGAGCACTTCCCGACACCGTAGAAACTTGAAATTTCGCACAACGGCAGGCCTTATGGTACATACAGTAGAAAAATTAAAAATCTGAAATTTTCTTTTCAAAAAAATTTAGAATTTTTCTCCCAGGGGGCGTGGCATCTACCCACTTTCTCAAAAATTCTTAAAAACTATATGGAGCACTTCTAATTTTTGTAGAACGATAAAAATTGGTAGATTGGTAGGACTTGAAGTACTTAGAAATTAAAAATAGAAAATTTGGAATTTCCCGTTCAGGGGGCGTGGCAGCCACCCACTTTCTTAAAAATTCTTATAAATTATATGGAGCACTTCCGATTGTTGTAGAACGATTAAAATTGGTAGGTCGGTAGGACTTGAAGTACTTAGAAAGAAAAAAATCAAAAATTTGGAATTGTCCATTCAGGAGGGGTGCCATCCACCCACTTTATCAGAATTGCTATTATTTATATGGAGCACTTTCGGTTGTCGTCACCTGGAAAAATAAATCTTTGCAAAAAGGAGTGAAATCACAACAAAAACATAAATGTTAAAAAAGGAGCCAAGGTCTTATGTGTACAAGAAACCTGTGCGTAAAAAGTCAGCCAAAAAACATAATGAGATCTAAAATATATGCCAAGTTTTAAGTTCATGAAGTTTAATATCAAATATCTTGAGTAGAGTAATATCGAAACAATTCCAAATTATGACAGAAATTTGATAATTAATGATTACTGATTAAAATTTGGTGGATTTACTTGGCAAGTTTTCTCTAAAATACTTACTTATTCACAAATTTAAAATGTATGAAAACTTGACCAGTGAACCCACCAAATTTTAATCAGTACCTAATCATTAATTACCAAATTTCTGTCATAATTTGGAATTGTTTCGACCTATTGGAAAGCTTATCACTTCAATTTTAGATGTCCGATCTTCAAAGTTTATGAGAATAGTCAAATTATTTTATACTAGAGAGCTGAATGAGTCCTGAAACGATTTGATTTTCATTTTCCAAAATGCAAATGTGAATGAAGAATTTCACAATATTGAAAAATAATGTTTCAAAAAGTTAGTGACCCGACCTTCATCTACAAATTTAATTTTCCATTTAATCAAAAAAAAAATAACAAAATATTTAAAATACGCTTCAAAAAATATTCACTTTGCTTCAAATGCTCGGATCTACAAGATTAAGATATTAAATGTCGTTTTCGATTGGATTACCTGACTGTTCTACTACTTTTTGATTCCAATCGAATATGAAAACATTGTGTTATCAAATTTACACACACACTACTGAATGTCACCATTTTATAAAATGGCTTCTTCAACATTTATCACTTTTGACAAGCAGGCGCACGAAAAACTGAATATGACTCCTACTCGTTTCCATTTGAGAGGGTGCTTTCACTAGAAAACTCTCGAGAGTGACTTTCGGATATAGATAGATAGATAGATAGATAACTTTTTTATTTCATCAACAAATTTAACATATTGTTTTCTTAAGAATAAGGACGTGGCAATCCTGCCGTCTGTCTCTCGGATATCTGTCTTTCCCTCTGGTGAACTAATTTCATGACTGTGTCCACTTGCGGGTTTTACTCTCAAGAGCGTCTTCAGAGCTGCTCACCGTTGTTTCACTCTCAAGTGAATACGCACCTTAAGACTATGCACATGTGTTTCGAGTGCAGCGCTGTACGCAGCGATGCGTTCAGACGTGCTGCACATCTGTTTCAGCCATACAATAAGTTTCTGATGGTAGTATTCGTGAGGATTTTGTGGATTCGTTTTGGCAACTGACAAAGAGTTCTAATCCGATGAAGAAGATTGGAGAGAAACCAGAACATGACTACAGCAGTCACTGCCGAAGAGAAGTTTGATGGAACTTCAGCACCTAAGGAAAATTGATTCTGGCCGTTTTAGAAAACGTCAAGTCAACGCAAGTTCGACTGTCAAATGGTTGAAATTTTTTCACGCGAGTATTTCTATTGTCAAATATATGCAATGTCACCTCGATTTTTGTTACTGCAGAATTGCATTGCAATTGATGTTGTCGAACACGTGACTTTAGCAAACTGCATTATCGAACACAATGCGCTTATTATGTAAAACATGCATTTGCCTTTTCGAACAGAAGATTTTTGCCATTTTCGTTTGAAACTTTCACTTGAACTCGAACGTCATGTGTGGGAATAGAAACATGCCATTGTGCCATTAATCTTTCCAAAATTTGAGGTGGTGTGACGCAGATCCACAAGGAGTTCCTTAAGATACAATGCAACAGACACAATCTGCATGTCTTCAATTCACAAACTTCCAAAGTATCCGCTGTTTGAAACACTGGCAGTTATGAAAGTGGTAACTGCTTTCTTCAAATTTCAAACTCATCCATTCACATTGCTTTGTGTTACCAGGTGTGTAGAGCGGTATGAAGTGTACTCCGCTTCTCTGTAGACCTCATCAAGATTGTGGAAACTCACGAAAAACTGCTATCTGCTTCCTAACACACGTGTTAGCTGGCACCCGCATAGACAACTTGTCCGCTTGATAAATTTTATTGTTAATAAAGACATGATATCTTTCCATTATTTATCTTTTCACCAAATTTACCAATTCATCCAATTTATTATGGTGATTTTCCAATACATGTGTCACATATACGGACTGATTAGGAAGTGTATACTTCTATCAAATGTTTGCGTGTATGTGCTAAGAAAGCACATAAGCGCGTAATTTGGCGAGTTAGACTTATCCGTTCGTTAACGCACGTCACAGAAGTTACAAGTTAACAGATAAATAAATGCTAACACGTAGTTTTCTGTCATTTACTAATATGGGGGTATAGGGGGTATATGCATAGAATGTTATTGCCTTATGGTGATATGCATTATCTTTTAAAAAACATCTCTGTAAAGTTAAGAAGTAACAGTTTCAAAAATAATTCATGTAAAATAAAACTTTTCTATGAAATAAGAAAAAAAAATATTTTTTTTTTTTGAACAGGCCCACCACCCACTCCCACGTGCCTTTATATTCTTATTTTAATCAACAAAGGATGTCTTCAAATTAATCAACAAAAACACAACTTATCAACTGTGACATTAGATAATTATAATTCCACAAAATCAAATCCATCAAACAAAACAAAAAAGTATATTCAACTTGCGTCAAAATGTCTGTGAAAAATGAAAAAGTCTCGTTGCCATGAAAAGTCCTTGTATCCACAGCTACATTTTCAATCAATAATACCTACCTAAGGCAGTGTCTGTGTATGTAGGTAGGTACTGGAAACATGTAGCCAGACTCCCTTATACTTTCCTCAAAATCTTAAATCAGGTTATATAGAAAACAATAATTACAAAAACGTTCTTTCAGCAGGTATCAATTTATTTGCTTGGCATTAGTCCATTTTTTATTCCAATCAATTCCGAGAAAATGAAAGAAAAATCTGTGTCAAGGACTATTACATATTTATATATATTTTTTTTCACTCCTAATTTGTTGATTCTTGATATTTTTTTTTGTATTTATCTTTCTTATGAATTTTAAAAGAGAATAAAATTCTAAAATTCTTTCTTCCATAAAATATTTTTCATTGAGATTTCTAATTTTTCTTTCTTTACTTTCATTTTTTTTTACAATTATTTTCTTCTCATCTATAAGGACATCCATGAGGAGGAAAAAAATATATATATAGGTATAGGTAAAGATATATTTATATAAAATGAACGCGGGTAACAAAGCAGATATAATTTTGGCCCCTAAGGAATATCAACAGTGCACAATCCTTATAAAAACAAAAAAAAGCAATGTCAGAATTTTCGTCCGTTTTCGTTCGTTCCCGTTCGCTCGTTGGCACAAATTGACTTTGTACAGCCCCTCCAGCTATTATGATAATTAATCCCAGTTTGGTAATGGTATCATGGTAATAGGGTGGTACTAAGCTGGTCACCTCATGGCAAGTGATGTGGGTGATAATTTAGAAATAAAACTTTTATGTGTATAGCATAGCCAGGATTCAGAGAGTGAGTGAGAGGGAGAGAAATGAAGGGAGGCAGTGTTGGTTGTTTTCGTATTTCTCAACCGTTTAATCAACGTGTCCGCACCACAAGGATATCTACTAGATTTGCCAACAAATGCTATAAGCGATTAGCTTAATAAGCTTTACTCAATGGTGTTCTTTGAATTATTAATAATAATCAAGGATTTGTTTATCGAGGCACAACATTCTGCACAATATTCGAATTTATTATTTTAAATAATGAAAACGAGGAAGTTTTTGATGGTGGAGAAAGATTCAGTAATTTTGTACCTGGAATTGAAACAAATTTAATTGCGAATAGGATCTTGTAAGCCATAACAATATACACCTGCTTATATTTCTTACTCCTCTTATGATATAAAAAAAAATGCACGGTTTTTGCTATAAGGCATTCTAAGCCCATTTAATTCACATATATTTTAAGTAAAAATTAAAAAGTTGATAATAATAAAAAAAATATTATTTCTCTCAAAAATGGCTGCACAAAATATAGTAAATAACTTTTAGGAAAATATTATTTACATTTGCTTGGGACTTTTTTCGGAAATGGTTATTAATGGTATTCCCCAAAGAATATTTTTTGTGGTTAGGTAGAGGTAAAAATAATGTTGGCTAAGAGCATTACACTCGCTCGTTGACTCAATTATTAGCGCTGAAAATGGATTAGAGTAAGAGTTTGTGGACATATCCCCTGAACATCATCTTTCATGCCCTGAGGTGTTATTCTTGGTTTGTAAAAAGCCTACAAAACGATCCCTCAGGGGGTCATCTAGTCACATGACCAGATGCGAGATATCCGTGAGCTCCATATGTTTGCTTACTCCACATGACATGAGTTTTACAGTGAAGGTCACCATCCACTCATGAAAACAGATAATTCATTGGTTTTAATAAGTACGAAGGTGCGGTAAGGTTCGGGTTTGTTGTGAGCCTGCACAAATAACACGAGGTAGGTCAAAGATATACTCACTCAATTAAGTCTCATCTCGCCCCTAAACCAACTATATTATGCCAAGTAGCAGAACGGAACCAATCGATCCAATTGTGTGATCCTTTTCTTAAGACACTGAGCATTATGAAACCCTACAATAACCCTAAATCCGATAGCTCACGATCTTGGAAGTCTTCAGGTGAGCCTGATACAAAAGCAACTGATTTTCGTCTTGGATTCATTTCGTCACGTTGAGAAAAGAGATCAAACTCTTGATTTTCATTTAGGAAAGTTTGATAATGTTCTTTCGTGGAGAAAACTGTGAGAAGATTTTCTGCCAAAGTAATAACTATTAAAATAAAACAATTTTGTTCTCTTATTCTTTTCAACGAAAGCCAGCTGTGGTGTTACAGAGGCCACATATTTAAGGTCAGAATATAATCTTATTCAAGGACAAACCCTCCTTTAATGTATGCATTTATTTAACTGTTGGTATTTTCATATTTTATTATAATTGGACCGTTTCAATTTGAATCACATATATATATGCACTGGGGCGTATGTGGAACTTTTTTGTATTAATTTTAATATGGTTTAAAATATTTTTTTCGATTTGTTTGAATAAAATTGATTATAAATATAATTTATCATCGCCATAATGATGGGTTCTGTCAACAAGTATCATTACCTATCCTGATTGAAGCCGAACTTTATTTAGTTGTGCGCCCCGGGCTTCAATCAGTCAGTCGCGCAGCAATATTGAAAATAATGTAAAAAAAAATATATAAAAAAGCATTTTTTTGGAGTATTTCACTCCAACTATGTGTAAATTTTACCAAAATACAATTGAAAGTAGGTATACACAATTTCCAACAAATTAACATCGGTTTAAGTTTTTTTTCTGCGACAATCCATTTGGACGCAAGCGCTATAGTACAGTAATATTAGAATTGTAAATGGAAAAAAATAGCGGCAGGCTGAAATTTTGCAGGTCGTTTTGGGGGTAGGTATACAACTTAAATCTAAGTTGGCGACCTCCTACCATTTGCAGGGCCGGTGCCACGCCCACTTTTCTTAAATCCTGGTTTCTGAAGAAGCAGTTGCACCGATATGGATACAATTTTCATAATTTATTAATATAGTCGTAAAAAAAATAAAAAAATTGTTAAAGTAAAATCCGCCCACTGCCACTCCCACTTTTCTTCTTTCTTTGTTTCTCGAAAATGGCTCCTACGATTTGCATGAAATTTTCAGAGTTTATTTTTATGATCGAAAAAAAAATTTAAAACTAAATTTCATTTAAGTCCGCCCACTACCACGCCCACTTTTTTTTACCTTGAGAGTTTTTTCATACTAGTGATATAAAGATTTGCAAAGCACTTTTGGTTTTTGAAACCCACGGGTAGTCACGCTCCTCTTTCATGTATATTTATTAATTGCTACGAACTGTATTAGGGAGTAACGATTTAGTGTTCAAATAAAAAATAAAAACCCAAATCAGGCCTCGAAGTCTTCAGATTGATGAAAATCATTCATTTGAGTTCTTTCATAGCGTAAGGATTTGTTCTTAATTTTGCTGCTAAATGGACAATCATTGTGCATATTATATATTGATTAAAAAAAACACTTTTAGTAAGATCCGCCCACAAGCAATATTGTCTCTATAAGACGCCTATTTGGATTGTGTAAAATTTTCAAATCTTGTTTTTTCGAGCGAGACTTACAATTAGTATTATTCATCAGTGTTCATGGAAATCCAATTGTTTTGATTAAGCACATCACTCGTTTCCAAACCACCCTGTAGGTAGAGATAACAGCACAGTGGTGTCCACTGTAGGCCTAATCAACGTAATATCTTATTAATATTTTTATATTTTTTTCGTTTTTGAGAAGGACCTGGTAGCTCATTCTCATTCTCAATCAAAGGCCTAGCGTAACGTTTTTCAATTGAAATTTCATCGCCAAAACAATCGTCGTTTTCGTTTAGTAGAGAAATCTGACGACTATCGTCGCAGGTTTCCCCAATGCAATTCTTGCAAATTGGACTACATTTCAGACCACCTTTGCCACAAGCATGTCCAAAATTGTTTGTATATTTAAATACTACTAGTCTAAGACGGGGATTTAAATAAAACAACTTTTTAAATTTTTTTCTCGTACATAAGAATTAACTCTCAGAATTTTGTAACTAACCGATGCATAAGTAGGTAATTATTCCGATATGACTTTTAGTAAAAAAGACTCTAGTAAACAATGTTACATCCTGAGTTTGGTGGTCGAGGTCGACTTGGATTACACAAAAAACCCATAAATTTAAGTTTCTTTATGCTCGGCAATAATTTGGTATGAAATATAACATATCAAAACATTCAAAACTCATCACTAACTAACTTGGACTGGTCTAAATCTATTGAGCATAACTACCTATTACCCATAAATCCATCAAGTGCTAATGAGATCTCAACCATCGACGGAATGGCTTCTTGTGGACTGAGTCAATTCAATGGTACTAAAAACCGTTTTAAAAAAATATTGGACCTTGTTTTTTTCTCCGATACAATGAACGCTGACACCGCCGCGCCGTAGTGCCCTCTGATACTATACTGGTAGAAGAAGATCGTCGTCATCCAGCATTAGATATTTGTCTGAGCTTAAATGTTTGTAAAAATTTTGAAAACTCTAACGAGAAACTTGAATTTAATTTTAGAAAATGTAATTATGAACAACTTTTTATTTTACTATATAATGTCAACTGGAATCAACTTTTTCTTAATTGTAATATTGATGATATGTGTTTCAAGTTCTATAATATATTATTTGATTGTTTCTACAAAACTGTTCCATTCTGCAAGTTTTGCAGTAACTTCAGCGCTCCACCATGGTTTGATACACAGCTTAAGAATCTAAAAAATAAAAGAAATAAGGCATGGTTAAAATATAGCCAGTCCAGAGCTGATGATGATTACAGTATATACTTAGAACTTAAAAACATGTTTACTAACTATTCCAATGATTTGTATTCCAATTATATTTCCAAAAACCGAAAATGAGCTTAAATCTAACCCGAAACAATTTTGGAAGTTTGTAAATAGTAAAAGAAAAATTGACGGTTACCCTAACTCAATGTCCTTTAATAATATAACAAGCCATAATTCCAAGGAAATTTCTAACATGTTCGCAAATTTTTTCAAAGAAGCTTTCTTAGACCCCAATTATAATGAACCATTAGCCTTTCCAACTTCCTCACAAAATTATTCGCACCTCAGTTCAATTAATTTTGCAATTTCTGAGACTTGTATCATCGAAAACATTCTGGAACTTGACGAAAGTTCTAGTCCTGGTCCTGATGGCGTTCCGTCCTGTGTATTGAAGTAATGTGTATCTCATTTGTCTTATCCTCTATTTGTTCTTTTTAACAAATCTCTCAGTACTTCAATTTTTCCAATGGTGTGAAAAGTGCTTTCATAACACCAGTTCACAAAAAAGGATTTAAGAATGATGTAACAAACTACCGTCCTATTGCCAAACTTTCAGTAATTCCAAAATTGTTTGAGTCTATTATTTGTAACGTCTTGTCTTTTAACTGCAGCTCTATTATATGTGACAGTCAGCATGGTTTCGTAAAAAAAAATCAACTATTACAAATTTATTTCATTTTACATCTTTTTGTCTGGATGCTTTCGAAGATCGAAAACAAGTTGACTGTATATTTACTGATTTTAGTAAAGCTTTTGACAAGCTTTGTCACAAAACATTAATTTATAAATCAAAAAATCTTGGATTTAATGAATGTTTTTTAACATGGATATCTTCTTACTTGGAAAATAGAAACTACTGTGTAACTTTTCGTAGTGATTGTTTTACCCAATTTAATGTTAACTCTGGTGTTCCCCAAGGCAGCCACTTGGGTCCTCTATTGTTTATACTATTTATTAATGACTTAACTTTGTTCTTACAACATTCCTCGGCTCTTATATATGCCGACGATATAAAACTATATAAGAAAATAACCTCTATTGAGGATTGTTTGCTTCTATAAAAAGATTTAAATAGTTTTAGGGCGTGGTGCAATACTAACCATCTTTAATTGAATATTGACAAATGTAAAACTATGTGCTTTACACGCAAACAAACTTGTATAACTTTTAATTATACAATAGATTCTTCTCCTCTTTGTAAGTTATCTGTGTTCTCTGACCTGGGCATAGTTCTCAACACTAAATTGACATTTACTGAACACTTTAACTTAATTATCAAAAAAGCTAACAAAGTGCTTGGATTCATTAAGCGATTTTGTCGTGACTTCAAAGATCCTTATGTCCTCAAGCTTCTTTTTATATCATTTGTGAGACCAGTCCTCGAATACGGGTGTGTCGTATGGGCGCCATACTACTCTGTGCACATCAATAGACTGGAGGCAGTTCAAAGGAGGTTTATGCGGTTCTGTCTTCGTTTTCTTCCGTGGTCCCAAAGAACGTCTCTACCCCCCTATATTCAAAGACTTAAGTTGATAAACCTACCTTCGCTCTCGAAACATAGGCAGTACCTACAGCTATGTTACATAATTGGAATAGTGAACGGTTCAATAACATCTTCATCAGCTCTGTGTCGATTAAATTTCAGCTATAGTCAAGTAAGCATAAGAAGGCAACTACCTATATGTCCTATATTCAGCAGATCAAACTATGGTGTCAATAGTCCTCTAAATCAATTGATTTCAGTTTTCAATAAATATTACTTTTTGATTACATCTATTAATGACAGTTTAAAATGTTTCAAATTTAAAGAAACCTTTTTTAATACAATATTGTAATATAATATGTATAACCCTTATGGTATAATGTATAATTTGTATGTGTGTCTAACGTTAGTATTTAGCGGATTAATAAATATATAATATCTACACTATTGAAGGAAATTAGATTAAAACGTTTTGAAGCTGAAAAATCACGTTCCACACGTTTTTAAATTAAGCTCCCGGGCATACCTTCCGATGTCTTTATAAAAAGCGTGCAAATTGGCACTTTTTGGATATACAAAAATAATTTCATTCTCAGTTTCATGAACATTTTTTCTGCTTTTAGTGAGTTTTACCTTTGGACCAACGATAAACATATACCTTAAAAGAATAACCGAAACATTAAGTCTTAGAACATTGTAAAAATCTCGAGACTATTTTAAGTTTTAGCTCACGAGTACTTATTTGATATAAATGAATTAAAATTTTCAGAGAAGTTGTCGGTCTTATGTACGATTTTTATAATTTAGTTCGTCTCGTCAAGACGTTTTGAAGCTTATAAAAAAATTAAGATTTGATAGTTAATGTTGCAAGGAGCTTTTCTAAATTAAAAAAAAAATACATATTTTGGGTCTACCTGGTTGGGTACAATTTTTATAAAATACAATAAGATTTGCGACATAGTAAATTGGATATTGTTGACAATTTTGCAAATAAAGTACAAAGAAAGTTACAAGGCAGAGTTGAATATTCTCAAAAAATAAGCTTTGATTTAATTTGCCTATTTTTTTAGGAATGACTTATTCGTTTTGTGGCTTTACATAATTCTGATGTTTTTTTATTTAAATTTAATAAAAAAAAAACTGAGGGCAAAAATTAAAGTTTTAATTCCTATACAATATAAAATTCAATAAAAAGGTAGATAACTATGACTTCGATGGTGGTAATGATGGATGGGTGATTCTACAAATGATGGAATTTTCGGTGGCTCCACTGATATTTAAAAACCGTTCAAGTATTTAACCTGATTTTTCTTATAACTGTAAATCTGATTGATATCTACATGGTCAGACAAAATTAATAAGATCTGAAACACTTTCATTACTCAAAAAATTCTTCAAAGTGTCTAATTCTCAGTCCCCTGACGTGTCCCCTGCCCATTTTCGAAGAGCAGAATTCTTACAATTCTCTTATTTTAGTTCCAAAACCAAAATGAGCCCTCAATTTTTGACGTTAAGTAATTATCTTTCTATGATCTTAATATAATTTTAGTAATATTATGTTTTCTTAGAAAAAAATTCATAGAAATTTGTCCAACGGATTCCTTATGAATCCCCTGACAGATTGAAACAGGCAAAAATATCGTTAACTTTGAAAACTGACTGATTTTCTATCTGGAGGCCTCAGAAATGTTCAGTAAATGCGGCTTTTCCTTAAAAATAATTGTAAAATAAAAACCACGACTCGGTCGCACGAGCTTGCTCTAACTTTCAAGTTGCTTGGAAATTTAATGATATAAGCTATGCAGAGTATTTTATTTAGCATAAAATGCATAAGATCGCTACAGGGCACAGGTTGGATCGAAACAAAAAAAAATTGTGTACGATTGTACGATTTTCTAAAAAAAATTCTCTAAAATAGGAAAATTTTTTTTAAAAATTTCAGTTTCCAGGAACACCTGTTTTTAAAAAATTGCCATAAAATCGTTATTTTTTATTTTTTCAACTGGCCGCTTTCTATTATGTGAAAGGACTGTAGTTAGTTTTTACGTTTATTTGCTTCCAAAAATGTTTTGCCGAAATTATCATTATTTTCTTCCACTTGTTGTAGAATCACCCGGATACATATTGTCTGAGCATGATTTATATCTTAATTTTGTGGCTGCCCCTTTTTAAGGCCTGTGGAGCAGTTGAAGACCTTCAATTACATCATCAAACAATCATCCGTTAAACTTTTGCATTTAAAAAAATTTGCTTTATTTTGGAAACCAGAAAATATACAATATTGTCGTTTTGACAGATGATAGAATTGAAAATTTGTGAAGCTTTGGCGTCCTTAACTCAGTTTCGGAAAAATTTGCACTTACGTCTATATTTCCCCGGTCCCGGTGCGATATGATCTGAATATTTAACAATTGCAAGTCGGTTAAAAATTGCACCATCTCTGCAATGGCATGTTTTTGGCTTTTACCCTGAGGCCACACGAGCAAATACTGGCTAGATAGTTGGCTACATACATTTACTGTCAGGTTTGTATGTGATATTAAGCAGATGGGAGTGCCTTGCCACTGGCTAGGCTAGCCATTATTCTGGCTCGTATGGCCTCAGAGTTAAGGTGTCATTACAAAAGGGCGACAAATATTATTTTTGCCGTGGGCGGCGAAAAAGCTAGATCGGGCCCTGGGTCTAACTGGGTCAATTTTAATCTTCTAACTTACATTACCTTACCATATTTGGATTCAAAATTCTCAAAAACATTAATCAGGAAAAAAAAACAAAACTTCCACACAATTTGCTCGCAAGAGCTCCTTTGATCTCAAATAACTATACTATGAGGCAAATCTTATTTTCTCAAAAATGGCTCCTATGATTTCAATAAAACTTTTGAAGTATGCTAAAATTGGTGCGATCTATTACTGAAGCTTGAAAAACTCTACATTTATCAGCCACCTGCAATAGAGCAGTTTCTTATTTTCTTTTTTAAATTTTAAAAATTAGTTTTTGTCCAAATTTCAGATATAGGTACATAATAATTATATATAATATTTTTTTTTTTTTTGAAGTTTGATATCTCATTAATGGGTTGGCATGTTTTTTAATTATCAATTTTCATTTTCATGCATATCAATAAATATTTAAGATATGCATACCCCAATTTGTTCTTAAAAATGTTTTAAGAATCCGACACATACAAAATTATTAAAAAAAAACACTCCCACGACCTTAAACTATTAATGGAGTTGTCTTAGCGAATTTATTTATCAAATTTCATGCTTTTACAAATTTTCCTCTCATAATTTCAATGCCATGTACATGGGATCATGGGACCCAGTGATGCATTTTTCTTTTATTCAGGCATGTCTATCTTTCATGAAAATGTTAACCATCACCGTACATAACTTTATTCTTTCATCACATTTTCTAACTTTAGTTTGGTTTCATTTTAAATTTTCTTAAATCAAATTTGTTCACTGAAACTCTTGAGTCATATCGTTTCCACACTTAATTTATGCCAACCGCAAAACAATTCACCATCTTTTTTCTTTCTCACAAATTTAATTTTAAAACAAAAACATTCTTGTTTATGAAGCGTTGTTTTGACTTTCTATCATAAAAATACCAAGAAGTAGTAAATTAGATCTGAACAGTACTCTAAGACTTGATGAAATTATATTTATTTGTGCAGCAAGACGAATCCTTGAAGTTATTACAACATCAACTTTTTTCTTTCAAGTAATCCAGACATTGACGAAATACATAATATGAATGTAGATAGATACCTACATGAAAACACTTTATGGAATAACTTTTACGCCTAAATTTTCTAAGATAATAATAAAATATAGGACGAACATTTCACTTAGGCAAAATTAAATATTCTCATTTCGTTGCATTCTGTGTATATTCACAGGAAGCATTTACAACGAACTCTGCAGGATTTTATACATCTACATAATTTGTATCATCTAAATATAACAAGGATTCGTGAGAGAGTGCAAAAAGTAAATAACTTCATGAGAAAATAGTAAAACAAATATCCTTTTTCCGGAAAGCGCTCAGGAGGCAGAAAGTTCACTGGAATTTGAGCTTAACTTAATTTCTTGAATATTTTTTTTTTTATAATATTTTTTTTTGTTTTGTTTAGTGTATAGGTGTTTTAAGTGTTTATGCTCTACACTAACACTTGCATACACTTATACACACGTATCGATGCAATATTTTATTTTAATGCTTCGTCATCCGTGATCGTGCTTTGCAGCGTACTCGTCGTCGGTCGTGAATAAAAAATAAAATTAAACTAAAATAAAATTAAAAAGAAAATAAATTAAAAAAAAAACTCCTGAAACTATGTTTTCCCGTTTAATACTAGAGCAAGAGGTAGAACGAAGAGCATCAGGAGCATAAAAAGGATATAAGAAAATGTGTTTACCAACCGCTTATATTGGGGCCAGAAAAAAGTGTTACGTGCTTACATAAAAGTGTTTCACAGTGTTGTTCGGTCGTGTTGTGTTGTGTTATTTCCGTTGTTGCTCCTTTTTGTGTCCTTGTTGGGTGTCCTCTGTGTGTTTGGTTATATCCTTGTGATATTTTATGATAGCAAAAGTCCAATGCCAAAACGAGAAAAAATGTGAATTTATTCAAGCACACAAGATTCTGTGTATCTTTATCGTTAAAATAATATTAAAGAAAAAAAAAAGTAGTAGGTACCTAGAGAAAAACCGGCAACCTCACCCCCATTTAAGAGTTGTTATTATTATCCGTTTTTGTCGTGTGTGTCACTCCTGTCGTCGTGTCGGTCAGTCGGTGGTGGTGTGCGGTGGTTATTGTCGTCGATATATAAATGTATAAACAAGTAAAATGAAGTTCATAATATAATTGCAACCACAAAAAAAAATTTATAGTAAATTGAAAGTTCCCAGAAGTCCGAACGAGGCAATCTGAGGAACGTCATACCTACACAAAAGGATGTAAAGAAGCGTGCAGGCGTCCTGTCGCTTGCTTTTATACAAAACAGCAACAACACCAACCAACCAAACACACATCCTGTTGGTATTCGATATAGGAGGTGAGATCCTTTGCCTCAACCTTAACCTCTATATATACAGTGAGATAAAATATAGAGGAAAATAATTTTCGTGTTGAAAAACAAAACGAGAAGTAAAAACCAGTCAACATAGGTTGCCCGCAGTCAGTGCTGGGTTGCCCCCGTGGGGAGCCGTCATCTCCACGACCAACAAAGCCACCCGTTTGGCCACCAGAACCGGAACTTCCACTGGAATCACAATGGGCAGACGGCATTACGGAAGGTTATTGGGATCAGGGCGGTCCATGGGTATGTTTCCTCTTCTTTTATACTCAATATTTCTTTTATCCTTGTTTTTATTATATTCATACATACATATATAGTTATACCTTAAACCTATGTATGTATGTATACCTATATCTATTGTATTAGTTTATGTATGAGAATTTGTGGGAATTGTATATGTTTGGTTGGGAGGTTATTAATATATCTATATGTGTGTTTGGATGTTTCAAAAATATTCGAAAGGTTTATTGTTTAGCACACACGTTCTCTACATCGACATCGAAATCCCACATGAACAGGACATGCAACTCAACCCCCACATAATTCATATATAGCAAGGACGACGAAGATGACGAAGAAGGGGTTTTTGGTGTTTGTTTTTAATGCACACAGCTCTATACAAACACAAGAGGGGGGTCATAGAGTTTTCGTATACGAAAAGCGATTTGGTATTTTATCGAAAATTTGCTGTTAGTTCAAAAACCTTTCATCATCATCATCGTGTCCTGTAACCCCGGCTGGGGCATAGGGCGTCAACAAAACGTCTCCATCCTTCACGGTCTGCTGCAAGGTACTTAAGCTGTGGCCACGTCTTTCTCTGGGATTCTGCTTCCGCTAAGACAGTTGATTTCCATGTTGTTCTTGGTCTTCCAACCCGCCGTGCACCCTGAGGATTCCATTCAAAGGACTGCTTTGCAATTTCATCGTTTGGTTTCCTCAGTGTGTGACCAATCCAACGCCATTTACGCTTTCTTATGTCGACGTCCAGCCGCTCTTGACTTGTCCTGCGCCACAATTCCTCATTTGATATTATTTGTGGCCAGCGAATCTTTAGGATGTGGCGAAGACAGCGATTCACAAAAGCCTGCAATTTCTTCGAAATGGTAGACGTGACTTTCCAGGTTTCACAAGCATATAACAGCACGGATTTGACATTGGATTCGAAGAATCTCAACTTAGTGCGTAAGGAGATTTGACTGGATTTCCAAATTGGGGACAGAGTACCGAAGGCAGCACGAGCTTTATTTATTCTACTTTTAACGTCCAGATCCACCGTTTGCAGAAACAATACTGCCAAGGTAGTTAAATTGTTCCACTACTTCAACTGGCGTCTCCTGTAAAATAATACGCTGCTGTGTGGAGCGGCCTGTGAGCATTATTTTTGTCTTTTTGCTGTTAATTCTTAGACCACTCGACTCTCCCTTCACTTGCAGTGTTTGGCACATCCCGTTCAGCCCACTGATGTTATTTGCCAGTAGACATATGTCATCGGCATAGTCTAAATGACTGAGCCTTTCGAACGGTCTCCATTGAATGCCCTGTCGCTCAGCTGTACCAACACTGGCCGTCAATACGTCTGCCATCGCCAGCAGGAAGAGAATTGGCGATAGAACATCCCCTTGTCTCACACCCTGTTGCACTACGAAGGAGTCGGATAGCTGCCCATTGTGCAAAACAAAACACCTCGCGTTGTTGTAGGACTCTTTAATAATGGCAACAATTTTTGGTGGAATTCCTCTACCAAGCAATGATCTCCATATACATTCTCGGTTAACTCGATCAAAGGCCTTTTCAAAATCCACGAACATGAGGTAAAGCGGTGATTGATATTCCATCGACTGCTCGAGGACGATACGCAGGGTGTTGATATGGTCGACACACGATCGACCACTGCGGAAGCCAGCTTGATGCCTCTTGAGTGTAGACTCGATTCTATCCTTTATTCGCTCGAGTATGATTGTTGCCATTAGTTTTGGGAAAACGGACAAAACGGTGATACCACGCCAATTGTTGCAATTCTTTAAGTCACCTTTCTTTGGCAGCTTAACAATCACACCATCCTTCCAGTCCCTGGGATAGCTTTCGTTTTCCCAAATGTTTTGTATCAGCGGATGTAAAATACTAGTCGCTGCTACGGGATCGGCTTTCAGGAATTCAGCTGGTATTCCGTCCAGTCCAGCTGCCTTGTTGTTTTTGAGGAGATTTATTGATGTACGAATTTCCGATTCTGACGGGGGTTCGATGTCAATACCCCTATAGGACCTGCGCATCTCGTTTAGTTGGGGCACTTCAGCACTCTGCTCAACTGAATCCTCATTTAGCAGGGCACAAAAATGGTCCTTCCATCTACGAAGCTGATCCTCAATTGATACCAAAAGTGTGCCATCCACATCCATTACAGGATGATTGGTGTTGCTTTTTTTCCCGATAACATCTTTGGCTATTTGGTACAATTCCCGGATATCTCCTCTTCTGGCAGCGCTTTCCGCATTATCTGCGAGTCCATCCAACTTCACCCTCTTGTCACGTCTCACACAGCGGTAGACCATCTTATGTGCAATGCGGTACTGTCTTCGCAAGTCAGCCTTTCGTTGAACATCAGCTTCGGCATTTATTTGGATTTTCAACGATTTGCGAAGTTCGATCTTATCCCAGGTGTCTTGGGATATCCAAGAGTCTCTACGTCTCGTTCGCTTGGGTACAGTTTCGGATCCAGCCTCCATAAAAACACTTTTAATTTCACCCCACATCTCATCAATTGTTGAATTCTGGATTCCATTTAATGACGAGGCTCTGTCGTTAAGGGTGGTGACATAGTTTCGACATATGTTGGGGTCATTTAAAGCATTAGTAATGAATTTTGTGCTCCTTGCTGCATCCTGCGCTGGTTTTTGTACGGCAGCGGTTCGTAGTTTGAGACTCATCAGAACCAAATGGTGGTCGCTTCCCACATCGGCATTTCTTATACTCCGGACATCACACATAGACTTCCTCCATCGCTGCTGAATCATGATATGATCAATTTGGTTTTCGGTTTGACCATCCGGATGCACCCAGGTAATTTTGTTGCACGTCTTATGCTTAAATACAGTCCCACCTATCACAAGACGATTCGCGTTACAAAAGTCGACAAGCAAGTCACCATTTTCATTCCGTGACCCCACGCCATTTCTTCCCATCACGCGTTCCAGTCCGTAATTGTCTGAAC